>JAHCHA010017107.1:1852078-1922455 GCA_027742795.1 Vigna hirtella
ACAACATAATTAATAACACATGTACTGTTTATGTGTTACATGTTCTATTGCTTACATGCGATATGTTTTAATCAATGTGTAAATCTGTTTAAAGCATTGAGAACATGATTGTGTTGATACATTGCATTTCACTGTGCTATATAATTGATTTTATTTGTGAATGCATGTCTGATGTTTTATAGAAGGAAAACCACAAGGACTTATGTTGAACTTTTAATTGTGTGGCAAAACAACAGTTTTAAGTCGACTTCATTATGGGGTGAGTCGATTAAAACTCGTGGCTTTGCACAAACCATTTTCAAAGTGTGCTGTGAGGATTTTCAAAGTGAAAGTTTTTCAAAACTTTGTTTAACTGTTACATAGTCGATTACATGCAACGTGCATTCGACTAAGTTTGTTACAGTTTTGAAATTCTATTAATGCTTGAATTAAATGTTACAACGGCTACATTTTTAAATATGTTGACCAAACATTAAATGAGATTCGACTGCATTAATTGTACATTTAATTAACTGCATTGATTGCTGCTAACTGCTTTAACTGAATTGTTATATTTGACTACATTAGTAGCTTAGTCGATTAAAATGCGTCAGAATTGTGTTTATTGATAAATTGATGCGAACTTGATTTCTATAAGAACTTTTGTGAATCTAACAGTTTGTGATATCTTTTGTAGAAAGTGTATTCTAACAGGTAGAGAGAACGAGCTCCAAGAAACAAGAAGTGACCGTGGTGATCATATCCTTTTGGATTCTTGAAGAGCAAGTTAACTGCACTTACAAAGGCTGATCAAATCTGCACATTGGGTGTAACTAAGAGATCAAAGGCTGCAATCCTGTAAAGATTGGATTGAGGTTCCCTGTTGTGATTACAGGAAGAAGAGCATGCTACGTTCTTGACTTTGAGGGTGGATCAAATGGTTTAGACTACAGGAGAGGGGATTCTTGCTGCTAGTATGTTTTGTATATGCCTATATTTTGATTAGAGGGTTAGAGAGGTGTTTTATATTTTTGACGTGAGGTCGCTATAAAAACCTTGTTGTAAAAACCTTGATCATTATAGTGCATTGACTTCCTGTGGTTGGAAGGACAGTAGATGTAGGCTTGGCCGAACAAGTATAAAAACTCAGCGTTTGATCTTTCTATCCCTGCACTCTTTTATTTAGCCGACTTCTTACTGTACTTAATCGATTATATTTTCGCTGCATAAACAAATCTTTTTCCTTGCGTTTCAAGAAAGCTTTTAAAGGCATCCACTTTGCGAAAAAGATTTAAAGAAAACATTATTTTTACATTTCACCAATTCACCCCCCCTCTTGGTTTGAGAAATTAAGTCATTCTATTTTCAACTCATCGCATAATCGACTTTAAGCAATACTGATTGAATTTAAGCAAAATATCTGATTTCATTAATTCTCAAAAGATATTACAATCAGTTAACCAAAAGATAATGGCTCATAAAGCCTATTACAAAATAAACACTTAAAACATTAAACTAAACAAACTAAACACATCACACAACAACAAAATAACACAAAAGACAAACTAAACAGACATTTTTCTGCTTTTTGTTCTTGTCTTGAGGAAATTTCTTGCTTGCTCTTTGCTTCAATTTCAGGTCAGGGCATTCAGGTTTAATGTGACCCTCTTTGCCACACTCATAACACTGAACAACATTTGATCTTGTAGCTTTCTTTGCTTTGCCATTACCTGCATGGTCAGTAAGTTGACTTTTATTTTTCATAAACCGATTAAACTTTCTTACCACCATGGACATCAGCTCATTGTTGTCCAATTTAGCGTCAGGTTGATCCTCAAATGGTGCAATCTTTGAGGCTTTTTTCCTAGTGGCTTTCAAGGCTATGGACTTCTTTTCTTCAATTTCTTCCTCTTCTTTTAGTCTTCCGAGTTCAAGCTCATGTTCTCTTAGCTTGCCGAACAAGGTAGCCATATTCATGCTTGTAAGATCTCTTGATTCAGAAATTGCAGTAACCTTGGGTTGCCAGCTTCTATTCAGACTTTTCAATATCTTGGTATTGATCTCTTCTTTGTCAAACACTTTTCCTAGAGCCATCAGTTGGTTGACTATGTGAGTAAATCTTTTATGTACTTCATATATAGTCTCTCTAGCCTTCATCCTGAAGATTTCATACTACTGTATCAGCGAGTTCTTTCTGCCTCTCTTTACTTCTTCTGTGCCTTCGTGTGTGACCTCCAATACGTCCCACATTTCCTTTGCCATCTTGCACTGTGAAATCCTGAAAAATTCATCCATAATTAGTGCAGAAGCAATTACATTACGTGTTTTGACATCATATTGTGCTCTACGGTTTTCATCCTGAGTTCACTCAGAAAAAATTTTCAAAATAGTTTTTCCATTAACAACATGAGTTAGCTCATATGGACCGTTCAATGTTGCATCCAAAACACCTTTATCCACGGATTCAAGAAAGATTTGCATCCGGACTTTCCAAAAAGCATAGTTTTCACCAGCAAATAGTGGTGTTCTATTTGTTGATGCACCTTCACCAAAGGTTTGAGAACTAAATGCCATTTTCCAGGAATAATTGACTTAAAGAAAAAAGTAATTGACTTGTTTTTCAAATATCTTATGAAAACCAGTTCTGGTGCCAATTTTTAAAAAAGAATGGCTTAATTTCAATACCAAGAGGGGAGGGGGGTGAATTGGTGAAACACAAAAATCAGAATCTTTTAAAAATCTTTTTCACAAAAGGATGATCTTTCAAAAGTTTCTTGAATCGCAAGGAATAAGATTTTTTAAGTGCAGCGGAAATAGTTGACTACGCGAAAAGTACAGTCGACTTAGAAAATTAAAAGTGTAGGGATAGAGAATTCAAACACATGTTTTTGTATTGGTTCGGCCAAACTGCCTACATCCAGTGTCCTTCCAATCCCAGGAAGCAAATGCACTATAATGATTAAGGTTTTTACAACAAGGCTTTTATAGCGACCTCCACGTCAAAATATAAAATACTTGTCTAACCCTCTAATCAAAATATAGGCATATACAAATAAAGAACAACAGCAAGATGTCCCATCTCCTGCAGTCTTTAATCACTTTGAACAATCCTCAAATTCCAGAACGCCGCACGTTCTCTTCCTGTAGTCACAACAGGGCAACCACAATCTTCACAAGATTGAGAGAAGAAGTTGATGACGTATCAGATACCTCAAGTGCAGGTTGAGCAATCAGTCAATGCGCACATATTCTAGCTCGTCAAGCAATCACCAAAGAATGAACAGTTCGGTCTTTCTTGATGGATTCTTGGAGCTTTAGCACGTTCTACCAAAACGTTAGATTCACAAAAGTCTCAACAGAAATCAAATTCGCGTCTATATATAGTTTTTTTACAAAACTGACGATCTTAAGTCCACTATGCTATTAATATAGTCGATTATACTCAGACAGTTATAACAGTTAGTAACAGTAAAACAAACTTAATTGATTTCGCGTTTAATACAATTGACTCACAATCAATGCTTAGTCAAAGATATAAAATATAGTCATTAGACATCACAAGTATTAATAGAATTTCAAAACATAACTAACTAAGTCGAGTAGCTTGTGCATACAGTCGACTTTGTAACACTTCAATGTAGTTTTGAAAAACTTTCTTTCCAAAAATACTCACAGCACACTTTGAAAAAGTTTGTGCAAAGCCATGAGTTTTAATCGACTTACTTCATAATGAAGTCGACTTAAAACTGCTGTCTTGCCACATATTATAAGTTCAACAAAAGTGCATGTGGTTTTCCTTTTCTAAAACATATGTCATGCATTCACAGATAAGATCTCATGTAAAACGTAGTGAATTTCAACAATGACAGAATCAACACAAACATGTTCTCAAATAATCATAAACATGAAAGCTATTAACATGTAACACATAAACAACACATGTGTTATTAATTATGTGTTGTCATCATAAAAAACCAGAAGCTCTGAGATTGTAGGTTTAGCTAAACCAGTGCTCCGCCTATCAAAAATCTCAACAATAATCGATTATTATAAGTAATAATCGATTATTCAAGTCCGTTACAGGGTTTTCAAAAAAGTGATAATCGATTATTCTGAGGAATAATCGATTATATGCGAGACTTGGGCAATTCTCATCCAGACCACGATAATCAATTATTTCAAACAATAATCGATTATCTGCGAGAGCAATGGTTTTTCAACAAGATAGTCTACAAAAGTGCTTTTAAATAAATTACAACTATATTCTTGGAGTCTTCTCTTACAGCATCATCAAAATCATTATATATTAGAATACCAATGCACCTCATTGGTAATAGATGTTATGTCAATAGAATCGGGAGCAAAATATTGTATTGTCTATGGAGACGAAACTAAGCTTTTAAAGACAAATCTCATACCTAAGGGAATAGAAAAGTGATTCCAAAGACAGACTCTCGTTCCCTTAACCCTTTATTGGGGGATTAACCCCTCATTCCCCTTATACCTTGATTAGGGGGCTTGTTTCGGTACATATAATAGTCCTACATCGCTTAGGAGTCATGGCCAAGGACAATTTACATACATATTCCTCCTTCAACCCTCTAATACGACTTTTAAACATAAAACTGTGACGAAGCTCCAAACTTCAAAGCAGATACCACCTTAGATGGATGATTGACCTTAACAATTCAGAAACCAACTTTAAACGATGTTCTTCATTGAGGTTGGAAGAGATGAAACAACATTTGCAAGAGAATTTATTGTAATCTCAAAACTTCAAAAAGATATAACATCAATCAAACAAGGTGATAATTCTATTACTAAGTAGTTTACAAAAGGAAAACGTTTCTTTAACAACCAACTTTTGCCAACTTTTTTACAACGCCACGTGGCACATATTGATTGGTTATTTTGAAATTTTTTTTAAAAGATATAATGTGTCGTTGAGGGCAGTTTAGGAAGGAAAAAAGGGTTTCCTAATTTCATTTAAGAAAACCCTATGTGCTTTGCATCTTCTTTCCTCTCGCGAATACCACTATTCCTCTTACTTTCTCTCCACCATTGCTCTCACGGGTCTCTCCACTGAAGTTGTCTCTCTCTCCGTCTCGCTCTTCCTCTCCTTATCGCCGACGAAGTTGGTCCAATAAGCACGGTTTTTGCTCTTTTCTTTCTCCATTTCCCCCCTTCCTACTCTCTCTGTTTTCGTTGGAGCCATTTTCCCCTTCTCTCCCTCTTACGATTTTGACTTCCCCCAATGTGTCAAGGTTGGTAGCACCATGAGAAAGTGCGAAGAGAACAAGTGTTGCACGACTTAGGATTATTATAGGTTTTCAATTTATGTTAATTACATGTGTAGAGATTTTCATTGTTCAAATGACTATTAACTCATAATTTTTAGACCATTGCAGTTAATTTCCCAAAAACAATGTTTTTTTAAGCTTCCTAAATGAGTTTACTTCCAAGTTATTGTTTCATGTTTCTTATTTTATTCTATTTTATTTTATTTCTTTATAAACTTACAAACATCAATCATGACCAACACGAGTCATTCATTGAAAAAAATGGACAAAGACAACCTTAAGCACAGAAAAATCACCATGGGAAGTCACGTTCTCCCAACTGGGGAGTGACTTGCAAGTTTTTGTACAAATAGCCATTACCAAGGCATGTATCGACTTCAAGTGCTGAGGGACTTTAACTACCTTGCTGAAACACTCACATGGGGTCTTTGCTCCACAATGGGCTGGATGAAGATGAGTTTTGATGCACTTGCAACCATGAACCATGACCAACAGGAGTCATCCATTGAAAACAATGGACAAAGGCAGCCTTAAGCATAGAAAAATCACCATGGGGAGTCACGTTCTCCCAATTGGGATACTTATTAAGCCTTTAGTAATCGATTACAGGCACCATGTAATCAATTACTAGAGCATGTCTTGGCTTCAAATGCTAGGGACTTGAACTACCTTGCTGAAACACCCACATGGGGTCTTTGCTCCACAATGAGGTTGGCAAAGTACAGTTTTGATGGAGGTTGGAGAGAGGACTGAAATGGAGAGGGAGAGAGGAATGAAATCTGAGTTGAAAATGGAGGGTGCACAAAGGGGTAATTTCGGAATCCTCAAAAAGGTAAATCTGCATCAATTTTCACCACAGCGATAGGAAAAAAAAATTCTACGGTCCAATAAGAAACTAACACGTGACCATTGTTAAATTGTTATCAAATTTTAGTTGTTAACATATCGCGATCCTTTACAAAATTACACGCATTATAGGATGATCTAGACAGTTATAGGCACTAGTAAAAAATAGGCTTCGGTCAAAGGAAAAATTGAAACATATCCGAAAACGGTGGCAATCTTGTATTTTAGACGAACTTATATGTCCCGGTTTATGAAGAACCGAAGCATGTAGTGCATATTACCTCGATTCAAAGCATAACCGATGCCTAATAGTATGCGAAAAAAGTCACCTGGCCCTTTGCAAAACTGAGTTTTAGCCTGACACGTGATCTAGTGCTTCGGTTCTAAACATAACCGGTGTGGAAATAGGTTTATGCCTCGGTTAGTGTAGAATCGAGGCCTAAGAGTCTGTCAAATCCTACCTTTTTCACTGTCACCTGACCTGCACTGCACCTCATCTACTCTGACCTACGACATCGATTTCTGCAGAACTAGTGTAGAAGGGTGTTTATGCCTTGGTCAGAGGTGGAACTGAGGTAATAGAGCTCGACTATTCATATTTTCACCCTACTGCTCATTTCTCTTCATCGCGTGCTCTTTTCTTCTTTGTCGGCTCACTTTGCTGCTTTCATTACTATTGCGTTGCTGCTTCCATTGTTGTTGGTTTCATTACTCATTTCTTCTCGCCCTCCATTGTTGCTGCTTCTTCCTCACCCCACGAAGGTCACCCAGGTTCCTCCCACAACTAAACCACACCACTGCCAACCCCAAATCTGCCAAGAAATCTAATGATTTTAAAGTCGACGTGCTCTTTTCTTCTTCGAGGCTTAACAATGGGGACTGGAGCCAGGTGTCGATGCACTCGGCGTGGAAGGCATGGCAGCAAAGAGGGAGGAGGCGGAGGAGGTCGTGGTGGTGGAACTTGGAGAGGCAGACCGCGCAGTCGGCGGAGGAAGAGCGGCGCGTGACGGAGGAGAACGTGAATAGCTGCAGCGTGTCAATGACTGAGGCAGCGACAGCGGCGGTGGACGAGGAGTGGACAATCTCTGGTGAGATACGGCGGATGGAAGAGAATATGGGTGATAAGCTGTCGTTGAAGCTATCAAATTAATACTACTTTTCAAGGCAACTTCAATATTGCCAAGTAGTATTCAAGAAGGTAGATAGGGATAAAGTAACCTTGAGTCGTCTCCCAACGAACACGGAATTACTTTTGAATATCTTACTCTTACGAATGCTATGCAATGCTTATGGATAAAAGTAATGTTTGGAGAATGTTTAAAGAACAAATAAGAAACTTAAAAACAGTTACGATGAAATAGGCTAATTCCACTGCTTTTCCAAGATAGATTCATCATCGGTTATTCATGGATAATTGTTCAATTGATTATTGTTTAAGTTTCAAATTAATTAAAGTACATTCTTAATTAATTCGAGGGCGATCATGCATTTACCAAAGTAAATTCTCAATCAAATGCAAAACCTTTCTAGATTATTCACAATAAATTCAACCAAAGTACATTCTCAATCAAATTCTATTGTGTTTAATCATGTCTATTCTTAAATCTCCTAACCAAATTAAAAGCTAATCAATCAAAGTAAATTCTCAATTGATTATAGTTGAAATTATTACTAATCAATCAAAGTACATTCTCAATTGATAGTAAAAACCATTTAATCATATGAAAGTTCCTAAATTAAATCAAAGTAGATTCTCAATTTAAACCTAGAAACCCTAAAACTCATATAATCAATATGCATGTAGATTCAAACACATTATGATGCAAAAATCTTTGCTTTTAACAAGATAGAGAGATGAAAGACATAGAGAGAACAACTTAAATCAATAACCAAAGTAAACAATTGCATTAACTCAATCTAACCTCATAATCCATAATGGAATTACAGCATAATAGCCCTAGATGCTTAGCTCTCCATCAATGGAGTTGAATACAAGATGAAAGAAAAGTGAGAGGAGTATGAGAGAATGAATGAAGTGAAGTCCTCTGGGTCTCTTTAAATAGGCTTGATTAGGCTTGGACTCTGAATATTCAGTTGATAGAATCTTTTATCTTATATCTTCCAAATAACTAAAAGATTTAAATAATTATAACATTATTTGGAAGATATTTTCTGTTGATATTCCCAATTTAAATTAATTCAACAACTGAATTTTATTTTTTTATCTTTCCTGACTTTCTAAATTTACACAAATGCCCTGAATTTCCCCTATCTGCACTTTAGTCCCTTCTGAATTTATGAAATTGCAAGAAAGCCCCTCAGTTGACCAGACTTTGACCAGAGAAGGCTTATTGACCAGCTTTGACCAGAGGAGGACGCACCAATGGGAGCTCGCCACGTGGCTTTCCCCCTTTCTCCCAAATTAGGGTTCAGATTTGGGCAAAGGCTTGCCCCTGCGCCGCGTTTCTCTTCACTGTTTCGGCGCTATGCATGGTGAAGACGCGAGTGAAGGAAGAACATCGTTACTCTGTGCGCGATTTGCGATTGTTGGGTTCTTTGCAGGTCTGCTTTTTATGCAGGTTCGAGAATGAGGCACGACGTCCACGGAGTTTGGATGAGATGATGAAGATGGTTACGCAGAGCTTGCGTCAATGGAGAAGAAGACGAAGATGGAGGTGCGATGGTGATGCGCGACGGAGGCGGAGCGGCGCGGCAAGGTTGCGGATGGTGCTAGAAAGTCGCGCCTTGGTGGTAGCTGTCCGGTGACGAAGCGACGCGGCGACACGGCAGTGGCGTATGGCTTGCGGCGGCGACGGCACGGTAGTGGCGGCTAGGGTTAGGGTTTTAGTGGGTGGAAGATGATGCTCATGTGTTAGGGCTGAGGTGTCATGGGTGGGGATGTGGCAAAACCTGATTGGCTCACTGATTAGTGCAAGGATGACTGATGTGGCATCATCTGGACGGTTTGATATGTTTATGGAGGATTGCCACTTGGCATGATCTGGTGAAGTTTGGCTTAGGAGGGGTGTGTATAGGAAACTTAGGGAGGTGTAGTAGAAATGGCTTAGTGTTTGGGCTTGGTCTTTGGCCTGTTTCAGAAATAGGAGTGTATGTAGGGATTTTAGGGGGTGCAAGGGTAAAGTCTGCCTGTTTGGTCCATCTGTACATTATTTTCAAAATAAAACCTGATTTTGGGCCTTGAATTGCCATTTGAACCAATAGAACTTATAATTTCAGCTGCACAAATAAACGTAAGAATTTCCAAGAATATTTTATGCAATTAAAATCACTTTTTAAGTCCCTTTTAATTCCAAACACAATATATCAAATCATCACAAATCCTCTTTAAATCAATCATTCAAGCACAATTATCCCATCAAAAATTTGAATTTTAAAGCATAAATGTGGGCATAAATATGCACTCATCAATGGGCATGGTGGAGGCTGGAGGGCGCGGCAGAGGAGGAGGAGAAGCGGCGGAGGCAGTGACGATTGAGGTGGCGGAGGAGGAAACAGAGCGCGAGAGAACACGCTGTCCGTGTCTAATCCGACGACGTTTAGCGTTAACGGTGGCGGCGAAGCCATTTGGTTTGTTTGGTTCAGTGTTAAAAGCGATTGAAAGAGAGTGGAGAAACATTCAACATTGAACATTGAAAGGTTCACTGAAAATCAAGCAAATGGGGTTAAGCTATGGTCTTTTCTATTATCTTCTTCTGTTGAAGTACGGGCAAAAACGTTGTTGTGACAATGTTGGAGTTGAAGAAGGAGTGGGAGGTCTTCGAAGCAACAACGTGGCTGTGACAATGTTGAGAATTTGTCAAATGGGTTGGCGCTTGTAGTGTTGCCAGCGGCTAAGAAAGGCGTGTGGAGATTGAAGTTGGTGATTGAGCAGAGGAAATTGGAGGAGATTTTGTCAGAGCAGGTGAACAATTGGAGGAGATTCCAGATATTCAATATGACGGGCTAAAGAAGAAGAAAAAAGAATAAATAAAAGGGCCCTACTGCCTCGGTTCAAGCTCCAACTGGGGCAGTAGAGGGAGAGAAACGACTTTGGTTAATTTTGAACCGCGGCATAATCCTACCATTTTATGTTTCGGTTTTGAACCGAGACATAAAATCTACCACTTTTTACCTCACCTGAATATGCCTCGGTTCAGGAACCGGTGTCTATCAGCAAAAATAACCGTTGTCGTTTCTCCTGACTGCACTAGTGAGGCCTGATTCAATACGTACATGGACGTCAAAATGTTCCTAAAATCTTCTTACTAGTATAATGGAAAGATCATGAATATAATCACGTGATGCAATTCTTGATAAGTTTAAATGACCAATTTGATAAGGTAAGATCAAACATTCTCAGGATGAATCCTTTACCTGCCATAACAAATTTCAACAAGAAAACAATTTATTACGAAAAGCTTGTTAGGAAACATGAATATAATTAATACAGTTAGTTTAACCTCAGGATCTAATGTGTCCTCTTGCTATTATGGTAGAAATAATCGTACTGAGTAGAAGAATTGTTTTAGTAAATATGGATATCCAATCATTAATTTTTTATTTATTAGATGAAGCTCTCCTGGGTCTTTTTATGAAGGGAAGTCATTAGGTAAAAGAAATTATAATAATAACAAAGTATGTTTCCACTATAATATCATGATTACACTATGACTATCCTTATAACCATCGATTCTAAAAGTCACAAGGAGCCATCATGATAATGTAATTGCAAAGAGAAACGTCTTTGAGAATAATAATAGGAAAGCACAATAAAATCATACCAATGACTTGAAACTTACTCCACAACACCATCAAACTCTTTGCTTAATTTCTTACAACACCATCAAACTTACATTTAGTTTGTGCTATTAGTTAAACATGATCAAGTAACATGGATATTTGCTTTGTTGCCATTAATCATGCCACTTCATCCTTGTAACAGTTTACATTCTACAAAGAAATTAATCACATCATTGTTAGACATCCAAATGGCCAACAAACCATAAGTAATTTTTTTAGGAATAATATAACTTACTTATTTCTTATTTCTTTATGATGTCTTACTTATTCCCTTGTTTTCATTGTCAACTAATTTTCTCGAGTGATAAATGTCTAATACTGGACACAACCACCAAGAAGATGATTGATACAATTGACGCAAAATATGGGTTATACTTTTAATAAATCTCATCCATGTATAAAAAGCACATAGACATATAACATCACCTATCAAGCCTACCCTTTCGTTCGAGTTTGCAAATTATGCAACAACATTACCTTATATTTTAATTTTGTAAAAGTTTGTGTATGTAAGACTTGTCATGTGGCTAAAAACAAATGTCTTTCTATATGATTTATTCTCTTGCTCTCAATCCTTTTTATTTATTGCATGTTGGTATTTGGGGGTTTACTATGTAACTTCTATTCATAATAAAAAAATATATTTTAACCATTGTTAACGATTTTTCAATGTTTTTTTGGATTTTTCATGTGAACTAAAAGGATGAAACTCAAACATGCGTAGAAACTTATTTTCAGTGGTACTTTGAATCCCAAGTGAAAATAATTAGGTGTGATAATTGATTACATCATATTTTATACATACATATATAATTTTATTCTACAATGAATGTATTTTTCATACACTTTATTTTAAACTTTTAGCTCATTTTCTTTTAATAATAACAAATTGGGTTCAGCATATACGTTTACTTTCTTTGTATCTTCAGTTCATTTGATCTTTACTCACTATTTTAGTAATACTTTTTCCATAGATTTTACTCTTGGTTGATTCTAATTGTATTAAATTCTAAATTTTCAAAGCTTCAAAAATGGACATATGGTTGATTGGATTTGGAATTCCCTTTTATTTTGTATGATTTTTTGTAATTGAGGTGAATTTGTTGAAATTTTGTAAAGGAACTCATGTAGATTAAATTATTTTTTATTAATTTAAACTTTTCTAATTAAATTTATGAACCTAATTAGAGTCTACATTTGGACCCATGTTTACATTTCAAAGTTTATTGCTTTAAACTAAGAGGGAGAAATCATACTAAATTTTTTAGTTTCAGATTTTGTCTTTTCATCTCCTTTTATCTTGATTTTCGTTTTTGTCTATTCCATTTTCTATCTTATTCTTTAAAATTCGTTTGGTGTTCTTTATCCATGAAAAACAAAATCTTGAGGATAAATTCACGAAATGAAAATTAAACAAACCAAATTAGTTTTTACACCAATTGTTTGATACTCCATGTTTGTTATTCTCTTATCTAATTTAAGTTTTACTCGCAAATTATGTTTTTATTTTAGAAATCAAATTAAGAATTAATTAAATCTTGAGTTGATGAAGAAATACAAATTAGATTGAATAATAATTTGATTTAAGTTGTATAACTAATTTAGTTGATTAACGGAATCTAGTAATTGTTCAAAATTGACTTTGAATATTTAGATAATTATAATAAGATGATTATTTGGTTCTTGATATATTGATTAATCTATTTTCATTTTCTTATTTTCAATTATAGATTTTTGTTCATTCTTTAATTTTCATTTTACATTTCTAAATCCCTAAATGGTTACCTTGTGTTTAGAGGAGGGATTTCAATAAATTTAAAAGATTAAAATATTGAATAACTTAAAATTGAATTTTCTTCATTTATTTAATAGTTTGTTTGGATGTAATAATTGAAAAATCTTAGATTTTAATTTTTTTGTTTGGATAAAGTAATTTAATTTATTTTTAAGACAAAATTATATTTATCCTTTAGCCTGAGTTAACTTGGTTTGACCTTTGGCCTATTTCGACTCATCTCGACTTGTGACTTACGTTGACTCATCTCGATTGTCGGACTGACTGACTTGTCTCGACCTTTGTTAACGATTGATTTCACCGTTATTTGAGAGTAAATTTTGATAACAAATGAACCCTTTTTTGACTTAGGAGCTTGCTTGTTCTCTTGTTTTTAGCTTATTTTTGTGAATAAGAGAGTTGAGGTTATACTTGAAGATTTTGTCATTAAATTCCCATGATTTTGTAGGAAATTGGGATGAATTGGAACAGGACAGAAAGGACTGAAAGAGCACCAGAAGAGAAGGCTGCTAAAGGTCGCAGGAAGCTTGGGAGCCCTCTTCTGGGGCCCTCAACGCAGAAGTCTCGCATTCACGCCTGAGTGCCCTTTTAGGGACGCTGAGCGTTAATCTTCCTGTAACGTTTCATGCTTGGGCGCCCTTCGTGGGGTGTTGAGCGCCACTCCTCCGCAAGCTCGCTTGGGCGCCCTAAGTAGGGGAGTTGAGCGGTGTCAACGTTGGCCCATGATCCAATTCAGCTCTATTTAAGGACTTGGACGTCCTAGAGGGAGTATCTTTTGACAGAATTGACACAAATTCATATTTCTCCAACTCTCTAGAGGCAGAAGTGGATGCGAAAGCTCTCCTCTTCGGTTTTTAGGGTTTATCTTTCATTCTCATTCCATTGTTCATCTAGTTTCCCCATGACAAGGGGCAACTAAATTCACTTTGTTGTTGGGGAATGATGTAACCTTGTGAAATCTCATGTATTTGAATTGATTCTAACTTATTTATGCTTCTTTCATTAATTGTTAGGGTTATTCTTCTTTGCTCTATGCTTGTTATGGTTAGCTCATTCATGACATGATCATTGGTTTTCGTGATATGAACACATACGTGAAAACCTAGATATGAAGAATTGCTCCCAAAAGCAGTATTTCCTAGACATAGGGATACGAGTTTTGGTTATCTTAAGCTTCTAATCGTAATGCATAATTAATTACTAGTGATACAAGACATTGTGATTGTAATACCCCTTACGGAGTGCCACTAGAAACTAACAAGATCCAAAATTTTACGCCAATTTTTTTTTCTTTTAAAATTAACATCGTAGAACTAAACCTCAAAAGTCTAAGCTTCTTACAACATAAGGTTAAAACCTTAAAAATATCAAATTCATTATTCAAAAACATAAAATTACTTTAAAACATGATAAATCCCCCATAGTTATTCCCATAACTCTCGTCGTGCTACTTCATCTCTGACTCATCTGCAACGCCATCTACTCCCGTATAAGTACGATCATCGTAGGTGGAACCACAACCACAAAAGGAAAGGGTGAGTAACTAAGAACCTAACATAACATATAATTTCAATATCAAAATATCATAACTTAGATTATCCTAGTCACAACCTTACAATACAACACAATATTCAACTCATAACTTAGATGATCATCACCCAGACTATCAAAGTCACAACATTACAATACATCACAGTATTAAACTCACAACTCAAATCATTTACACAAGCTTCTGTTGTTTCCTTGAATTTTTTCGTACCAAACCTGTTTCGCAAAACAAGGCGATTCGAGTCGTTTAGGCGCACCCACCGAGCACTATACTCACACGAGCCGAAGTCATTGGGCGACACATCCAACCCTCTCTAGTCCCCGCGCACGAGGAAAGAGTGACACTCGAATCTCAGTCTCTGCAGAGACTCAACACACTATCGTATCGCAATACGAACACCATCGATTCGACAAAAATTCTAAGGAAATGACAAAGCGCTTGCTCTCAAAATTTTACCGTCACAGCCATACGTAGTTCACCATCATGCACAAAGTCAACCAAATTCATTCACCAACAATTAATTAAAATCACAAATAATTAAATAAATTAATTTAATTATTTTTCCTACTGATGCACCCCCGTGAAATTACTAATGTCACACTTCCATCAACTAGAACAACATTTCTAGTGCACCCCCACTTTTTAATTAATACCCAACATAAAAAAAAACACTAAATTCTAATACACCCCTTTTTTTTACTCTAAACACACTTCCTTCTATATCTACATTTTCAAGTGAACCCCAAAACCATTAAATTACATTTTCTCTCACCTCCAAGTAGGTCCCACGTGAAACCACTCACTTCTTATGAAACTCTCTTTCTCTCTCCCCTTTTACCATTTACGTAACCTTTCGCTTCTTTCTTCTCCTCTTTTTTTTCAATTAAAACACAAGTTCCACTCACTCCTCTTTTCTCACAAAACCGTGGACCCCACTTTCCCCTTTATTTGACTTTTCAAAACAAAATCATTCTTCCTCTCCCCAAATTTTACGTAGAACACTCCCATGCACACAACTCTCCCACTCTTTTCTTTCCTTTTCTCCTTTCTACATTAAAGCTCACGGCTCACACACTGCACATAACATTTTATTTTTATTTTCTTCTATGCTTTCAAAGACCATCCCAAGGTTCTTCCTTCACGGTTTTTGGTCCTTTTCCAGCACCTTTCTTTTTCTTTTCCACTTTTACATCAACCAAGCCATGCCCATCTCCATCTTCCACTCCTATTCTTCTTCCATCATGTTCTTCTTCTACCCAAGACATCAAAACTCCATCCTTCTTCACTGTTTTTCATCAAACACATATACCCCAACTCACCAAACATCACTTTCACTCCTCTCATTCTCATAACTCATTCTTACCTCTTCCAACAATGGAAGAGAATTCTGAATACCCTCTTACCCACACTCTTGGTTAAAGAGTGTAGATAAGTGCTCCCAACAATATATAATTCTTGCAAGGTAATAAGAACCAAGATATACAAAATATACATGATTTTAAAGTGTACCCATGACACTTTTTCATACACAAACAACACCCCAATACATCCAACATGTATACCCATTACAACAACACCACTTTTTCATAAAATATAAACATGTATAATCCATTAAATATCCCATATAGTAGAAAAACGAAAATGAACATATGAATACCCATTCTCCATGCAACAACACATGAAACTTAAACCCAAAAGAAGAGTACATGCCTCAACATGTTAACTTTAATCCCAACACACAAGAAAGAAAGCATGCAACAACATTATAATGTTACGTTCTACCCATCATACACTATGTTATATCCCATGTTAAACCCCTTACCTCAATTCCAAGCTAGCTTCCAAAGGCTCTTAGGTTTCTTTCCTCACTAGACAACAAGCTTCCACTCCTCTTGGTCTCCTACAAGTGACGTCCAAAAACTCCAAGGCTAGGGTGGCTCTTCCTTTCTCTCACCAACTTGGTTGCTCTCCAAAAGTGCCTCTCCAACTCCTGGTTCTCTTTCTTTTCCACTCTCCAAGTTTAACCTCCCCAAGGTCACTTACAAGCTTCCTAAGTCTAGAAAACATGTGCCCAGAAAACATGTACCCAGAAAACATGTACCCAGAAAACATGTGCCCACCTAAGCAAAATGGAAAAAAAAGAAATGACCCAATGAGAGATTAAATCAGAATAAAAGCTCCCTCTTGGAATCAATTAATGAAAGGCACATGCTATAGCATTAACGTAAAAGTGCTTTCCTCAACATCAATAAAATAATATAACATTCACCCTTCTCTTTCATCATTTAATGCATGAAAAGCAAAGCAAAACAAGGCTTTGGAAGCCACTTCCAGGCCCATCTTAACACTTCAAATTCTATCTTTCCTACCTCATAGTGGGACCCACATGTCAAGGTGGAAATTAAAAAGAGCTAGGAGCCTTAATGAAAAAGACAAATTCATATATGCATGAGAGTAAACTAGGTGAAATCTAAACCCCAACAACATATTCATCTCATATTTTCAATATCATCCATTCATCTTTGTGTTTTTCTTCAATTGATCAAAAGTGCATTCATATTTACTTTCTTGTTTTTGCATTCAAAACCTTAAAATTTTTCTTCAAAGTCTTACTTAGTTAAGTAATTACATGATTGTTTAGTGCAGTGAGTCTCTTGGGAAACTATACTTGGTTTTACCCATTATTATTACTTGAAACGATTCGGTACACTTGCCGACATCTTAACAAGTTTTTGGCGCCGTTGTTGGGGACTCGTGGTTTAAACTATACTTTTGTGTGATTCTTAATCGATTAGACTTTTTCTTTAATTTTATCTTTTTATCTTTAATTTTTATCTTTTTATTTTTTTATTTTTTTCTTTTTATCTTTATCTTTAATTTTTATTTTTATCTTTAACTTTATCTTTTTTATCTATTAATGCTAATTGGGTGCTCTAGTGTTTTTTTGTCTAGTGTATGCAGGGTACAATTTGGACTATAAGCACAAAAGTCTCTGAACTTCTTCTTGCAAGTCTGGACAACAGTAGAAGAAAAAGAAGGAATAGGACGTCCAGAGAACTTTTCCCTTCTCTTGAGACTCTTTTATAGCCTTCACCTCAAAGATCTAATCAGGAAACAAAAAATTTGGATGAAGAGCAGAATGGTAGACGTACCCTGGCAGATTATGCAACAGTCATTGGCCCTCGTCCTTTTAATAGCATTGCAAGGCCGAGGGTTAATGCTGCAAATATGGAGATGAAGCCTACTTTGATTCAATTGGTGAAGAACAACCAATTCAATGGATTATCACATGAAAATCAATATGAGCATCTGACCACATTCAATGAGATATGCTATACTGTGAAGATCAATGGAGTGCTAGATGAAGCTATTATATTGAGTTTGTTTCCTTTCTCTTTGGAAGGAAGTGATAAGATGTGGTTGAACTCTTTCCAGAGAATAGTTTTACCCAGTGGGAAGCTGTGGTTGCAAAATTTCTGAACAAATACTTCCCACAATCAAAAGTAAACAAAGGTAAGCAGGACATTTCTTCTTTCAAGCAGGGCATGGATGAAACATTAGGTCAAGCATGAGACCAATTTAAAGGCTTGTTGAGAAAGATGCCTACTCATGGTTTTAATGGACCTACAGTAGTCATTCTATTCCTTGGAGGTTTAAGCTCACAAACTAAATTGATGCTAAATGCCTCAGCTGAAGGTAATATCAAGTGCAAGACTCTACACGAAGCCTATGAGTTGATTGAAAATATGGCAACAAATGATAATGAGATGCATAGTGAAAGAACTCAACTTGAACAAAAAGGAGTTCTACAACTACAATCTCAATATGCTCTACTAGCACAGAATAAGATTATTACTCAACAACTAGAGACTGTAATGAAGAAAATCTCTCAATTGCCAAGGGAGTTGCAAAATGTTTGTCAAGTTCAACAACAACTTTGTGAGTTATGTGGTGGAGATCATATTAATGGTCAATGTGCTATGTCGGAAGTTATCCAAGAGGAAGTCAATTTTATGGGTCAAGGTAATCAATTTCGTCCAGGTAATTACAACCAAGGATGGAAACCTCACCCAAGTATGGGTGAAGGGTAAGCTGGGCAATTCAACAGACCACAACAACAACAATGGCAACAACAACCCTCTTTATATGAAAGAACTGCAAAGTTAGAAGAGACACTGGAACAGTTCATGCAAGTGTCTATCTCCAATCATAAGAGCACTGAAGCTGCTATAAGGAATTTGGAGATACAGGTTGGCCAACTAGCTAAAATGTTGGAGGAGAAATCTGAAAAACAGTTTGGGGCTAATACTGAAGTTAACCCTAAAGAGGAGTGTAATGCTATCGTAAGCATTAGAAGTGAGAGGTTGTAGAGAAAAAAAATGAGAGAAAAGAAAAAGATGTGTTGAGTGAAGAAAAAGAAGAAAGTGAAGAGAGAAAAAGTAAGGTTGAGAGGAAAGAAAAGGGAGAAAGAAAAGAAGAAGAGGGCGAGAGAAAGGAGAAAGAAAGTTGAGAAAGCCCTTCCTTATCCAAAAATATTTTCAAAGACTGAAAAAGAGAAACAATCTAGGCGTTTCATGGAGATCTTCAAGCAATTGGAGATTACTAATCCATTGATTGAGGCATTGCACCAAATCCCTATGTATGCAAAAGTTTTGAAGAAGTCCCTAAAAAAGAAAAAAGTATTTAGAAGAGGGAACAATTGAAGTACAGGGAAATTATAGTGTGATTTTACAGAAGACACTTCCTCCTAAAGTCAAAGATCCAGGAAGTTTTACTATTTCCTGCACTATTGGAGATTGTGATGTAGGGAAAGCTCTAATTGATTTAGGGGCTAGCATAAATTTGATGCCTTTATCTGTGCTAAAGAAGATTGGTGATCTTGAAGTTAAACCTACTAAGATGGTGTTGCAAATGGCAGATAGATCTACCAAGAATCCCTATGGTGTAGTGGAAGATGTTGTGGTCTAAGTTGACACACTTAAATTCCCGATGGATTTTGTAGTGATGGAGATGGGGGAAGATTTAAAGAGTCCTATCATTCTTGGAAAGCCATTCATGAAGACAACTAAGGTTGTCATCAAAGTAGATGATGGCATTCTAATGCTTAAAGACCAAGATGAAGTGGTGACTTTCAAGGTCTTTAATGATGAGCAGCCGATTCAAGTGAAGAAGACTAGTCCAAAAGCTACAGATAAAAATTTGTCAAAGACTAGTGTATTTGAGCAAGCTGCTGACTCAGTCAAGGGAGGTAAGAATTGTTTCTTGTCACAGGTAGAGGAAGAGGAGAAAGAGATTAAAGAGAAGATAATCCACCAAGATTTGAAGTGTGAAGAGGAAGAATTCAAACCTGGCAAACCAGTCAAGTATAGGAACATGTTATGGGTTGTGAACGAGATTAAAGTCAATGGAGTTATTGAGATTGAAGCTCCATATTTTAGAAGATTCAAGGTGGACCGAAAGTTGTTTAAGATAGGTTGGCGGGATGAAAGCAAGAGGAACACCAAAATCAAAGCTTTAAACTGAACATTATGGCGCCAGGCTCATGACGTTAAACAAGCGCTTGTTGGGAGGCAACCCAATTTTTTTGAAAACTTTTATTTTTGTTTGATTTGGTGTGTTTGATTGTGACTTAGTTTTTAGGGATGTTTTTGTGAAGGTATGATTATGATGTGCATCAAGAGTTTAATTATTTTAAGTGTGAGATGTTAAGCTTGGGTTGCAAAGTGGAAAGTTTGAAAGAGAAAAAATCTGAAAAATTAAGGGTTGAAATTGAGGATTCATACCAAAAAACACTTAGGGCAAGCAAGAAAAAAGGGGAGAAAAACTCAAGCACCGCGCTCAGCGCCCTGTTGAGGGGCGCCCAGCGCCAGCGACGTTGTTTGGATTCTTTAAGCCTTTTAAAGCTCAACGTCAATAGGCCTATCCCCCTCTTTTAACCCTAAGGGGCGCGATTTCTTCCTCATTTCTCACTCCCACACTTTCCAGCCATCAAAGAGCTTTGCTTAGGGTTCTCTACTACTTCCCCCGTTCATCCTTTCACTAAAAAAATCACAATTTCCACTCTCTTTGCTTCATTCCATCCATTAAGTTTGGGGTTCTTGGTGTGTTGTAGCAAGTGCTCATAGAAGCCCTAAGTTTTCACAAGCTCTTTGTGCATTTTTCAAAAGATTTGAACTCCACTCAAGTAAGCATCTTGCACTTTCAATTTTTACTCTTGATAGCTTTGATTTTTGATGTTTATGCATGATATGTTGTTGGATCTGTTGAATAAACTGTTTCTGGATGGATTGTTGATGATTATTGCACTGTGGAAAGCATGTTTGTTGAGTATTTGGTCAGTTAGGGTCGTGATGTTCATTCTGGTATGGCGCTAAGGGCCACTAAGGGGCGCTCAACGCCGGCGCAGCTAGTTCATAGTGGTTGTTTTGTGTTCTGGTGTTTGTGGTTGTGTATAGGTATTGCTGAGCACCCCCTGATTGGCCCTCTACGTTGGAAAAGAGGCTTGTGATGCCTATGTGAGACTAGTGAGTATGTGTTGAATGAATTAAGATTATAGATGACTCATTAGTGGAATGTATTATGTTTGATTATGGTGCAGGTATGGCTTCATCATCTGGTAAGTGTATTAAGCATACTGCCTCCAAGACAGATAGAGGGCAGAGGAGAAAAGAACAAATATATTCTAACAAGTTCCTCTCACACATGCATGAGAGGCACTTTCAGACAGTGCAAAATAGGAGGTTATTGATGGAGAGAAAGGTGAGACTAATACCCACCATGGCACCTGAGTTTGGGAGAGAGTTGGAAAGAAGGCAGTGGGAGAACTTATCTTCATATCCATCACCTGCCAACATAGCTGTGGTGAAGGAGTTCTATACTAATGCAAGGTATTTTGGTGGTAGTTATGAGGACTACACAAGCTATGTGAGAGGAAGAAGAATACCTTATGATGTTGCTACAATTAACAGTTTTCTTGGTGCTGAATGGACAAGATAGCAGTGTTAGTTTGCTCTAGCCATGGAGGAGGACATTAACAATGCTGATGTGGAGGGGACCTTGTGCATGGTAGGTGGCCAGTTTCAAAGGAACAGGAATGACATGCCAATTCATATTAGGAAGTCCTACTTGACTCCTCTTGCGAAATATTGGATGACATTCACTCATGCCAATATCCAACATTGCTCAAATGTTTCAGATATCACAATAAATAGAGCAGTCTTCCTCTACTTTTTCCTTAGAGGTTTGAATATTAATGTAGGACAAATGATAGCAGATGAGATCAAGCATTGTGCCCATGTTGTCAACAACAAATCACCTCTAGGGCATCCCTCTCTCATTACTCACTTGTGTGAGCTAGCAAGGGTGAATACTTCCACTCCTTCATTTGAGCGACCCAGGAAGAAGATAAATGCCTCCTATTATACCCAATACTGCATGTTGGATGAGGCAGGAATCCCTATGCCAGTACCACAACCTCCCAAGACTCATAGGAAAGCACCATAGTAGGCCCAACAGGATCAGGCCCATGATGTTGCGCCTTTCTAGATGAGAGACATGTACATGTCTTTAATGGAGTCCAGGATGGAGGCTTTGTATAGAGAAGAACAGGCGTTACTGGTGACCCTGACTTCTGCCTTTCCTAAGAGACAATTCATGTCTCAGGAGGACTTCATGGCTCATGTTGCATGGCCTACAAATCCAGCTCAGGCTAGTGGAGGAGCTGGAGCATGGAGCAGCTGCTATGGAGGAGGATGCTGAAGATGAAGAGGAGGAGAAAGAGGAAGATGAAGAGGAAGAAGAAGGAGAGGAAGACGATGATGATGATGAGTCTGATGACAGTAAGGGTTGATTTGATGGAGAGCATATACCGATGGATGCTATCCTAACAAGATTTTTCTTTTACTTTGTTGTTATGCATTTATGAACTTTAGAAAGTGTTTAATTTGTATTGTACTAGGCCTAATGAATTATGTTTGAATGGTTTAGCTAATATGTTTTTGATAAGTAATGCTATCTTATGCTGCTTTATTGTGTTGATTGATGATGCATGGTCTAGTCTTATAGACAGGTGGTTGCTCATGATTCTTAGAAACTAATGCATGATTTCAATTGGGATTAATATGTTGGGCAGGATGTTATCAAGTTGTGGAACTTGATTTAGCCTGTGAGAGATTGGGCTCCAGAGTTTTTGATTGATTGAATGCTATTGCTTTGGAAGCATGATTGATTTTGCCTAATTTTCTATGATTGAACCACTTGCTTGCTTGTTACACATGATCAAGGCCATGTTTTCTTCTCCCTTAGAGACAATGTCAATAGGTGAACCTAACAAATAACAATGTTTCTCTTTGTCCTTTGAAGCTTGAGCCTAAAGTTGAAAGTTGAAAAACCCTTTTTGAAATCCTTACCTTGAGTTAAGTAGAGTATGTTTATATGGTAATGGAGAATGGTTCAACTTTGGGGTTGTGAGAAAGCGGAAAGAACTTTGTGAAATTCATTAAAGAGCATTGAGCAAAAGCAAAAAACAAAAGTAAAAAGCAAAAGAGAAGAAAAGAAAGAAAAGAAAAGGTTAAGCTCAATGCAAGTAAAGTTGGGAATAAGTTAAAAATTGGTTTCTCACATAAAAGAAGAAAGAGAGTTGATTTTTAATGAGAATAAATGAATTGTGCACTCTCTTAACTCAAGGATTTTGTTGTCTAGAAAAACCAATTTTCTTCTTAGCCCGGTCTCAATACAAGCCACAAAAAGTCCTTGTGATGATAATTTTCTTGTGAGTGTGTTTGATATGTGGTTAAATGAAAGACAAAGTTGATTCATGTGACATTGTGATTGTATAGTGTAAGAGTGTCACCTCACTATACACTTTTGAGCGCTTGAGTGAAACACTGTCTTTTGGTGAGGAATAGTTCCATGCACTATAGGATAACATTCTTGCTTGATTGTTGATCATTCATGGGTTTGCACCACAGTTGATCTTGTTGACTAATGCACCAATGCATCTTAACTGATATTTTTATGATAAGTAGATATGAGTTATTACTTGTCCTAGAAGAGTGTGCTCTGTGATATGCTGAACCATTGAAGTGTTGTTTAGGCTGAGTCACATGTTGTTTTGCTTGAGGACAAGTAAAGTTTCAAGTTTGGGGTTGTGATAACGGTTGATTTCACCATTATTTGAGAGTAAATTTTGATAACAAATGAACCATTTTTTACTTAGGAGCTTGCTTGTTCTCTTGTTTTTAGCTTATTTTGGTGAAATAAGAGAGTTGATGTTATACTTAAAGATTTTATCACTAAATTCCCTTGATTTTGTAGGAAATTGGGATGAATTGGAAGAGGAGTTAAATGTCATGAAGTTGGAACTCAGAAAGGACAGAAAGAGCACCAGAAGAGAAGGCTGCTAAAGGTCGCAGGACACTTGGGCGCCCTCCTCTGGGCCCTCAGCGCAGAAGTCTCGCATTCACGCCTGAGTGCCCTTTCAAGGACGCTAAGCGCTAATCTTCCTGTAACGTTTCATGCTTGGGCGCCCTTCCTGGGGCACTGAGCGCCACTCCTCTCGCAATCTCGCTTGGGCGCCCTAAGTAGGGGAGCTGAGCGGTGTCAACGTTGGCCCATGATCCAATTCAGCTCTATTTAAGGACTTGGACATCCTAGAGGGAGGATCTTTTGATAGAATTGACACAAATTCAGATTTCTCCAACTCTCTGGAGGCAGAAGTGGATGTGGAAGCTCTCCTCTTCGGTTTTTAGGGTTTATCTTTCATTCTCATTCCATTGTTCATCTAGTTTCTCCATGACAAGGGGGAACTAAATTCAGTTTTTTGTTGGGGGATGATGTAACCTTGTGAACTCTCATGTATTTGAATTGATTCCAATTTATTTATGCTTCTTTCATTAATTGTTAGGGTTATTCTTCTTTGCTCTATGCTTGTTATGTTTAACTCATTCATGACATGATCATTGATTTTCGTGATATGGACACATACAGGGAAACCTAGATCTGGAGAATTGCTCCCAAAAGTAGTATTGCCTAGACATAGGGATACGAGTTTTGGTTATCTTAAGCTTCTAATCGTAATGCAGAATTAATTACTAGTGGTACAAGACATTGTGATCTAGTAATTAAGGATAGACTTTCTTCGCCGAAACATCGAGTTTTAAGTAATTTAGAAAGTGATATTAACATTAATGAAGAAGACAAATTCATATATGCATGAGAGTAAACTAGATGAAATCTAAACCCCAACAACATATTCATCTCCTATTTTCAATATCATCCATTCATATTTGTGTTTTTCTTCAATTGATCAAAAGTGCATTCATATTTACTTTCTTGTTTTTGCATTCAAAACCTTAAAATTGTTCTTCAAAGTCTTAATTAGTTAAGTAATTACATGACTATTTAGTTTCGTGAGTCTCTTGTGAAACGATACTTGGTCTTACCAATGATTATTACTTGATACGATTCGGTACACTTGCCGACATATTAACAACCTTCGATCCAGGCCAACTCAACTCGACCATTGATTGTGATTGAATTGGCTAAACCTTTGGGTTAGCTCAACTCAGCTTGAACTTTGACCCAATCTGACTGGACTCTACCTAACTAGGCTCGATCTTCGGCCTTACCCAACTAGGCTAGACCTTCGGCCTAATTTAACGGCTCATCCTACAACCTTATTGACACAACTCATCCTTCAGCCAAAGCCCGACTCGACTGGACCTTCGGTCTAAGCCTGACCTTGTTCAACCTTCGACCCGAGCCCGAATCAAATCAAAGTTCTACCAGGACTAACTCGACACGACTTTTGGCTCGGGTCAACTTGGCTTGACCTTCGACCTGGGTTTACTTGACACGACCTTTGACCCAAGCCTACTCGGGTCGACCTTCGTCCTTAATTGACTCAGCTCGAGCTTCAGCTTGGACCCACTCGTCTTGATCTTTGTGTTGCTCGACTTTTCTCAATCTTCGATCCAAAATTACTCATATAAACCTTTGGCTCGAGCTAACATGTTTGAACCTTCTACTCGAGTTAATTCTTCATCAAATATTGTTTGATTCAAATCAATTTGACTTTCACCCTGAGTCAACTTTGGTGACCCTTGACTCCAAACTGTCTCGACTGAGCTTTTAGCCTTAGTCGTCTAGATTGAGCCTTTGACCTAAGCCGACTCGTCTTGATCTTCACAAGTGGAGTGAAGTCTAATTTCAAATTTCTTATATTTTTTGGGGTATTTGAAATTCTTCTATCTAACTTCTAAACTTTCTTAAATTTAAATTTCTTTCCAATTACTTTGTACAAACAAGTCATTTTAGTGAGAAGCATTTTAAATTCTTCAAATAAATGAATTACTATTATAAATTACCTCATCCAAAAACAAAAATAGAATAAAGTATAAAAAAGAATATAAAAAATTGAATACAATAAAAATTGAATACAATAAAAATGTGTCTTTTAATACTCTATCTAGATTATACGTTATATTACAAATTTGTAGAAGAAATTAATTTGTTTGATTTCAAGTACGTGAATGAATATCAATAATGAAGCATAATTCATCATGCATTAATTTTGTGCTACTTTTATGATACCATGAAACCACCTATGATTTCAACGTACTTTATGTTTTTGTTTGCCTTTGGTACACCAATACAATGTATATATGTATGAAGTAATCGATTACAATGTTTATGTAATCAATTAAATTCATCAGATCTCAGCTAATGCTTAAAACTCGTGCCTTTGCTAACACCTGTTTGTTGTGTGCAGTGATGAGTTTTCAGTAGAAAAAGTTTTCAAAATTGCTTAAGAGTAATACTTAACCGATTACACAATTTCCTTAATCGGTTAAATCTGGTACATATTGAAAACTGTTTTCGTGTTAAGTCTTAACTGTCATAAAAGTCATATTTTGAATTGCTTTGACTTACAATAAATGTGAAATCGATTACATTAATTGTGTAATCAATTAAATCTGTTTTGATGTAAATCTGGTATAGTATTGTTAAATTCTTAACCAATTACATTAATTTTGTAATTGATTAAAAAGCATCAAACATGAGGAAATCTATATATTGGCGCATAACACATTGCATTGATAACTTTTGAGCATTTGAATTTTAATATCTGACATAAGAGAGTCGAGAAAAAGATTTTGAAGGTATCTTGTTTCTCCAAGAATCATGATACAAAAGTTTTGCAGATTTGAAGGATTCTTGAAGGATTGCTTTGGACTTTCATTGGCTGATCAATCATCTGCACATTGAGGTGTTTTCTTTCCAGATCTTTAAGATCCAGATAAAATAAAATTGACTTTTATTTTATTTTAATTTTTTTTAAATTAAATATTTATTTATGATATAATGTTGAGTGATAAAAGGTTGCTTTGATATTCTCTTTTGCATGCTGAATCTTTTTATATTATTTTGAGTTCATTATTTATAGGAGAGGAAAGAGAACATAGTTTATTTGTTATCTCTTATTCTACGAGATAGAGCGTTGACTAGTTAGTTTATATTTTTTTTCCTCTCTTATTGGGTTGTGCAAACGTGAGTCGTAGGGATCAATTAGTTAGTTTTTATTTTTTTATTTTTCTCCATGTACAAAAGGTGGAAAAGATAGAATGATAACGGAAAGGATTTGGAGATATTTAGAGGATATTTTAGAAGGTTTAAGTTACATCTAGGGTATTTAAATTCTGTTTAGAGTTGAAACTGATAAGATTTACACCAGCCGTGAGAATATTAGAAAAGAAAACCCTAGCTCACTATTTCTTAGCAAAACGCTTGGGGAGAGACCCTTAGCAACTCAGTGAGTGTATAGAAGGTTTAGGAAGCCAAATCGTGAAGAATCAAAAGCATGAGCAACGCCTCTAGAGTTCAGGTAAGGGGAGTGACTATGATTTATCTACACATGCATGGAGTTTGGGTGAAACTAAATGTACAATGGAAAAGCATGAGATAGTAAAACCCTAAGAGTAGAAGAGGAAGCTTTCGCCTCCAGATCCGCCTTCAGAGAGTAGAAGAGTGTGTTGTTGTGTTGCTCCAGCTAGAGATACAAAACCTAGAGCGCTTGGGTCCTTTAAATAAAGTTGGAAAAGAGTAGGAACAGGGTCCGGTCCAAAAGAGTCGAAACAGAGCAAAAACTAGGCCAGATCTGCAACGCGCGACGCTCGGGCGCCCCATTTAGGGCGCCCGGGCAGTGGACATCGATTTTCGTAGGGCTTGAGCCTTCAATTTCGCCCAGGCTTCGGGGGTTCGACGCCCGGGCAGCCTAGGGCGCCCGAGCAGCGGACGTCGATTTTTCCACGCAAGCCTCCTACAGGTCGCCCAAGCTTCGTGCGGTTCCGTCTTCTGGTCCTTTTCTAGGCCTTTCTAAGTTCTATATCCTTAGCACTTCATGTTTGCTTCCTGTATTAACTCATTTTCTATCAAAACAAAGGGAATTAGTCATAAAATCATCAAATTCAACCTCAACTCTCTTATTCACACAACTTAATTAAAAAGCATGAGTCCAAGCAAGTTTCTAAGTCAAAAAGGGTGCAGTTAGTATCAAAGTTACATCACAGATAACGGTATTTTAAACCGTTATCACAATTCCAAACTTAGAACTTTGCTTGTCCTCAAGCAAAACAGAATGTAACTCAACTCTTAACAATTATCACAGTGCTTAAGCAATTTTTCACAATCTTGTTCTCAAGATAAATCATCACTTCAATCAGCCCATCATAAGAATATCAGTCCAGATGTACAGATGCTTTCTTTCAAATAACTCAAAGTGATGCTCAAACAGTTCAACAGATGTTGTCCTTAAGAGTAATCAATCAACCAAGCAGAGATGTAATTAGAAATTCAAAGAACTATTCCTCACCAAGGAAAGTGTTTCACTAAAGTACTCAAAAGTGTATCACTCAAGCATTCAAAAGTATCTCACTCCCTTACAGGTGTATAGTGTTGGTGCCTTTTTCACTCTTCTGTCACAATGTCACACAAATTAATTTTGCTTTTCATTTAACCACAATCAAACAGATTTACAAGCAAGTTGTCATCACAAGGGCTTTTCATGGCTTGTAACTTGGCTGGGCTAAGAAGGAAATTGGTTTTTCTGGTTAGCAAAATTCCTTGAGTTAAAAGAGACATTTATGAATTTATCAATTACTCACAGGTTCTCTTTTCAAGAAGATCTTTCCCAACCTTTTTCCCTTGCAGTGAGCTCTACTTTCTTTTCTTTTTATTTTTCCTTTTTCCTTTCATTTTCTTTCCTTTTGATTTTTCTTTTTCTTTTTCTGTTGCTTTTCAATTGCTCACTGCTTTGAAAAGTGGGGTTGCTTACCAGCAACCCCAAACTTGAACATTTTTCAATACCTCACAAATATTCTCAACTCAACTCAAGGTAAAGAATTTAAAACAGGGTTTTCAAAACATGCTTAAGGCTCAAGGTTCAAAATGTAAAGCAATTGGTTTTCTTTTTTGTGAAAAAATTTATGAAGGCTAAAAAAAATGGAAAACAAAAGATGGCCTTGATCATATGAAACCTACAAGCAAGTAGTTCAATCACAAAAAATTTGGGCAAAATCATTTATGCTTCCAAAGTAATAGCAATTATTCACAACAACTCCAAAGCCCAAAACTCACACAGGTAAACTCTCAAGTTCCAGAATTCAGAAAAACATCCTGCTAAGTATCTCAATCAAGTTTTACCTCAAGCACCTGTTTCACATGTTAGAAGTAACCTCCTGTGTATTTTCACATAATGCATCATCTCAACCTCAATCCAAACAATAAGCATCAAAAAGTAACACTCATCAAAACACAACATTAGAAGAACTAAACCACTGCAATAAGATAGAGCAAAGTACATCATTCCTATACTACATAAAAACGGGAATATTAAAAGGGTTCAACAATAAACACAATAAAAACAATAAAATAAAAATAAAATAAAAAACAAGGGAAAGTTTAGAAAGTTGGGTTGCCTCCCAGTAAGTGCTTCTTTAATGTCACTAGCTTGACCCAATAGATTCAATCTGGATCAACCAACTCCATGACTGTGGAAAGGCGTTCCACCTCACCACCCAAATAATGCTTGAGACTTTGTCCATTGACAACCCAACTTCTTTGTGGATCTTCAGATGTTGGATCTGTTAACTCAACTGCTCCATATGGAAGAACATTCTTGATCATAAAGGGACCAGACCACTTGGACTTCAACTTTCCAGGGAAAAGTTCCAGTCGTGAATTGAACATCAGTACCTACTGTCCTGGATTAAAGAATTTTTTTACCAGCTTCTTGTCATGATAAAATTTCACCTTTTCTTTGTAATTCTTTGAAGAATCATAGGCGTGCAGCCACATCTCTTAGGGCTCAATAATTTGCCTTCTCGTTTTTTCTACAGTGTCACAAGAATCATAATTCAAGAACTTTAAAGCCTATAGAGCCCGATGTTCCATCTTCACCGGAAGGTGGCATGCCTTTCCATAAACCATTTTGAAAAATAGATAATCCAATAGTTGTTTTCATTGTAGTTCTGTATGCCCAAAGGGCATCATCCAACTTTTGAGACCAATCTTTTCTTGATGAAGCCACTGTCTTTTCTAAAATTCTTTTCATCTCCCTGTTGGAAACCTCAGTTTGTCCATTTGTCTGTGGATGATACGGTGTAGCTACTTTGTGTCTCCCACCATAATGCTTGAGTACCCTTGCCATCTGAAAATTGCAAAAATGAGATCCTCCATCACTGCTGAGTACCCTGCGTGTTCCAAATCGGGAGAAAATTTGCCTTTTCAAAATTTGATGACAGTTTTGGAATCATTCTTGGGACAGGTCAGAGCCTCCACCCATTTGCTCACATAATCCACAACCACCAGGATATACTCATTATTGAAAGAGGGTGGAAAACGTCCACAAAATCTATGCCTCAACAATAAAAAACTTCTACTTCTAATATGCTTTGCAATGTCATCTCATGTCGTTTGGAGATATTACTTGTCCTTTGACACTTATCACAGTTACTGGCATGATTGTGAGCATATTTAAACAGAGTAGGCCAATAAAATCCCAACTGGAGCACTTTTGCAGCTGTTTTCTCTCCACTAAAATGCCCCCCATAAGGTGAGTCATGACTGTGCCATAAAATTCCTTCCACCTCTTCCTTAGTCACACAGCGCCTTAGAAGGTTATCTGCCCCAATTTTGAAAAAGTAAGGATCATCCCAAATAAACTGTTTGGCATCATGTACAAATTTTTTTCCTTTGTTGCCAATTGAGATCATCTGGGATTACTCCTACAGCTTTGAAATTAACCATATCAGCGAACCTTTGTTGAATGTACATGAGTGTTTCATCCGAGAAGGATTCCCAGATTTTTGCTTCCTTGGTTGTAACTTCACTATTAACCAACCGAGATGAGTGCTCACAAATTAAATTTTCACTTCCTTTCTTCTCACGAATTTCCACATCAAACTCTTGTAGCAGAAGCACCCATCTAATTAATCATGGCTTGGAATCTGGCTTGGTTAGCAAATACTTTATAGTTGCATGATCTGTGTAGATAATCACTTTAGACCCAATGAGATATGGTCTAAATTTCTCCAAGGCATATACAATAGCAAGAAATTCTTTTTCTGTGGTGGCATAATTCAAATGGGTTTCATTCAGAACTTTGCTTGCATAATAAATAGTGTGAAATACCTTTTCTCTTCTCTGGCTAAGGACAACTCCTATAGCATAATTATTGGCATCACACATCAACTCAAAATCTTGGTTCGAATTAGGAGCTACAATTACTAGGGCAAAAATCAATTTTTTTTTTCAAAATATCAAATGTCTGAAGGCATTCATCATTCATCACAAAGGGTGCATCCTTGACAAGGAGGTTACTTAGTGGTTTGGCAATCTTTGAAAAATCTTTGATGAATCTTCTGTAGAAACCAACATGACCTAGAAAGCTTCTTATTCCCTTCACATTGGTTGGTGGCGGAAGTTTTTTCATAACTTCCACTTTGGCTCTGTCAACCTCAATTCCCTTGGAAGAAATTTTATGCCCCAAAACAATACCTTCTGTGACCATAAAGTGACATTTTTCCCAATTTAGAACAAGGTTGGATTGGGTGCATCTTTTAAGTACAACATCCAGGTTAGACAAACACTCATAAAAGGAACTGCCAAATACGGAAAAGTCATCCATGAAGACCTCAATGCATTTTTCTATTAAATCTGCGAAGATAGCTTGCATGCATCTTTGAAAAGTTGTTGGAGCATTCCATAACCCAAACGACATTTTTCTGTAGGCAAAAACTCCAAATGGGCATGTGAAAGCCGTCTTCTCCTGGTCTTTTGGATCCACCACAATTTGATTGTAACCTGAATATCCATCCAGAAAGCAATAAAAAGCCTGACCTGACAGTCTTTGCACCATTTGATCCATAAAATGAAGGGGAAAGTGATCCTTTCTAGTAGCATTGTTCAACTTCCTGTAGTCAATACACATCCTCCATCCTGTAACAGTCCTTGTGGGTATGAGCTCATTTTTTTCATTAAAAATAACTGTCATCCCCCCTTTTTTTGGTACCACTTGTACTAGGCTTACTCATGCACTGTTAGAGATAGGATAAATAATGTCAGCTTCAAGTAACTTTAGCACTTCTTTCCTCGCCTCCTCCTTCACCACTGGATTGAGCCTCCTCTGTGGTTGAGCAACTGGTTTGTACTCATCTTCCATGAATATCTTGTGAATGCAATATGTTGGACTTATACCTTTGAGATCTGAGATTGACCATCCAATCGCTCCTTTGTTGGCTTTGAGTATTTCTACCAATTTTTCTTCTTCTTTGGGAGGGAGAGAGTTGCTGATGATAACTGGTTTGTTTCCACCTTCTTCTAGAAACACATATTTCAAGTGTGGCGGTAACATCTTCAGCTCCCTTTTGTTTTCCTTGGCTTTTTCTTCTGTATTTTGCAAAGGATCCTTTTTTAATTCTTCCAGATCAGTCAAGCACTCATCAATTAGTTCCTCTTCTTTTTCATTCAGCTCTTCACAAGTGTCAACTAGTATTTCCTCCAAAGAAAGAGTATCACTTGCGTTGTTTTCTTGGATCATGCAAATTTCATCAAAAGCATCAATATGAAAACATTCCTTATCATCTTTTGGGTGAGACATGGCTTTAAAGACATCAAAATTTACTTCTTCATCTTGCACTCTCACCTTTAGTTTGTCATTTTCCACATCAATCAAAACTCTTGCTGTCTTCATAAAAGGTCTCCCAAGAATAAAAGGTACATTCACATCCTCCTCCATCTCCATGATGACCAAGTCCACTAATCTCCAATTTCTTGAAGATTTCCATGAAACGCTCAAACTGTTTTTCTTTTTCCTTCCTGGAATAATTCTTTGGATAAGGAAGGGGCTTTTCATAAGATTCTTCTTTCTTTCTCTCATCTTCTTCCTCTCTCCTGTTTTTTTCTTCACTCTCTTTTTCTTTTTTTCTCTCTCTTCTTTTTCTTTTTTCTCTCACTCTTCTTTTTCACTCAACCTTTCTTTTTCTTTTCTCTCACTCTCTTTTTTTTTCACTCAACCTCTCATCTAAAACTTTGCCACTTCAAGTAACAATAGCTTTGCATTCTTCTATGGAGTTGGCTTTCAGGTTACTCCCCAGATCATCCAGCTTCTGAATCATGTGACAGAGCTGCTTCTCTATCCTCTTGAATGTTGCTTGATTGCTTTTATAATGAGAATCAAACACATGTAGTAATTGTTGAAGGGTGTCATCCATCTCAGCCCATCTTTCTGGTAGAGAAGGTTGTTGCTGCCATTGTTGTTGACCGACAGCTTGTCTGAATTGCATCTTGCAAGCTAAAAATTCTAGAAAATATTGTTAGCAAATAAAATAAAGTAAAATAGAATAAAACCAAAATTAATTAAGAATCACACAAATAGAATAGTTTAAACCGTGAGTCCCCGACAACGACGCCAAAAACTTGTTGACAATATTTTTGATCTCTAGAAACGAAACCAAAAACTTGTTGATGGATCAACAAGTGTACCGAATCGCATAAGTAATATAAAATGGTAAGACCAAGTATCATACCCCAGAAGACTCTCGGCACTAAACAATTGCATGATAACTCAATTAATTAAGACTTAAAAGAAACGAGATCATTGGTTTAAAATGCAAAGACAGAAAATTAAATATGAATGCAAATTGATCAATAGTAGAGTAACACAAAGATGAACGGATGTTGTTTAATATGAGATGAATATGTTGTTGGGGTTAGATTTCACCAAGTTCCCTCTCATGTATATAAGAATTCCTCTTTATGCATTAATGTTAACGTCACTCACTAAAGTACTTAGAACCCAATCCCTTGGCGCAATAAGTCTGGCTTAATTCCTAGTTCGTGCAATTCCTAGTGTTCCTAGAAAATTAAGTCTGAAGATCAAGAGTTTAAGACGACCAAGTACTCATACCCTCATCCTTGAGAAATATTACCCTTGGGAGAATTCAACAAGAACCTGAATTGTAAGGAATCTCTCGGCACTCATGCAATTCATAAATCATGCAACTAAATGAGTTAAACAGAGCAAGCATTAAAATAGATGAATTCCCTAACAATTAATGAATAAAGCATATATGATTAAGAATCAATTCAAATACATAAGAGTTCACAAGGTTACATCATTCCCCAACAACAAATAGAGTTTAGTTCCCCATAGACATGGAGAAACTAAATGTACAATGGAAAAGCATGAGATAGTAAAACCCTAAGAGTAGAAGAGGAAGCTTCCGCCTCTAGATCAGCCTTCAGAGAGTAGAAGAGTGTGCTGTTGTGTTGCTCCAGCCAGAGATACAAAATCTAGAGCATCTGGGTCCTTTAAATAAAGTTGGAAAAGAGTAGGAACAGAACCCGGTCCAAACGAGTCGAAAAAGTAGTAGAGATAAAGTTGTTAGGGATTTAGTTTGATAGGAAAATCAGACAGAGAGGAGATTGGAAGATAATAGAAGTGGCTAGCTGGAGCTAAGGAAAGTGGGGTGTATGCATGGGTCTTCTGCATGGAGTAGTTACGTGGGCAATGTTTTGTTGTGCAGAAAAGGACTCATATAGTTAGGGTTGCAGAAGAAATAAAATAAAGTGAGGTTGGGTAATATATATAGGGTTTTGGTGTGTTTCACGTTTAAAAAAAAAAAAGAAGGAAAAAGAGAGAGAGAACTTGGGGAATTTTATAATATATATGAGTGGTTGAAGGATGAAGAAGTGAGTGAAGGGAGAATGGAGTTTCTGGCCATCTAAAGGGGTTTAGATTGGGTGTTAAAATAGGAATTTAAAATGAAAAGAGAATGGGAAGTGGCGGTTGGATCATAGGTAAGGTTATACGAGGAAGAATGTAAATTGGGTTTAAATGTAGTCGCAGAGAATGTTTAATAAAAGTATGTTAGTGAGAAGGAAAGAAAAAAAAAACGGAGAGAAGGTGGAAGAAAGGGTTTTACGTAATATAAGGTGAGTGGTTGGGTAAAGTGGAGAGAGAAAAAAAAGTTGGAATAATATTAAATTAAGAAGGAGTAGGATATGAGGAGGGATGAGTAGAAACTTTTTGATTGGTGTGGGATCCATTGTGGTAGTTTGCTAGAAGTGAGATTAATTAAATATGGGTGTGTTATACTTTACGTGAAAATTTCTTGGTAGAGGATGGATTTTTGGTTATTTTGGGTTGGATATTATTATTTATTTTAAAGGGAGTTTTCGTTTGGGATTGTTTAAATATTCGAAACGTTAGTTAACTTAGTTTTATTTTAGTATTATATTATAATATATAAATATTAGAATAATTTTATTTAATATTTATATTATGATATATAAATATTAGAATTATTAAGTTTAGCATGGGTTAAACTTTTGGCTGTCATAAAATTAAATTATATAATAACAAAGTAGTTTGTTGTTTTGTTAGTAAATACGTATAAATTAAGAGTTGGCAGGAGTGATTTTCATAATTTAATACGAGGGATTGAGGGATTATCATGTATGTACATTATAAAAGTAAAATATTTTTATGTGTTGTGGTGATATTTTATCGTAGTAATTTTATATCTTTTTGTGATGATTTATTTGATGTAGTAGTATTTTATAAGATGTTGTGGTGTTGTATATGAAGACGTATTTTATATGGGGTAGTAAAATCTTGTGTTTGAGGAGTTGATGTTTATTATTGAGATTAAGTGCGGAATGTGTTGAGATTTTGCTATAAACCTTGTGATTGATGAATAATGCATATTACTGATAAGTTAATGTCTAGTATTGAGATCAAAGGGAGAATGTAATGAGATTGTGTTATAAGCCTTGTGATGGGGGAGCAATACATGTTATGTAAGGATTTGTAATGTGAATATGAAGCTATGTTATTTTCTTGTACTGTTGTCGATCATGTGTGAGCTTTTCGTACTGCATTATGTTAAGAATGTGTTGGACTCTCGTTTAGAGATAGTTATTCAAGTGTCACTTCCCTCTGCGCAGGAAGGTGGATGTCTCGCCCAAAAAGCTTCGGCTCGTGCTGAGTATAGTGCACTGGTGCGCGTAGTGCTAGTGTATTTACTCGTTAGTCCTTGAGAAGTCGGGGAGATAGGTCGGAAGTTGCGATGGAAGACGACTCAAATTGCCCTATTAGTGAGAACAGGTCCCTGTTAGTGAGAACAGGTCATGACAACACAGTAGAAGGAAACGACATTGATTCCTGAATGGTGTGGCTATGATATTAATGCGTTGATGGAATATGTTATATGATTATATTACTCTGTGATTAAAATTAAATATGTTTTGTTGTATGTTATGATTTTTCTAGTTGCTCACCCTAAAATGTTGTGGTTGTGGTTTCCACCTACGATGATCGTACTTGTACGAGAGTAGAGGGCGTTGCAGATAAGACTGGATTGGTGTAGCTGACGTGAGAGTTGGGATCTTTTTTTTTGGGAATGATTTATTCTATTTAAAAGTTTTCAGACTTGGTATTTTTATTGTAAAAGATATTATTTGAGATTTTCGTTTTGAACAGACAACGTTTATTATTATGTTTTGCTTCCGCATTTTAATTGAATAAAGTTTGATTATCTGAAATAAATGTTTTATAGAAAAGTTTTGAAAAAAAATTTACACCGTGACATCTCAAAAATCGGGGTGTTACAAGATCACTATTGTGTACACAATCCATAGATTGTGGTTTCCTTGTGCGTGTTTCCAGGAAGAGAATGTGTGGTTCTTGTATCTTTGAGAAGGGTTTCAAAGGGGTACTAGAGAGAGATGATTGTTCTTTCTATAGTGTGTTTGTTCCTATAGTAGATTTGTGAGTTGTAGAGGAGATTACATTGAGAGTTGGTCTCTATAAGTCTTACTATATTAACTCAATCTTTATACTGGAAGGTCTTTCAATCTCAGGTTGATTGAAAGGGGCTGAATGTAGACATAGAGGCCAAACCAGTATAAAAGTATGTGTTTATTTTCTATCCTTTCACTCTTTTACTGCATTATTTTCTTTATTGTCTTTTGTGTTCAAGAAAGCTCTAAAGATTTTTCAAAAGATAATAAAAGAACATATTTTCAAGAAGAACCAATTCACTCCTCTCTTGGTGTTGAGAAATAAGGCCTAACTATTCTAATAGTTTGATGGTGAGGGTGCGGTGTTTGGTGACTCAAAGAGAGGTTAGGCCAACTCTAATAGGAAGGTGACTAGTAGGACCTTATGAGTTGCTCTAGTCTTGATCTTAAGGAGAGTAGTATGACCATAAATGGGAACATAAAATTAATCAACATCAAATATGAATACATGAGAGAAGACATCTCCACTTATAGGCTAAGGGTGTCTCCTAAAAACCCTAAAAATCAAATCTTTGCATGCCTACCCAAGTGGCCTTCTAAGAGGTGGAAAAGTGTCCACAAATCCTCTTCAATGAGGGAAGGACATGTGACCACTAACTTTTAGAAATTCTATCAATTCCTAGAGTTCCACGTGGCCACTACTAAAGCTAAATAATCTCAAATGGAAGTATGAAATATGACACATACTTTCCACATGGTTTGAATGGTCGTAGAGACGTTGGTGAACGAACCCATGCGTCTTGGAGATGGGTCGCGCCTGAGCCAACAAATTCCACCTCCCCTCCCTACAACACCCAATCAGAAATAGAAAAGGGGAAAGGAGAACAGTGTCTCCCTTCCTGCGAATGAACCAAAAATAGAGTGAAGAGGAAGGGAGTTTCCCTTTCCTGTGAAACACCACCCAAAACCGAGACAAAGGGGAAAAAAGAATGATGCCTACCTTCCCTACATCGCAAGCCCGAACTAGAAGTAAAAGGAAGAAGCAAACCATCCTTGAGTGAGGATCTTGCACCAAAACCGCTATGACACCCAAGGCTAGTTTGTTTATGAACAACTAAACAAAGTTTGAGGAAAAATGTTTTGATTAGTAAGTGGGTTTAATTGAATTGCCCAACACTAGTACATAAACAGCGTATAACGTCATGCGTTCAACGTCCAACCGCTGAATAACCAACGTTAAAAATGACCAATGACATTTTTGTAAATAAATGCAATTATTAGACGTCGTTTAGAATTGACGTTAATTTGTTATATTGGGTAAATTTTGCGAAAATGATTGGCGCGAAGGTGAAAATGTATTTACGTATGACGTTGAATTCCCTAGAATTAGACGTCAAAAGGATATAAAACATCGAATGCCCCAGCGTTACACGTTAAAAGGTTAATGAATTCAATAAAAATTTGAGTGGAAAATTGGAAATTAATTCACTTTAACTCAGCGCGCGATACCCTCTTCTTTGCTCAAACTTTTCTAGAACGAAGTTTGACGACCATGACATGTAATTTTTCTTTTATTTGTTATAAATGTATGAAAATTAACTACTTTAGGTATGATTTTCGTTTTTTTTACCGATTATTTTTGTGTTCTTGTCCTTCATAGACGCATTCTGCTTTCTCTCTCACGGGTGGCAACACTTTATTTCAATGAACCCACCTTTTCAAGGTTAGTTTTCATTTTCGTTTTGAAGAACTTATTTGTTGAACTTGTTGTTATGTTTTTTGTTAAACTTGTTTGTTGTTGTTGTTTGGTTGAACTTGTTTGTTGTGGTTGTTTGATTGAACTTGTTTGTTGTTTGTTATTGTTGTTTGTTGTTTGTTATTGTTGTTTGTTGTTGATACTACACTACACGTTCATAGTTCTTGCTTTATAAAATACCAAAAACTAAGATTTGTTGTTTTTCTGCTTTTCAGGTCTCGTAGAGTTGTAAAAAAAGGATCACAATTAATTAAAAAAACAAAAAACATTTATTAACGTCGAATATTGACAAAATTCAATGTTAATTTTCTTTACTATGAACATCAAATTGTTCTATGTTCGACGTCAATTTAACGTCTCCCGATATGACGTTGACCTCAAATTCGACGTCAATTTATTCATCTTGTCTCACATTTCAAATTTTTTTAGTAATTACTCACTTTCCTTTAAACCATTATTCCAATGTTTACTTGCTAAAATTAGATTCATGTGTGCATATAAATGAGAACCAACATTTATTGGTCCTAGAATAAAATTTCCATGGTATACAGACTACCATAATCTCATAATTCACCCAAACAATCATATGCACTCCGATAAGTCATTCAAAACATTCAAAATTACTATCGATTAAATAAATAAATAATTACATATGGTAAGCTTCCCATATCTTGGTTAATTCTAGAGTGATACGGGTCGCACCGCATACAAATTTAATTGCAGAATTAAGAATGCAGTATATTTACTAGGAAGTGACTCCTAGGTCGTCTCTCAAGGACCAAATTGGGTTCAGTCTCAGATCAAACACGTAGTGGGGGGGTTTTGTGATTTTTGATTGATGCGGAAAAATAAATTAAAATTGGAAATTAAACACAACTGAATTTAAAAAAAACACTGAAATAAATTTTAAACACAGTAAAAACTAAACGATAGAAAACGGTAAAAATAGAAACACTTGATCGCAAATAAAATTTATCAAAGATTAAAAACGACGTTTGAAATTAAAATGCAATGACGAAATTTAACAATGCAGAAACTACTAAACGATAAAATACAACAGATAAAATAAAAACACAGAACTGAAAATGAAATTCATTAAAGATTCAAAACTTAAAATAAAATTCATTAACAAATGGAACGAGCAAACTCTCACACATTTCTACTGAACTACACACTTCAGAATTACATACTAAATTTGTGCACTGTTTGGAAGTGAAAACCCGAGAGCCTCCTCGAAGAGAAGAACGTGAGAGCCCCTTCCAAGCCTCCAGGCCGTCTGCCCCTCCTCTGGAACTCCTACTCCTTTTATTCTTGGAAGTGCTCTCCTCCCTATGCTCTTGGACGAAACATGGTGTTGTTGTCTTCTTTCTTTTCAGATGCCAACCAATAAAAACGAATAAAGCTCTCCCTTTATACACGTCCTCTCATACTCTCCATCAAATATTCCATAAAATCTTGTCTCTTTGCTCCTGGACCATAGCAAAAATAAGCAAAAGGGGACCCTCCATTTAATTTTGTCTGTGAACTACTCTTCACGTGAATTCCTTCTAGCCGTGGGTTCTATTCTCTATTCCACCAAGACAATGAATCAACTCTTCTTGCAGCTGCAGCTTCAAGACCTTTCATGCATCACCGTGTACACCATTCCAAGCTGGACGGTGCAGGCTTCTTCTCAGCCGTTCTCTTCTTGCTTCCTTCTCCACTCTCCATGCTAGAACGTACATTCTCTGCTGCCATTGCTCCAGCCGTGATAATGATTCAGCTCTCCACTATGCCACTTTCTAAGCCAAATTAAATGCACCCATACGTGAATAAAATAAACTTCTTTTAAGTGAATGTTTGTCTCTTGATGCGCAAAATTTATTCCCATGCGCCCCTGTCTTCCATTTGCACCTTTTCTCTTCAAGCACACACACCTTAAACGTGGCCATCTGGAACGTTGCCAAGTTTGGACGTGAATCAGCTGCTGTCTTCCGTTTGCGTGCAGCCTGCTGGACTTCTCTGTGTTGCTGGACAAAGCTCCACTCAAGTGGGTGCAACATTTCATTCTGTGCGTGTGTGGCAGCTGGACCGTGTGTGTGCATTTCATCTCTCCTTGGACGTGTGGGTCTCTCTTGCACTCTACGTGAACCAGCTACTGGAACGCTCTCCCATGTGCTGCTGTGTGCTTCCAAAATCAGGTCGTGACACTCTAATCTCCGTGCAGCACCTTTTCATTCATCCAGCTCCACGGGTCTTGCTGCCAAGCCGTGTTTGTGTGAAGGCTGGACGCTCCCCAACTCAAATTGCTGGAGCTACTTGCTGGACCGTGGAGGTTGTGCTGCTGCCATGGCCGTGTTTCTGGACTGCTTCTGCTGGTGGCTGTCATGGTGAAGCTGGATGGTGCAGCTGCTTGCTGTAATGTGATTCTCCTCTTCACCGTTTGCTTCCTTTCTTTCCATCTCAGCTGGACCGTGTAGGTGTGCCTTCATCTCCTTGCTGGACGTTGCAGCGTGGAGAGTTTCTTCCTTCAACGTGGCCCTTCTTCTTCATGAGAATATTATCCCCTTTCCTAGTGGAGGCCCCCACTTTTATTCCATTTGTTTGCTGCCACATTTTGGATGTAATCGTGCACTCACAATCAGATGCTCGTCATGAGTTTTGCCAAGCAAACTAAATGCTGAATCAAAACCGTGAGTGGTGTGTGCTTTACGGAAAGGAGATTCTCTTTTTCCTCCAAGAACCGTAAACTTCCTAGCTTGTGGTCCCCTCCATCTTTCTTTATTTAATAAATGGAATGTGAATTGAAGTCTGTGCTCCTCTTTCACGTGTCCACCTCTCTAATTAAATGTCTACTTACCAAGAAAGGATGTGGGACTCTCATTTTCTTCAATTGATACGTGCAAACATAATGAGGGGGCCGTGGGCTATTATTTTATTTCGGCAATAACAATTTCACATTCAGCACTTTGCATTTTCGAGATGCTCTAGACGTGAGCTTTCAACCAATTGGTGCCCTCTCTTTTATTCCAAACCATGTGATGCTTAATTCAATTGGTCGTGTGGCATGTGTAGTATTCCAGCTATGATAAGCACAATGTCGTGGAACACTTTGCATAGACAAACATCTTTTTCATTTTTTTCTTCCACTTTAACACAAAAATAAATCAATGGAGCATAGCTTCTTCCAATTTAATAACATCGTGTACAAATGAATGCTCTTCTAAATGTCCTAAAATGTAATCCAAAATTTTTCCTGCAATCATTAATGAAAATAATAAGTTCAGAGAATTCAAATTAGTTAAAATAAGAATTTTCGATCAAATTACGCACAATTAACAAAAACGAAAAAATATCGGACAGTTAAGCACAATTCCCCGATTAATTCTAGTACAATAAACTAAGTGAAGTGTAGAAAATATTTACTCATCATAGAGCTTTATCTACACAAGATCAATCAATGCATAGTCTCTCATGCTTTGACTATCTATATAGAAATTCATTTCTCCTCTTTAAATTTCAGTCTCTTTGTCTCATAGTACTCTCTTTCTTTTGCTCTCAATTTTTACGTGTCTAAAAGCATAACTGATATATTTCAAATCTTTTATTTTTTATAGCTTATTTTATTTCAAGTGCAAGCATTTACTTTCTATACCCCCATTTATAATTTCTACACCTCAATACACAAAGGGAAAATTCATTCTTGTCCTTAGGTAAAAATATAACTAAATAAACAAAGGTTTCCCATCAAACTCTCTCCCTAAGATTTGAACTCCCATCCATTCAATCCTAGACAATCATCTCTATTAACAAGCCAACACATCACATTGAGAATATCATACATCATAAATTTAACAATCATACAATAACATGTGTTGCACTTATATCAACAAAATAAATAAATAACATAACATTTATGTTCTAACAAAGATATAAGCACAAGACCGCTTAGCCCATCAAGGAGGTCTCACCAAGTGAGATATACAACACCCTGTTAAACATATCAACTTTTAAAAGAAATATACTCAAGTCTTGTAGAAGGAAGTGCTTATCTTTGTGGGTCTAAGTGGTGAAACATATTTGTTAAGCAAAGTCAAGCTTGTTAATCCTTTTGTGGGTCAAAAGAAACTGTTATTCATCTCTTGTCTATCAAGAGACGTGTATTCTAAATGTATACTCTACTTCATTATTCTAAGCTATTGGTTTATTTTAGTAATAGTTAATCCCTATTTTAGAGAGATTAACAACTAGACATAAATCTTTTGATCTAAACCAGTATAAAAGTCACCTGTGCAAGCTTCTCTTCCTTATCCTCCTTTGTTTACTTATTATTATTCAAAGTAATTTTTTTGACTTACCATTTCATAGTTCATCGATATCAAATATCTCTAACCTTCCATTAAAGGGTAGTAACCTAGATCTCACTCTTGTTTCCTTATACGTGAATCCAATTGCATTTCAATCTTGGAACTCCTCTCTCACCTAGAATTTGTTTCTTTTCTTTTAGTAGCTTGTTTACCTTTTTCTTTACTTTTGATATAAAAATGAAAAAATATTAACCATTACCTATTGGATATTGATTGAGGAAATAAAATACTTCTCTTTCAGAAAATAGAAATACGTAATTGAATATAAATAAAATGCAGAAAAGCTTTGGTATTGAATAAATATTTTCGTACTAAGAGATCATGATTTCTGGGAATCACGGACCTTAAGAATTATTATTTTAAGAGTGACTAAAAAGGAATATACTACTTTTACTAAGATCTAGTTTGTTATCACACTAGAGGATTCAATTAGAATAATATAGTAATTTTTTTTACCAAAAATATATTTTGAGAATTTAAATTTTCGCCTCGCCACGAAATTTTTTATTGTAAACTTTACTAATGGTATTCTGTTCAAACGTTAAACTGAGCATGGGAATCAAACTTTTCCAACTTTAATGTAGGAAGTTGATTTTGTTTTACCAAATAATGCTTTGCTCCGTCCTATTATTATTTACTATTGTAAATAATATCAATTGAGTAGGGAGGGAGGCCCAAGAAGGAGAAAAGCCCAATAAGGAGAAAAGCCCACTGTGAAGGGAAAGAGAAGAAAGAAAGAAGAAGGTTAATTTGGCGGTCTCTTCGGCGATAAGACCGCAACGTCATAGCCCTACTCACCAGCCTTTTTCTTCTGCTTGGTTGGTACACTACACTTTTTTTTTTCCATACAAGTGCAGCCACACCTCGCCAGGTACGCAAGCTTTCTCTTTCTCTTTCTCTCTCTTCAATTCCAAGCCTGAATCTAAAATTCAAAGCACAGAACAAACAAACCCATATTTCCAAAACCTACCTGTCAACTCAAGCAGAGTGATATAGAGTATCATATCTTATCCCTCTTCTATCGCACGCACAACATAACTAACTGTATGTCAGATGTGATCATTTTCTAAACCCTAGCATAGCATAGCATAGCATCCTTGTGTTTCCTTTCACTCTGTTTCTGAAATTTCCTTTTGCGTTTTGTAGATGGATAGGTATCAGAGGGTAGAGAAGCCCAAGGCTGAGACTCCGATAAACGAGAACGAGATACGCGTTACTACTCAAGGAAGAATGAGGAATTACATCACCTACGCTACCACACTCTTTCAGGTTTCTTTCTCTTCTACCATCACTCTCTTCCCCTCCCTCCATTTTTATTCATTTTTTTTCTCAAATTAATTGGCCTGAACTCGCCGTTTATTTAATTGTCTCGGTGTCGATACTATTGCTTCGGTTGCTCGAATCAGATTAATGCTGTCTTGTTGTGTTCTTACACTGTTTGTTCTGGATCGCCTTAAATTGGTATTAGCGGATTGAAATTTGTTTGGAATGATTACAGCAAGGAGGAGGGATTTTTAAGATTGAAGTTTTAGTAAAACCTTGATATTTTACATGCGCTTGGTTTTCAAATGGAATCTCTCTCTCTCACGCACGCGTGTTACAGAATGGAGTGGCTAGATCATTCAGATGTGTTTCTGAACCCAGGTAATTGAAAATATGATCATAGGAAAAACACAAGAAAATCGTATCCCAACACTGGAGTGAATTGACAAGCAATGACAATTAACATGTGAAGAATCCGATAACAGAAAAATGTTAGGGTTGGCTGAACTTTTGGCAGTAGGCAATCAAATAAATTTAGAAAACCCTTCATAAAGTAGAAAAAAATGCACAACCAAAGAAGACAATATTCTGGTAAGTTAACGTGACTGATTTATGTAAGAGAGAACACAATAGAGCCTATGCTATGCAGGTCATTCAGGGATAAAACTTAAAGGATGGATTTTTTTATAATTCTCTGTAGAAATATGATTCATGAAAATTACCCCGTTTTGTGATATTCCTTTACTTCTTTGTTTGTGAACTTGATGAATTTTCCTTTCACGCACTGAAAAAACGAACAATACTATGTAAATTATCTAATTGTTAGCGTAATCATCTTCCTGCTTAGCGCCTCTAGTGTTGTGTGGGCCTATCTCTCTCTATTTCTGTTTTTAAACTACATCATTTTCATTGATTTTCTGCTGGTCATAAGGTTTCTCCCTTTTTTTCTGGTGCGATCCATCCATGAAAGTATAATTTTATCTAGAATAAACCGATATTTTTTTTATTATTTTTATCAATTCTTCTTGTTCCATATGTATTTTCTATAGGAGAAAGGATCCAACGAAATTGTTCTCAAAGCAATGGGGCGCGCAATAAATAAGACTGTAATGATTGCTGAACTGATCAAGGTGAGAGGATCGATATCTGTATGGAATGTGTTAATCTGCTTTTATTCATATTACTTTTGCGAGTTGTACGGTTTTGTTATTTGTTTCAGAGAAGGATTATTGGCTTGCATCAAAATACCGTAATTGGATCAACTGATATAACTGACACATGGGAACCACTTGAAGAAGGCCTTCTTCCGTATGTATTGTTATTTGTTCTATACTACCTTGTCATATACCAAACTTGTGTTTGGGAGTGATTTTTTGGTTTTGTTATATATTGAACAGTTTGGAGACTACTCGCCATGTTTCGATGATCACAATTACCTTGTCAAAAAAGGAACTGGATACGTCCTCCACAGGGTAAGCACTTCTGTGTTGTTGTATGTCATCTGTATTTCTGAATGTACCTGTTTGATGCCTTCTATATTAAGAGGTGTCATTTACGAGACAAGGTACTAGATCTCTAGTTAAGATTGGTTTCATTATTCTCTTTCATTATCAATAATGTAATGAAGATGTGGGAACATGTTAGATAATGGATTTTTAAGTAAAGACCCTTTCTATTGTGCTGTTTTACTTAACCTTTTTGACTTTTATGTGGACTGATAGAAATATTCAACTTCATTTCTTTTTATTGTATTCGACTCTGATGATTATAAATTTGCAGTTTTCATTTTTTGCTTTTCTAAACTTTGGCTTTTTAATTTTCACTATTGGAATGATTTTCACTTTGCTTTTCTAATGCAGATATCAACCTCCACTTCCAGTTGATCAAGTAAAACCTTTAAATGAATATGAAGAGGAAGGAGGTGAATTGATTAGATTTTTCTTTTAATATTTCAAAGAGTGAATGTTGACTGATATTGATCTGATGTAGAAGCCTCACCAAGGATGCGAGGAAGAGGGCGTGGTCGTGGAAGGGGCCGGGGTAGAGGTATTGCTAAGTACTTTGTTTCACTAATTGACTGTAAATGACGTATTATATATAGATTATGGAATGATCATAAAATGATTTCTTTAACTTTTTGTTGGGGTTTCGCTAAAATGTAAAAGCTGCTTACTAGGAAAAAATATGTTATTCTTAGGAATTTACAATGGAGGTATGGAATATGGTGATGGTTGGGCTGGTGGACGAGGCTATGGTGGAAGAGGCCGTGGCCGCGCCAGAGGGCGTGCTTTTCGGGGACGGGGACGGGGACGAGGCTATGGTGCCCAGCCAGTTGGGTACTATGACTATGGTGAATATGATGCTCCACCTGCTCCACGTGGTAAGCCGATGAAAGTTATTGTTTAAATTACAACTATTGTATTATCAGATAACATTTTGATTGAGTTATTGGTTGCATGGTTGATGATTTTGATTTTAACTCCTATTTTATTGCTGTTTGCATTACACGGCGCCTGTGATTAAGTCAGGCTATACCAGAAACTGAAGAAAATTACTTCATTTGATTTCATACAGTTTTCCTTGATATCTATCTAATTTCCTCTGTTCTCTTTCATCCCTTGTATCAGCCTTTTGGAGTTTTCATCCTAGTTAGCTGATACCTTAGTGGACCAGTTAATATAATTTTTATTTGATGGTTTTGTAGGCCGTGGTCGTGGAAGGGGAAGAGGTCGTGGTCGTGGAAGGGATCGGGGATTAGCTGCTTGAAGTTCTTGTTGCTTATCATGTATATGTTCAGTTAGAAAGTGTTGCCGCTCTGTTTAGTTCTTGTGAGATTTACTTTAATTTTGGTTTATTTGAAGCGTTCAATGTTGCAGCCATGTTCCTGCAGTTTTTATTATGATGTAGTTTCCCCCTCCCTCCCCCTCTGTAACCTCTAATTTTGCTTAGTTGGGTAGGTCAAGTTAGATATATTTCCGTTGTTTAAAGATAAAATCACAATTGTAAAATTTCTTAATAGGAACTATTGCAGCAATATTTTTTCTCGAATTTTGATTTATGTGATTTGTTTTGTACATTTTGAAGGAATTGTATTTTTTTTTTCAATTTTATAAGATAAATTTTACAAAGCAAAGGATGAAACACGCAATTGGTGCACATTTGATTTCTTGTGTGGACTGAAATTTTGGGAAGGAGTCGGCATAAAAGTAGAGTTTGTAGATGAGAAATTGAATTCTGCGTCAACTTTAGCGCAACACCTTCGATTGTGAGCATATAGCAGTATTAATTAAAAGAAAGGAGCATGATATATTAATTATCCTTCATCTTTTATATAAAATTCAATAACAACCGAAAAAAAATATTCCTTTTTTCATTTTAAAATTCATTTATATTTCTCATTATCATACAAATATGATATTTTATTATTAAAATAAATTGTCACACTATATTGTTTAGAAAAATGATAGTTGTGAAGGTATCGTTTCTTTTCATATTATTATTGTTACTATATGGGTTATAGTTTGAAATTCCTTCTAATATTTAGTAGTTATTTTTCATTAAGGTTGATTCTTATATTGTGTTTCGACAAATTTTTTGGAAGTGGTGTATTTTTTATTTAATATTATTAAAATGGGTAAGTTTTTAAAAAAATTACACTTATAAGTAAATTGTATTTGTATAGTACTATTTTTGTTGTGAAAAAAATCATATTATAAACAAAACTTCAATCTTAAAATAAAATATAGTTGACCACGATAATTTTTAATTAATGATAAAGTCGTGTGATACATACATAATTTTATTGTTTAAAGTAATTGAAGCTAACAATTTTTTTATCTTTTACTTTATTTAAAAGTGAAATCATGCATGATACATAATGTAGGATTGAAGTGATACATAACAAGTCTAAAAAATCAAAATTTCTAAAATAGAAAATCTTAGTTCATTACTTCACGAATAACATAGTTCATTAACATACATATAAAATATTTAGAAATAATTAACATTTAGTTCAAAATAGTATATAAGTGTAAATATAAGGTATTTAAAAAATAATGGACTATATGATTAATACAACTCTTTAAAATAATATGATATTCATCATTACTATAAAATTAATTACTACTCTAGACCTTCATTGATTATTTTCAACGTGCTACTATCATCATATGTGTATACCTTTTTTCACATGTCATTATACGATAATTGTATAAGGAGAAGAATCAAACAAACATTAAAAACAGAAAATAAGGGTTAGTTAATGCATTTAAAATGAAAAAAATAATATAAAAGAAAGTATAACATATCAAAAAAATATCAAGTTATATTTGAGATAAACTCGGTTCTTAACTTAACTTTTCTCATTTCGTCATCTATTATCACTCAAATACTCATTAATGAACATTCTGAATAAAAACCAACTCAAATACTCAAATAGTTCACATTTATCAAAATCAATTATGTATCATCAACCCAAACAAATTTATCCAAAATCTCAAGAACATCTCAATCCAAATGGCTCAAACAGAGAAATACATCTAGACGTTGCTTCTAGAAAACTAGCATATTGAATAGACTTGTGAAACTCTGTATCCATCAATACCTACTATCAATTTATTTTTGCCATAACAATATCAAAGACTAATATTCTTCACCAAGTCATGATAGGGTTAACTTTAGTAGATCCTTAAATATAATCTTCTTTCATATCATATCGTTTGCCATGTGAAGCCTTCTTGTACTTTCACCATCTAGATATTTTATTCTATATGAGTTGGATACTAGTAGAGTTAGGATAATCTTACTCACAAAATCCTCTTCCATACATGTTGACTAATACGTTGTTGTTGAAGCTATCAAATTAATACTACTTTTCAAGACAATTTCAGTATTGCCAAGTTAGTAATCAAGAAAATAGATATGGTTAAAGTAACCCTGAGTCGTCTCCCAACGAATACAAAATTGTTTTTCAATATTTGATTCTTATGAAAACTCTCAAAGATTAGTAAATGCTATGCAATAAAAGTAAAAATCTATGCTAATGAAGTTAATGTTTGAAGAATAAATAGAAAACTTAGAAACAATTACAATGAAATAGGCTAATTCCACTGCTTTTCCAAGATAAATTCATCATCAGTTATCCACAGATCATTGTTTAATTGATTATTGTTCGGATTTCAAATTAATTAAAGTACATTATTAATTAACTTGAGAGCGATCATACAATTAATCAAAGTAAATTCTCAATCAAATGCAAGACCTTTCTAGATTATTCACAATGAATTAAACCAAAGTACATTCTCAATCAAATCCTATTGTGTTTAATCATGTCTATTCTTGAATCTCTTAACCAAATTAAAAGTTATTTAATCAAAGTAAATTCTCAATTAATTATTGTTGAAATTCTTACCACCAATCAAAGTACATTCTCAATTAGTAGCAAAAATCCGTTTAATCATATGAAAGTTCTTAAATTCAATCAAAGTAAATTCTCAATCAAACCTAGAAACCCTTGAACTAATATGATCAATAGTCATGTAGATTCAAACACCTTATGATGAAAAAAATCATTACTTCTAACGTGATTGAGAGATGAAAGACATAGAAGAAGAATAACTTAAATCAATAATCAAAAGAAACAAATACATTGATTCAACTTAATCTCATAATTCATAATTAAATTATAGTGGAATAGCCCTAGAAGCTTAGCCCTCCATGTATGGAGTGAAATACATGGTAAAATAAAATGAGAGAAATGGTAGAGGATTGTTTCCAATGGAGGAGTATGAGAGAATGAATGAGCTATGATTTATGTTTCCCCTAGGTCTCTTTATATAGGCTTGATTGAACTTGGAGTCTGAATATTTTATTGATAGGATCTTTTATCTTATATCTTATGTAACATCCCGATTTTTGGGATGTCCTGATTACGAGAAAAAATTAATTTTTTTAAATATAATACCATTGAGGAAATCCAATTATATAATACCGAAATTAATAAAATAAAAACGAAAGAAAGTAAACCCAACATTGTTTCTAAAATTTATAGCACAAAAATTTTAAATAACCTAAGTCTTTTTTCCACTCTCGCATCTTTATCATGCATCTGGAGCATCTGCAATATCCCCTGCTCCCGTATAACCAAATGTCATATGATCATTGCAAAACACACACAACCATAAACACAAACAAAATAAGGGTAAGCTACCATAGCACAACCAATAACAATAAAACATGTACATAACAAGTAAACACAACTTCATAACAAACATTCATCTATAGTGTTATCCTTACTCACATAATCCTTTCTATACCATGATCATCATCAACATTCTCATTTACTATATCGTGACTATACCATCCATGTTATTTTTATTAAGATAATTTCCAAACACATCATCACCATGAATCATCATCAAATGTACCTACATCAGAACTAACCCCATAATGAATCCTTCATCATGAATAACACCATGAGCCTTCACAATACCATAACTCCATAGTGAAAAGAATCAGTCACACTCCTGTACCCTACCTCACAAACCTATAGCCTCCCCTTTAGGTCCCCTATAGCCTCCCCTAAAGGTCTACTTAAGTAGTCCCGCCATCCTGGCTAAGGATCATGTTTCCTGCCACACAAGGACAAGGCAAACACCATCACCTTCATACAAAGAAGGCTCAATACCCGAGCACTCCCTTTTCGCACACAGGGCCAAAGGGAGTCCCTATCTCGTATAAGACGATCAATAGTCTTAGGCTTTACTAGGTACAACAAGTGGACATATCCCCCACTCTTATGCTCATCAACCACAAACTCAAGTGAAACTCCAACATTCACCCATTCTAATCATCAGTCAATGTCCATCGTATACTTTAATACAACAACTATTCTCATTCTTTGCCTAACATCATTCATTCATCATTATCTAAAGTTTCATTCAAAACCCAATGTACTCAACATCTTGAACCCCTCATGGGTTCCACTCCAATTATAGGTTACAATATAAATAAATATCATTTAATAACAAACCAAAAATAATAAAACATTTATTAATAAAATAAATCATTAAAATCTCATTACTTTCCTTTTTTATTAAACCAAAATTAAGAAATCATTTAATGTCATAAATAATGATTGTAACCTCATTATTTTTCTCTTTTATTAAACCAAAATTAGTAAATCATTTATTATTCTAATTAATGATTTTAACCTCATTATTTTCCTCTTTAAACCCGATTAATGTAGGTATCAACGAGTCGCGCAGAGGAATAAAGAGAGAACATAAGAGCGTTAAGCGTGTAGCAGTCAATGAACAAGATACAATGGTCCGTTTTAAAATTGTGATTTTCTTTTAAGACTTTTATCAAACAGATGGTATACTAAAAGTGTAGAGAGTGTAAGGTTCAAGAAAATCAACACAGAAATTTTATACTGGTTCGAAAAGATTCTACGTTTAGTCGTTAATCATTATGAATACTGATTAACCTTTTTCACTAAACATATTGTTATACAGATTACAAGATAATGAAATGAGAAAAGGATAGAAAACACCTTCCTTTGACAAACAAACGGAAGAACCTTCCTTCGACAAACGAATGGAAGAATCGGCCTTGGCCAACTTGAAGAGAACCGCTCCGACCTTAGATACACTAAGCGCGAGCTTCTCCTATTCATAAGACTTGACAAAAGGCAACACTATCACTTGAGAACTTCCTCAAACAAACTGTATTCCCAAATGACATAGATCCCTTTTCACTCACAGAGAGCTTCCATTAGGCATACAACTCTAATACTCTCAAATGAATTTTTTTTCCTAAGAGTTGTGGAAAACTATTTATAACCCAAGGTTCAGAAAATGAAAAGACAACTCCCAACTGCCAAATATAATCCATTATCATAAGTGATAATTGATTATTTGTGTCCGTTATGGGGTTTTCAAAAAATGATATAATCGATTATCTATGCAACTTGGGCAATATTAAATCAGACAATGATAATCGATTATTTTGAGCAATAATCGATTATTTGCGCGAGCAAATCTTTTCCAAATAGGCTCGTGATAATCGATTATTACACCAAATAATCGATTATCTGCGCAAAGACTCTCTAAACAGGAAAACTTCTAAGTGTTTTTACATAAACAAAGTTATTCCTATACAATTAATTCTACAAAATGCTTTTAAATAAATTATAACTAAAGTCTTCAAGTTCTTCACTTTGTAGCATCATCAAACCATAATATCTTCAAGACACCAATGTTACTCATTGGTAACAATTAATGTTTATTTCCAATTTCATCAGATGTAAATACTTAATTTTATTTCCCATTATTTTAATTTTAGAGACATAAGTTTTTATTTTTATTTCTCTTTATGTTCTTATTTTTATTTTTGGGTCTTTGCTGTTATAATTTCAAATTTGCCCATCTTGGTCTTACGACCCGAGTTCGTTGGAAACAGCAAAAAGCCGTTGGTAATGCCTATTACTAATGGATTAGCGACGACCAATTTTCGGTTGGTAAATCGTTTGTCATTAACCATTACCGACAACCTTTGCCCTTCAGTAATTACCGAAGGGTAGAGGCCCTAATTTCATTCCACTAGTTTATATTATGAAATTTTTCATGACATCAAGTCAAACTAACCACTGATATTTCTACTAGAGAAGGACGATTGAAAAGGAGATATCAAATGATATTGCATAATATGTTTGTAGTCTTTTACATAACATACTTGCTGCCACAACACTACAACACTACAAGTTCTTACACCTCAGTATAGAGGAAAAACATTTAAATTCTACTTCTAAATAAGAAAACTGATAAGAAGACAACTCAGAAGGCAATGAAAGAGCAAATGTAAACGAGAACTAATAATAAAGACTATAAAGATTATCCAAGTTCAAGCGGCATGATGAAGCAGACTTTGATCAAAGTGCCACACACTTGCAAACCATAAAGTATAAATCTAAGTAGAAGTCATAGGTATTGGGAGAAAATTACCATACTACTGGAAATGTACATCAAAGGTATATTTTTTCAACCAATATGAGAAGTAATGATAGCAAAACATACTGTGACCCTTTCCAGCCCTCCTCAGTTGAGCCACATACTCAGATATATTCTTAATTGCTTCAACCTGTACAAAAGAAAAGACATGTTTTATTTAACATATAAAACACATTGGTAACATATAAATATTAGCAATATAGATATAATATGATATTATATAAAATGTTATTAAGTCGAGAAATACAGAATTGTTAAAAAAATGTTTAATTTTTTAAAGACACTATAATTTAAAAACACTATAATTTAAACATGATGAGAGATCAATGAAAGTGATTGATTCAAAAGTTTAAAATAGTATAGATCAATAAAAGTTTAATTCTTGCCTCATTTATGTGATGCGTAATTTCACACTTGCCATTTATAACATTCCACATCTTCACTTTCTTGTCAGCACTGGCACTTGCAATTATATTCCTATGCAATAAGAATAAGTGCCAATGAAGAGAGTTAAAAGAAATTACTACCTGAAAACTTTATGATGTAGAAAACACTCAATAGAAAAGAAATAACAGTAGAACACAATTTGAAATGTAATAAACCTGTACTCTTTGTTCCATGCAAGAGCAAGTACTGAGTCACTGTGGCCATCATTTTTGTATTTGGTTGATTTCTACGACAACAATTTGGAGAATAAAAATAACAAATCATATAAAATCCTTAAAACAAAACTTTAATTGAAAGAAATGGCTAACATACACATAATACGAAAGCAATAAACAAAATATTTCAAAAAGATAGAGGTGATAGTGTAATTCCAAATGGACATAAATTGACACCAAGGAAAGCAAACCTGTTTTCCTTTCTTTTTAACATCTCCAGTGCTACCCAACACCATACATGGCTTTCCCTTTCCATCCCTTGTAATATGAGAACAAGGGAAAGTTATAAGATATCCTTCAAAAAGAACTCTACTTAAAGTTACAAAACAATCAGTGATATTTATTCAGTTACAACGTCAAGGTTAAAAATTTCAATATTAGGTTCCATCGAACCAACAACTAAGAAGTTCCCTGTGGTCATAAGGAAAATACATAAGATAAAAATATTATACAAAGGCATCAAGTGCGTATCAAGTAAAACAAGTTGCAAGTGATGAGAGTTATTTAAGCCCACAGTTACAACTGAAATAGTAGACTGCTATCAATTATGAACTGCAGAAAATGGAAAAGGCCAATAATGCAGTGCATAGTGGATAGAATCACAGGTATATAGCAAGGGTCACATTGTAGTTCAAAGATGTTGTATAAAAAATAAGTTGTATAAAAATAAAGTACATAAAAAATTGGAGTAATATTAACTGAAAAGTTCAATTGGTTAGAGACTTAAGATGTCAAGAGATATACAGATGCTACAACAGGGCACAGTCACAATCACAGATTGAGAAATTTCGCTATGCAATTGTGCTATAGTGCACACTATTGTAAAATTAACAACACCACATTTTTTTTACCTCTCTCTCCTCCTTGAAGGGGACAATCAAGCCAAAGTTTGCAGTGTGCTGAACAGAACATCAATGGAAACCTAAGGCAAGTTAAAAACACTAAGATAAAAAAGAAAAGAGGAGACAAAGAAATACACTTGGATTTTGAGAATTGACACTCTCTTTTTCCTAAACACTACTACAGAATTGGACATAGATAGCGCCCAATAGATAGCGCTTTTTTAAATAAGCGTTATCTATAAGTGTGCGGAACAAAAAATAGTGCTTATTTGAAAAAGCGCTATCTATATACATGACAATAGATAGCGTTTTCTTATAACAACACTATCTATAAATAATTTATATTACTTTTTTACTGTATAATTTGAAATAAAAAAAAAGATAACGGTTTTTTAAAACAACGCTATCTATTATGCGTTTTTTTTTAATCAAGTGGTGTTTATTTGCACACAATAGATAGGCTTCTTGTGGCTCAAAGGCTAGTGCTCATTTCCTCTTCGTTTTTTCTGATTTTCGTTTTTATTTTCCCTGCACGAAGCAATCACCTTCGTTTTCATTTGTCCTCAAAGTTTCTCATTTCTCTTTTGTTCTCATTTTCCCTTCTTCTCGTGATTCCATTTTGCGTATCACTCCCATTAGTTTTTACTCCCTCACTCCCTGCCACCATTAATGGTTAGAAAACCCTAGGGTTTTAGGAAGAAGAGCGACGAGTGTGTGGAGGAAAAGAATGAGTTTGGTTGCAGGTTCGTACGAGAAATTCATCTGGGTCTCACCCTAAAGCCCCAATCTCAATCCCTAACCCCTCTTTTCTCCTACCCTTCCCATCTTTCCTCTATCAAAATTGTCACCGTCTCAGGCTCCGTCGTTGCTTCCGGCGGCGACGACGACACCATCCACCTCTACGACCTCTCCGCTGCATCCTCCCTCGATTCCCTCCACCAAAACTTTGCCTCTGTCACCGCCCTCTCCTTCTACGCCCCTCCCAATCTCCCCTTCCCCGCAACCGCATCTCCGCCGACGCCTCTCCCTCACCATTTTTGACGTAGACGGCTTCGTCCATCTTACCACGCTCTCCGTCCACTGCAATGCCGCTATCAACGACCTTGCCTTGCACCCGTCCGGTGAGCGCGCCCTCACTGTTGCCCTGACAACTGCCTCACCGTCATCAACCTTGTCAGCGGCCATCGTCAACCTCGACAAGGAAGCTACTCTGGTCAAGTTCAATGTGACCGGCGACCACTTTTTTGTGGCCGCGAAGGAGAAAGGTTTTGTCCAACAGACTGAGGATGCACGCATATTTTTTGAATTGGAATGCTCCAAGCCCGTTCTCTACGCTGCTCCTGCTAGGGTATGCGCTTATTCAAATTCTTTCTCTGTTTGCTCGAATTATCATCGAATATCAAGTTGGTTATTTTTATTTTCTTTGTTTCTTCTTTTGGTGTTGCTAATTTGTCTTGTATGTTAATGATGCATTTTCTTTATCTTGTAAGAAGAAGAAGAAATGTTCCCTTGGATAAGGAATTCATAACCATTAATTTTGATAGGAAAGGAGAAAGGAAAATATTGGTACTGGCATTGCTGATTGATGTTAATTCTTTCCTTTTGTAGGAGTGTTAGCTTCATAGTAATCTATAATCAAATGCTCTATTGTATGTTTTAACGATGAATTAATGGTCTACATATTTATAATATAGACAAACACCACTGGTATGCATGATGTTTTGGATTTTAAATGATGTGCTATGTAATTCCTATATAATTTTCTCACTTACTGCCAATCAAGAGAAGGAAGATCAATGTTGTGTAATACATGTGAATGTAATATAAATTTTCTATTAAGAAAATATTTGTTTGAAGTTTTAGATATTAGTATTGGGGCTGGTCGTGGTATGTATGGTATATGACTATGTTTTATTCCATTGGATATCGAATATGAATTATTAACATTGTATGATCGCTGGGTTCTCATGAGCTTAAGCTATGACCTTTACTGTTATTAGTTATTTATAGTCTTAACCAGTGCTTTTGAATGCCTTCACTCCGAGCTATGCTTCACCTTTGAGGAATAATGATTTTTGTAATTACCTAGGTAGAGGTCGCAAAAGACAAAGCTTTTGAGCGTATCATTCAAGGAGGATACAAACCTTTGAATTTTATTACAAGAATCTGGTGCAATTCTATGATGCCTAAATGATGAGTGTATCATATCAATGTTTTCCATTCACAAACCATTATTTTCCTGAACAGGTAGAGTTTTTTTTATTCCAAGCTCTGGTTAGACTCAGACTGTGAAGATGATTTCTATAGGGTCAATGGTGGTAAGGATTCCCTATAACTCTCTTTCCTTTGGTGTCTTTTTCTGGCTTAATTAGTTTACTTGGTCATTTTGTTATGTGTAATTATGATATGAATCATGAGTCGAGAAAAATAAACAGTGTATACACTCCTGAGGATGTTGGTACAACAGGTGCAATTCGGGCTATTTCTCATCACCTAACTGCTAAAGACATTTTGGTGGAATATCCCTCCCTCCCTGGCCTGTGAACTCTGTGATATAAATAATATTGTTCTTCATGGATGTGTTGATTTTCTGCAGGTTGTCAGTGGTTATCTTGTTATGAATGTTACTGCTATGCTCTGCTCTGCTCTTGTGAGTGGACTTTCAGAGTCAGTAGCTTCTAGTGGGAAAGACAAAACCAAGAAACCTGGCCGCTATGGATAGGGTTGGATCCCACAAAGCAGTTTTTAGTTCACATAGCAACTGGTTAGTTATCTAGCTTTTGTTTATATATGGCATGGTATTGTTGTATGAGTATTCATGTGGAATCTTGCAATATTTTTTAGGAGCATAAGTTGAGAAGGATACTCTCTGCAGTTGGCCAGGTACTTTTCTTTTTCTCGTGTCTGGACCTTCTTAGTTGGTTCCACCTACCTATAATTTCTCTAATATTACATGTTTATCATTCTCTGAGATAATTACAGAGTTTGTGGAGGTCGTAGCATTCAAGTAAGTTATAAGATAATAATATATAGTATGTTAGTAACATTAGGATTATTAGATATTTTATTTAAACTAACTAAATTAATAATAAATTATTAATTTATATTAGTAACATTACAGAGTTTCAGACACTTTCTCTGATTTATATAGTTGACGTTTCTGAACACGTGTATGGGTAATATTATGTGAACGTGTACTGTGCAACACATTATGCTTGTGACTTTGTTGAATTGAATATGTGTTACGTAAAGTAAAGATAAAAGGAAGGGAAATAGCACAAAAAATCTGATACCATATAGAGAATATTGCTGGTAATTGTGGGATCTCTATACACAACAAGGTACTTGTATTTATGGAGTAGAGATACGATACTATGTAAAAAATTGAATACTTAATAATGTGAAATAAGAGTGCATAATTGATCAGGTTAGAAATACATCAGTGTGTTTTATTGTATATTTATTTTAATGTTAATGTGTTAATATTTGTTTTTACATTCTCTCAGGAGTTAGTGTTTTCTCCATCTCCTCGTGGAAGGAGGAAAGTAGAAATTTCTACTAATATAGCAGAAACATCACTCACATTAGAGGTAATATCCCATTTACAGTAAGTTTGATTATCTCTACGGGTTAGAGATGAATCCTCCTCCTTATTTCTTATTTTTTTAATCATGCAGGGAATTGTCTATGTTGTTGACAATGGGTTTTGTAAACAGCGGTTCTACAATCCGTTAATCATTTTGTTATTTCTATTGAAGAGATACAGGAATGAGCCCTGTAATGATTGTTTCTTGTTTGATTTATAAATGTAACATTTGGTCTATCTTTACTTCTATTCAAGTTTCTTTTTTGCTTTCCAGTTTTTAGCTAACATTGTTCCACTACATAAGGCATTATTCTCATTTTCTACACGGGCACTTGTATTTTCTCAAAATGTTAGAGAAGTTTCATCAATTTTTATGTCACTTATTGTTATGAAGGATTTAAAACATTAGAATTTTCAATATTTATTGGGTTGATAGTTTCCTAGTCATGGTACTCTATGAATTTTAAATTAACATTAATTATGTATTTTCTTTATTATTTTAGTTTATTAGAATTTTCCTAGTCATTGTGGTTGATTCTAGCTGCCATCCTAGTAATTTTATTTTTAGAATTGTTCCCTTCACTTTTTTTTCCACCTTACGTTGATTTCTTAGATGTCTTCAAGTGCAATTTTCTTTCACGCTTTGTAATAGATTTCTGATATTGAAAATCTGGTTGTGACTCCAATATCTAGGGCCTCTACTAGATAAAGAGCTGGTAGGGCTGAGCAAGTTCGACTAGGAAAGTGTTACAGGTGTTGTCTCAACCATTTAATAAATTTTTTTTTTAATATTTTTATATTTTTTATATAATAAAACCAATAGATAGCACATGTTTGTACATAATAAAACAAATATTTTAATTTTTTTAAATATTTTATTAAAAATTTATTATTTTTTTTAAAAAAAATTAGACCAATAGATAGCGCTTTTTTAACTAAGCGCTATCTATTACTGTCAGACAATAGATAGCGCTTGTCAAGCACTATCTATTGTCTGACAGCAATAGATAGTGCTTATTTAAAAAAGCGCTATCTATTGTCAGACACTAATAGATAGCGCTTTTTATAGAAGCGCTATCTATTAATAGATAGCGTTGTCATAGATAGCGCTTAAAAAGCGCTATCTATGATAAAAAAAAAGCGCTATCTATGCACTTTTCTGTAGTAGTGAAACCTGCCACTATAATCGGATTTTGATGACTGACTAAACTTCGGGAGATCAACTAATAAATAAAAGGTATAAGCATGAACTTTACTTTGCTTGCATAGTCAGTGTAACTCTGGCCAATAGTCTATGATGTTTTATTTAACATATAAAACCCAATGCACAGTTTCAGAACCTAACAGAGTCATTAAAACAATAACTAAATCAGCAAAACTTTGCTTGTTTATGACTTAAAGCAGAGGACCCTTTTCTCCTCAACATGGAAAAAGTAGGAGTTGTGACCAAACCAAATATTGAGGACTTTCTTCTGGTCACAAACACATTGTTGCCATTGGCATTGGCCTTCACCATCTTCTGTGTTGTAGAGACTGCATGGCATTATCGAAGGGCAAAAGCCCTCGGTATTTAATTTCACCAATACATTACCGAAGGCCTGAAGGCCGTTGGTAATAAGCCTTCAGTAATACACGCTTTTATTGTAGTGTGCCAACCAACTCAGAACCCAAAAACGTGCCATCAAACAAAAGGAAGAACTCACGAAACGCACCTTAATCGCTAATCAAAACGCATAAAGGAAAAACCCTAACATGATAGAGAACACAAGAAATTCCAAGAAACAAAACTCAATTCCATATTTCAATTCGAAACCCCTAACTACAAAATCAAAATTGCAAAGACAGAAACCCTAAAAAAATCAATTTGAAACGAAAACCCTATCTCCCAATTCATAAAACTCAGACAACAAAGCAGAAACCTCCAAAATCAGAGAACAAATAAAACTCCAATTTGCAAGCACATAAAGCCTAAATTCCTAAATCACAATCCAAAATCCTAGCCCCAAAACATACGAATTAAATTCTAATAACCCCAAATTGTTACAAGGTCAGGAACCCTAAATTTCGCGCCGCCAATCTGCATGAAGGAAACAAAGGGAACCACCAAAAATTCGAATCAAACGCGACTTACCTTCGTTGCGAAGATGCCAAAACACGAACCAGTGCGGAGGCGCAGTTGCTTCAACATCCACCACTCTGCAAGAAAAATGAAAGATGCGCCTGAGCTTGTTGAAGTCGCCTCCCTCCCTATAGGAGCACGAACCAAAATTGGGGAAGAAGGAAATGAGGTTCGCGCCTCCCTCACTATGAAATGAACAAAACGAGAAGAAAAAAAAGATGATGAAGATGGGTGCCCCCTCTAAAGCTTGCAACTCTCTAATGTGCACGCGCTTAGAAGATGAATACAGGAACATTAACACTTACCAAAGAGCAAAAGAAATATGGAACACGTTGGTCTTCACTATGAGGGATCAAATGGAGTTAAAAGGAATAAGCTGAGCTTGCTGACAAGAGAGTATGAACTGTTTTCGATGCTTGAAAACAAAAACATCAGAGCATTTTTAGCAGATTCCAAATAATTCTCAACGAACTGAAATCCTCGGGAAAGTCATATGACAACTTCGATCATATTGATGAAATCCTACGAAGTCTTCCCAAGCAATGGAGACCTTAGGTCACAACTCTTCGTACATAAAAGAATTTAGATGGAATGAGTCTAAAAGAGCTAGTAGGGATACTACAGGTTCATGAGCTCGAGCTTCTTCAAGATGGCTCTATGAAGAAGGAGAAAGGCATCGCACTCAAAGTTGTCAAGAAGACACCCACCAAGGCTCTTAGAACATGTTGATAGGGGGAACAATATGAAAGCTAAACCCAATCCCTTGTGTGTTTTTAATGATGACAATAACAAAAATGTTTCATAATTTTTCTTGCACAACAACTGAAACTTTTTTAATATGCATAGCTACATTTACATATTTGTTTGTGCTTGAACTGTTTGGTTTGCATACTTACTATGGTCATACATGTGTTTATATATGTAGTATGCATATTCATGTTTGTAAATGAAAAAACCACTTGCACAAAGCATATTTGTATGAAGTAATCGATTACAATGTTTATGTAATCAATTAGGTTCATCAGATATCAGCTAATGCTTAACTGTGGCAAACAATAAGTTTTAACTGATTACATTATATGCATAATCGAATAAAACTCATGTCTTTGCTAACACCTGTTTGCTGAGTCCAGTGATGAGTTTTCAGAAGAAAAAGTTTTCAAAATTGCTTAAGTGTAATACTTAACCGATTACACAATTTCCTTAATCGGTTAAATTTGGTACACATTGAAAACTATTTTCATGTTAAGTCTTAACTGTCATAACGATCATATTTTAAATTGTTTTTACTTACAATAAATGAGTAATCGATTACATTAATTGTTTAATCAGTTACATCCGTTTTAATGTAAATATGGTATAACACTGTTAAATACTTAACCGATTACATTAATTTAGTAATCGATTAAAGTGTGTTAGGATTTTGAAAATCCTATAAATAGTTGTCTTGCACGATGTTTCAAAAGGTATACTGAACATACAAATTCATAACTAACATTTTGATTGAGTTTTGATTATAGAAAGCGTCCAAGAACCATCTTGAAGAATCAAGGATCAAATTTGGGTTAATACATCAAGATTTTGTCAAGAAGTGAGCTTAAAGGTTGCTGATCATATTTTCACTGTTGGAGTGTCTGATGTGAAGATCAGATTTATCTTTTTCAATATGTAGATTGAGTTTCTGTGGAGTTGTGCTAGAGGGAGAGAACTGTGTTTGTTCTCATTGAGAGTTGGGAGTGCTCTCAAGGTTTTCTTAGAGTTGGGATTGGTTTAAGGTGACAAAAAGTTGGGATTTCTTTCTAGTTTGTGAGAGTGTGAGGGTGTTCATCTCTTGCTTGGCCAAACCAGTATAAAAATCTGTGTTGGTTTTTTTATCCCTAACACTTTTACTACATTATTTTCTTTATTGTCTTGTGTGTTAAAGAAAATGCTAAATATTTTACAAAATATAATAAAAGAACACATTTTCAATAAGGGCGGATCTGCAACGCACGACGCTTGGGCGCCCCATTTAGGGCGCCCGGGCGGTGGACGATCCTCATGTAGGGCTTGAGCTTTCAAGTGGACGCCCAAGCTTCGGGGACCGCCGCTCGGGCAGCCTAGGAGGGCGCCCGGGCGGTGGACGTCGATTTTCCGAGGCTCAAGCCTCGGATAGGGCGCCCAAGCCTCGGATAGGGCGCCCAAGCTTCGCGCGGTTCCTTCTTTTTGGTGCTTTTCCAGGCCTTTCTGAGTGCTAACTCCTTAGCACTTCATCTCTGCGTTCCGCATGCTCTCATTACCTATCAAAACAAGGGAAATTAGTCATAAAATCATCAAATTCAACCTCAACTCTCTTATTCACACAACTTAATGAATAAGCATGAGTCCAAGCAAGTTTCTATGTGGAAAAGGGTGTATTAGTATCAAAATTACATCACAAATAACGGTATTTTCAACCGTTAACACAACCCCAAACTTAGAACTTTGCTTGTCCTCAAGCAAAACAAAACGTAACTCAGCTTTTCAGAACAATCACTACAATGACTTGATATTTTTCAAAAACTTTTCCTTCCAAGACAAGAAATCACTTTTATCAATTCAGCATAAAGATCTCAGTCGAAATGTGTAGATGCCTTAATTCAATCAAAATCAATGTGATGCTCATATACTTTCAACAGATGCTATCCTTAAGAATGATCAATCAACCAAGCAGAGATGCAATCAGAAATTCAGAGAACTACTCCTCACCAAATAAAGTGTTTCACTCAAGCACTCAAAAGTGTATCACTCAACTCATAGGTGTATAGTGAGGTGTTGGTGTTTCTTTCACTCTACTGTCACAATGTCACACAAATTAATTTTGCCTTTCATTTAACCATAATCAAACATACTCACAAGCAGGTTTTCATCACAAGGGCTTTTCTTGGCTTGTAACTTGGCTGGGCTAAGAAGAAACATGGTTTTTCAGGAATGCAAAATCCTTGAGTTAAGAGACATATTTATGAAATTAACAATTACACACAGGTTCTCATTTCAAGAAGATCTTTCCCAACCTTTTTCCCTTGCAGTGAGCTTTCTTTTCTTTCTTTTTATTTTTTCTTTTCTTTTGATTTTTCTTTTTCTTTTTCTTTGTGCTCACTGCTTATTTTTCTAGCAACCCCAAACTTGAACCTTTATCAATACCTCACAAATATTCTCAACTCAACTCAAGGTAAAGAATTTAAAACATGGTTTTGAAAACATGCTTAAGGCTAAAGGTTTAAAGGATGGAGCAAACTGTTCTTTTTTTATTTGGAAAAATTCATGAGTAGGCTCAAAAAAAATAAGGGATAACAAAAGATGGCCTTGATCATATGAAACCTGAAGTAAGTAGTTTAATCACAGAAAATTTGGGCAAAATCATTCATGCTTTCAAAGTAATAGCAATTATTCACAATAACTCTGAAGCCCAAAACTCACACAGGTAAACTCTCAAGTCCTAGAATTCAGAAAAACATCTTGCTCAGTATCTCAATCAAATTTTATCTCAAGCACCCGTTTCATACTTTTTGAGCTAACACATCATGCATCATCTCAACATCAATCAATACACTAGAATATCACAAAGTAATACTCATCACAAAACATATCACAGTTGAATCAAAGCAGTGTAGTAAAATAGACTAAAGTACATCATTCCTATACTACAAAAACACAATAAAAACAGGAAAATAAATAGAGTTCAACAATAAATAAACTAGGAACAATAAAATAAAAGCAAGGGAAAGTAAGAGAAATCTTGTCTAAAACAAAGAAGCGCCCATCAGTAGATGCTTAATACAAGCAATCTCTAGTCATCAAGGTCCTCGTCCTCATCAGCTGCTCCACCTGCTGCTCTTGTTTCTTGCAGTCTTCACTCTCCTGCTAGATGAGGATGCCATTCCTGGACAAAGAGATTCAAAAACAAAGCCAGAAAACACCAAACATTAGTTCCAAAAATCTAATAACTCAGTACCACTGTTCCCAAGACAAATAGGGACCCATCAGTGCCATCTGCATAGGACCACACAGCCAGAAAACAGAAAAATCAGTGTGCTATCACAGACGTCTGTCGCCCGGGCGGCCTCAGGGGCCCGGGCGGCGAGCGTTGCTGCCAGGCGTGGTTTGTTTCACTTTTCACTTTCCAAAGAAGTTTCTACTCAATCCCAGCCACAATTAGCACAATTTAATTGGTCAAAATAGTGGCAAAACAAGTTTACACAACACCAATCAACAAAATCAATCAATTTCATCAATATTCATCAAACCCTTTTTAAGAACATGCATGTTCATAAAAAATTCATTAATTGAAAGATTAGAACTCATGACTTACTTGAATGGAAGCAAAGAATCACATAAAATACACAAATAATTGGAGGAAAAATTGTGCTCCTAACTGCTACCCCTTCAAAACCCCAAACTTGGATCCTTGGATGGTGCAAAAATGGTAGAACCTTAGGGTTTTAGTGAAATAGGAAGGGGGGAAAGTGGAGAGAGCACTTGGGAGAAGTGTTTTGAGAGGCTAGATTGAGAAAAATCAGAGAATGGAGGCTTGGGCGAAACCCTTGGGGTTAAAAAGAGTGAAATTGGGCCAAGCCCACTCAAGCTCGTGTTTAAACAGGCCACCTACAGAGCTGCCGCCCAGGCGCCCCAAGAGGGCGCCTGGGCGGTGGACGGTACTGTACACCCCTTAATTTTTGAACTGTTTTGGGTTTTCCTGGCCCTGAGTTATCAGATTCAACCTAAAATTTTTAATTTTCTTCTCCCTAGCTCTCACCACAACACTCAAATCAAACAATTCAACTCTCTCCACTCCTCAAACATTTAGTTCTTAAAAAAAAATTAAATACACAGGAAAAAAAATTCACACAATAACCGAATAAAAATAAAAATACCAATAAAAATAAACTCAAACCAAATAAACAAAAACAAATTAAAATTTTTCAAGACACTGGGTTGCCTCCCAGCAAGCGCTTCTTTAACGTCACTAGCTTGACCCACTACAATTGCCCTGTGCCTCAATTGTTTCCTTTTCTGGATATTTTTTTCTTTTTGTTGATCCTTTTTAGAGATTTAATATAACCAGGAACCTGTTGCAGTGTCCCAATCATAGGAATTTTAACCTCCAATTTCATGAAGATTTCCATGAAGAGCACAAACTGTTTTTCTTTTTCCTTCCTATGATACTTCTTTGGGTGAGGAAGGGGTTTTTCATATGAGTCTTTCTTTTTTCTCTCATCCTCCTTCTTTCCCTTTTTCTTTTCTTCCCTCTCTTTTTCCTTTTTGGAACACTCCTTACGGTACAAAAGATTTTTCTCAATTTTTTTCTTTTCTCTCTCAACCTCTTCTTTTTCTTTTCTCTCTTCATCTTTCTCTTTTTCACTCAGACTTTCTTTTTCTTCTCTCTCTATTTTTCTCTCATCCTCTTTCTTTTCTTTCCTCTCCTTTTCTTTTCTCTCACTCCCTTTTTTTCTTTCTTTTCCTCTACATCTTTATCTTTTTCACTCAAACTTTCTTCTTCTTTTCTCTCTATTTTTCTCTCATCTAAAACCTTGCCACTTTCAATGATAACGACGTTATACTCCTCTCTAGGGTTAGCCTTCATGTTACTCCCAAGATCATCCAGCTTTTGAATTATGTGATCAAGCTGGCTCCCTATCCTTTTGAATGCCGCGTGATTGTTTTTATGATGAGAATCAGACATCTGTATGAACTGTTGAAGCGTGTCATCTATCTTAGCCCATCTTTATGATATAGAGGGTTTTTGCTGCCATTGTTGTTGTGGTTCTCTATAAAATTGTCCGGCAACAAGCCCAAAGTGACTTTGATCCATGCTTGAGTGAGTCCCCGGCAATGGCGCCAAAAACTTGTTGGTGGATTGACAAGTCTACCGAATCGCACAAGTAATATAAAATGGTAAGACCAAGTATCATATCCCAGAGGACTCTCGGCACTAAACAGTTGTGTGATAACTCAATTAATTAAGACTTAAATAAAATGAGATTGTTGGTTTCAAATGCAAAGACATCAAATTAAATATGAATGGAAATTGATCAATAGTAGAGTAACACAAAGATGACGGAGGTTGTTTATAAAATGAGATGAGTATGTTGTTAGGGTTTGATTTCACCAAGTTTACTCTCATGTATATAAGAATTCTTCTTTTTACATTAATATTAACGTCACTCACTAAATTACTTAGAACTCGATCCCTCGGTGCAATAAGCCAACCTTAATTCCTAGTTCGTGCAATTCCTAGCGTTCCTAGAAAATTAAGTCTGAAGATCAAAAGCTTAAGACGACCAAGTACTCACACCCTCATCCCTGAGAAATATTACCCTTGGGACCTGAATTGTAAGGAACCTCCCGACACTCATGCCATTCATAAATCATGCTACTAAATGAGTTAAATAGAGCAAGCATTGAAACAGATGAATTCCCTAATAATTAATGAAAAAACATATAAATTAAGAATAAATTCAAATACATGAGAGTTCACAAGGTTACATCATCCCCCAACAACAAATAGAGTTTAGTTCCCCATAGACATGGAGAAACTAGATGAATAATGGAAAAGCATGAGATAGTGAAACTCTAAGAGTAGAAGAGGAAGCTCCCGCCTCTAGATTCGCCTTTAGAGAGTAGAAGAGTGTGCTGTTGTGTTGCTCCAGCCAGAGATGCAAAACCTAGAGCACTTGGGTCCTTTAAATAAAGTTGGAAGAGAGTAGAAACAGGGCCCGGTCCAAAAGAGTCGAAACAGAGAAAAAACTGGGCCGAATTTGCGACTCACGACGCTCGGGCGCCCCATTTAGGGCGCCCGAGCGGTGGACGATCCTCATGTAGGGCTTGAGCCTTCAAGTGGGCGGCCTAGGAAGGCGCCTAGGCGGTGGACGTCGATTTTCCGAGGCTCAAGCCTCGGATAGGGCGCCCAAGCTTCGTGCGGTTCCTCCTTTTGGTGCTTTTCTAGGCCTTTCTAAGCTTTAACTCCTTAGCACTTCATCTCTGCTTTCCGCATTCTCTCATTACCTATCAAAACAAAGGAAATTAGTCATAAAATCATCAAATTCAACCTCAACCCTCTTATTCAAACAACTTAATGAAAAAGCATGAGTCCAAGAAGGTTTCTAAGTGAAAAAGGGTGTATTTAGTATCAAAATTACATCACAAATAACGATATTTTCAATCGTTAACACATGACTCCATGGACGAGAACAATGAAGAAGAGCTTTCGCTCATCACGAGAAATCTCCAAACATTATGGAGGAGAAAGAAAGGCAAAATGTTCAAGAGCAAACGCTTTGCATCTACCTCTAAGAACAATACAAAAGACAAACGACCAGAAGACACAACTATTTGTTACGAGTGCAACAAACATTGACATTTCAGATCAGAATGTTCCGAGCTTGAAAAGATGAAGAAAAAGTCAATTGAACCCAAATATGAAAAGAAAAAGATGTTGATGAGCACTTGGGAAGACATAGACACATATGACGAAGATGAAAATGCCAAAGTATGCTTGGTCGCAGGAAACACTAAGAGTACATTAGATGACTTTGATGACGAGGTAAACTTTCCTGATCTACACTTAGTAAGAAATGCATATTATGAACTACTTGCAAATATAAATATTTATGTAATCAACGTATAAAACTTCTTGCGCATAAAAATAACCTAAAAGATAAAGTAGATGCATCTAAGAACAATATTAATACACTTCAATAAAAAGTCAGCAGTCTTAGGCTAGAGTTATGTGTCACAAAACAAGGAAAGGAAGAAACTAGTATACAAAATAAGAAACTCTTAGATAAAATCTCTTAGGCATGAAAACGACACCGTTCCAAAAATTGTAAGTAGAAAACTTAAGGGAAATGATAGGTTAAATCGTCTATTGAGAGAAAGTAGGCATCCATCTAACAAACAAGGTATGGGTTATAGGAAACCCAATGCAAAACATGTATATAAAATTAACCATGGTAGTTTAACTAGGTCAAGTAATGATGCATCGACTTCTGAAAGGAAGAAAATGCATGTATCTAACAAGTCATGACCCAATTGGTTAAGGGTACCTAAGAGTCAAATAATTCCTCGTGCAGATATGTTTAGAGATCGAAAAGAAAACCTGTTATGGTACTGGAACAATGGGTGCTCACGTGACATGACGTGAGAAAAGTGTATGTTCCTAAACCTAAGGGACAAGAAAGGAGGTTGAGTCACTTTCAGAGGAAACCAAAAAGGTAGAATCATAGGAATTGGAAAGATAGGTCAAACCTTTCCCCTTTCATTGATAATGTTCTGTTAGTAGAAGACCTTAAACATAATCTGCTTAGCATATGTCAATTGTATGACAACAAATATAATGTTATTTTTGAAAAAGTTCAATGTAGAGTATTAGATAGTAATAGTTCCTTAGTATTTACAACAAATAGACAAGGAAACTTGTATAAAATAAATCTGAATGAATTATAGTCTCAAAGTGTCTCATGTCTAGTATAATGAAAGATGAGGCAGTGACATGGCATAATAATTGTGGACACACAAGCATGAGATTAATCTAAAAGTTGCAACGCCATGATCTCATAAGGGGACTGCCCATATCATTCAATGATATAATTATTTGTAGTGCTTGCAAGAAGGGAAAACAAGTCAAGGAATCTTCTAAAAGTAAATACATGGTTTCGACCAAACGACCTCTTGAGCTGCTTCATATAAATTTGTTTGGACCTACAAGAACTGAGTCTATGAGTGGTAAACACTATGGACTAGTAGTTGTAAATATATTTTCTAGATGGACTTGGGTTCTGTTTATAACTCATAAGGATGAGGCCTTTAATGTTTTTTGCAAACTCTGTAAAAGGATAGAGATTGAAAAAGATTTCAAAATTATGTTATCCGAAGTGATCATGGAGGAGAATTTGAAAATGAGTTTTTCGAAAACTTTTGCTAAAACTTTGGCATTAAACATAATTCTCAAGTCAAAAAACTCCACAACAAAATGGAGCTATTGAGAGGAAAAATAGTTCTTTACAAGACATGAGCAGAACTATGTTAAATGATTTTAATACTCCCAAACACTTCTGGGCAGAAGCAGTTAACACTACTTGCTACATTCAAAATAGGGTTTACATTAGGTAAGTCCTGAATAAGACACCTTATGAGTTATGGAAAGACAAAAAGCCAAATACTTCTTATTTCCATCCTTTTGGTTGTCAATGTTTTATTCTTAACAACAAGGATAATTAAGTAAATTTGATTCTCGCAGTGATGAAGGAATCATGCTTGGTTACTTGGAAACTTCAACAACATTTAGAGTTTACAACTCTAGAACCTTGAAAGTTGAAGAAGCCATTCATATAAAATTTAACCATAACCCTGATGAAAGCAAGTTAGAGTTATACGACTCCTTCTCCAAATTGCAGGTAAATGATTGCACATACAAGGAAGGGAACTCATCAGAAGATCCCAACCATGAAGTCGATAATCAACATGAAGAGCCACTCAACAATACTAGTGAAGAAAGAAGGGAGTTGTTGAGATTGTTGATAAGGGGAGAACAAGTTTAGCTTAACCCACAATCTCAGTGATATATGAGTTTTTGATGATGACAATACATAATTAATAACAGATGTGTATTCTATGTTACATGCTTTATGTTTACATGTTATATGCTTTTCCTTAATGTGTTAAATCTGTTAAAGCATATCTGAGAACATGTTTGTGTTGTTCATTGCATATCACTGTGTTAAATATGTGATTTTATATGTGTATGCATGACATATGTTTTTGGAAAGGGAAAGTCACAAGCACCATGGTTGAACTTTAAATGTGTGGCAAAACAACCGTTTTAAGTTGATTAGATTTTGGGGTTAATCGATTAAAACTTGTGTGTTTGCACAATCTTTTTTGAAGTGTGCTGTGATATTTTTTAAAGACAAAAAATTTTCAAAACTGTGCAAAAAGTTTTCACTTAATCGAATGCATGCTCTCTGTATTCGAATAAGTTAGTTGATATTTTGAAAATCTGCTAAATGCTTGTATCAACTAACATAACGGTCATATTTTAAATATGTTGACCAAACATTAAATGATAGTAGATCGCATTAATTGTACATTCAGTCATTTGTTTGACTATTTGATGCGGCTGTCGCGGCCCATCAAATTTGATGTGCATTAAATAATGCACTATAGTGCTAGGAAGTGACTCCTAGGTCGTCTCTCAAGGACCAAATG
>JAHCHA010017107.1:1927455-1952771 GCA_027742795.1 Vigna hirtella
CCGAGACACCCTTCTCCCCTTTCTCCTCCAAGGGTTTTTAAACCCCCCGTGTGCGATCTTTCCAAGCACACCTCTATTGGACCTGCTGTCCGTGCCTCTCCTCTCAAGCTGCTGGATGTGCTACGTGAATCAGCTGGGAGCGTGAAGTCCATCCCGTTGAGATCAGCGTGTTGCTGCTGCTGGCTGCTGGACCGCGTGGTGAAGCTGTGCTGGACTTCCTTCTTCATGTTGCTGCTCGTGCTTCTTTCTTCACGCACCACCCCCTTTGCTGGAACGTTCTCATGGGCCACCGCATGCTGTTGGACTCCTCTTCTTTTGCCACCTCAACACTTGTCTTCCACATGCTGGCAATTGCTGGATGCCACCTCCAGAGTGCTTCCCATTCTCCGCGTGAAAGTAGGCCTTAATCACACCTCTCGGACGCGTGGTTCTCTCGGTATGGGCCGAATACGTGTGCTGATGGTGGCTGAACACTTCACACCTCTCTCTTCATTAATTCCAAACTTTCATTCAAGCCAAAAAAAAACCCAAGGACGTGGACGTGCCACTTCCTCCCATGCTTGCTGCCATGCCTCTCAAAGAAACCGTGATCTTTCAACAAGAGTGGCCCCCTTTTCCATCCAGCTTCGCGGCTTACTCTTTCAAAGTCAAAGAAAAATTCTCCAATCCTAGGTGGTGGCCCCCACTTTGATTCCAAAACATGTGGTTTGCAGAATGCTTTGCCAAAATGAATTCTCCGTGGGCCCTAGGCCGTGTGCAACTTGAATTGTGCAGGTCGTGACATCTTGGACGTGCCAATGGCAGGCCGTGACACCTCCCAAGCTGGACGCCTTGCTGCCATGGGTCGTGGTGCCTTCTTTCTCCAACTCTTTCTTGAATCCCGTGCCACAATATCCTTTGCTTCCTGAGTGAGAAAGAATCTTAAATGCCTTCTCGCGGCTGGACCTGAAGGCTTCTGGACTTGAGCTCTCTTCTTTGCTGGACGTCAACCCCTTCATTCCATCCAGCACACCCTCTCCAAGCCCAAATGAATCCTACTGTCCGCGTGTGCTTTCTTTTTAGAAAGTCCATCTCCATGTGCACCTCCTAAAATGAAATCTGCACCTCCTTTGCATGTTGCAATAAAATCAACACTTTATTTATTTTTATTGTCCTCCAAAAGTTCCAAATGTTCCAAAATTTTCCCTGCAATTAATAATGCAAATAATTTGCTCAGATAATCCAAATTAATTAAAATTAGAGTTTCTGGTCAAATTAAGCACAATTAGGAAAAACAGAAAAATACCGGACATTTAAGCACAATTCCCCGATTAATTCTAGTACAATAAACTAAGTGAAATCAATAAAATGTTGACTCATCACTATTGCTAAATCTCTTATAACTGATTGTTATATTCGATAACGTTAGTAGCTCAATCGATTAAAATTCGTCTGATATGTGTTATACTATAAATTGACGCATATTTGAATTTTGTAAGAACTTAACATGATTCTAACAAATTCATATCCTTTATAGAAAGTTGTGATCTTACAGAAAGAAAGGAAAAGCTCCAAGAAACAGGATTGACCGTGGCGATCAACAACTTGTGATTTCTTGAAGAGCAAGACTTATGTGTTTCAAAGACTGGTCAATCTGCATATTTGGGTGTTACTACGTGATAAGATTCTGCAATCTCTTGAAGATTTGTTTGAGTTCCCTGTTATGACTAGAGGAAGAAGAAAGTGTGTGTTTTTGACTTTGAGGGTGCCTCAAAGGGGTTAGACGGCAGGAGAGGGGATTCTTGCTGTTGGTCTTGTTGTGTATTTCCTATACTTTGAGGTCTTCTGTAGAAGCCTTGTTGTAAAAACCTTCATCATTATAGTGCATTTGCTTTCCGTGGTTGGAAGGACACTAGATGTATGCAAGTTGGCCGAACCAGTATAAAAATAAAATGTTTGAATTTTCTGATCCCTACTCTCTTTTATTAAATCAATTAATTTCTGTACTTATTCGATTAAGTTTCCGCTTGCGATTCAAGAAAAGAATAAAGGAATCATTTTTTGTGGAAAAGATTTTAAAAGCTTTTGTTTTTTACACTTCACCAATTCACCCCCCTCTTGGTGTGAGAAATTGAGCCATTGTGTTTTAACAATTGGTATCAGAACAGGTTTTCATAAAGTATTAGAAAAAATAATCGATTACTATTTTTGATTAATCGATTGATCCTGGAAAATGGCTTTCAATTCTCAAACCTTTGGTGAAGGTGCATCCACAAATAGACCACCACTATTTATTGGAGAAAACTATGCCTTTTGGAAAATAAGGATGCAAATCTTTCTTGAATCCGTGGATAAAAGAGTTTGGGATGCAACTCTAAACGGTCTATATGATCCCATTCCTGTTATAAATGGAAAATTTGTTTTGAAAAATTTCTCAGAGTGGACTCATGATGAAAACCGTAGAGCGCAGTATGATGTAAAGGCAAGAAATGTTATTGCATCTACACTAACCATGGATGAATTTTTCAGGATTTCCCAATGTAGAACGACCAAAGAAATGTGGGAGGTTCTTGAAGTGACGCATGAAGGAACAGAAGAAATGAAAAGGGCCAAAAAGAACTCTCTTGTACAAGAGTATGAACTATTCAGGATGAAAGTTGGTGAGACGATTTATGAAGTGCATTAAAGATTTACACTTGTAGTAAATCATCTCATGGCTCTCGGCAAGGTGTTTGACAAAGAGGAGATTGATGACGGTTGAATATAACGTTATCTGTGTTACAATTTTGATATTAAAACAACCCTTTTTGACTTAGAAGCTTGCTTGAATTGATGTTTTTAGCTTATTTGTGTGAATAAGAGAGTTTAGGTTATACTTGAGGATTTTATCACTAAGATCCCTTAATTTTTTAGGAAATTGGAATGAATTTGAAGATGATTAAAATATCAAGGAGTTGGAACTCAGAAAGGACAGAAAGAGCACCAGAAGAGAAGGCTGAAGAAACTTGAATTCACACCTAAGTGCCCTTTAAGGGACGTTGAGCGCTAGTTCTCGAGAACCGTGCCACGCTTGGGCGCCCTTCTTGGGGCGCTAAGCTCCACTTCTCTCGCAAGCACGCTTGGGTGCCCTAAGTGAGGATGCTGAGCGCTGACCACGTTGGCCCATGATCCAATTCAGCTGTATATAAGGACTTGGACGTCCTAGAGGGAATATCTTTTGACAGAAGGGACAAAAACTCATACTCTCTCAACTCTCTAGAGGCAGAACTGGATGCGGAAGCTCTACTTTTTGGTTTTTAGGGTTTATCTTTCATTCTCATTCCATTGTTCATCTAATTTCTCCATGACAAGGGGGAACTAAATTCAATTTGTTGTTGGGGAAGATGTAACCTCTAAAATCTCATGTATTTGAATTGATTGCTATTTATTTATGCTTCTTTCATTAATTGTTAGGGTTATTCTCCTTTGCTCTATGCTTGTTATGTTGAACTCATTCATGGCATGATTATTGGTTTTCTTTGATATGGATACATACACAGAAACCTACAATTGGGGAATTTCTCCCATGGGAACTATTGCCTAGACATAGGGATAGAACGCTTGGTTGTCTTAAGCTTTCGTTCGTAATGCAAAATTAATTATTAGGGAGACAAGACATTGTAAACTAGTAATTATTAGGGAGACAAGACTCGTGGTTTAAACTATACTTTTGTGTGATGCTTAACCGATTAGACTTTAGCTTTAATTTTATCTTTTTATCTTTAATTTTATCTTTTGTTTTTTAATTTTTGTTTTATCTTTAATTTTATCTTTTTTATCTTTTGGTGCTAATTGGGTGCTCTAGTGTTTTGTTCTCTAGTGTATGCAGGGTACAATTCGAACTAGAAGCACGAAAGTTTCTGAACCTCTTCTTGCAGGTCTGGACAACAGTAGAAGAAAAAGGAGGAACAAGACGTCCAGAGAACTTTTCCCTTCTCCTGAGACTCTTTTACAGCTTTCACCTCAAAGATATGAGCAAGAGACATAAAATAAGGCTGAAGAGTAGAATGATAGGTTTACCCTGGAAGATTGTGCAACAATCATATTGACCCTCATCATTTTAATCACATTTCAAGGCCGAGGGTTAATGCTGCAAATATGGAGATGAAGCCGGCTTTGATTCAATCGGTGAAGAACAACCAATTCGATGGATTATCACATGAAAATCCATATGAGCATCTGACCACATTCAATGATGTTAAGATTGTTGATAGGGGGAGCACTGGTTTAGCTGAACCCACAATCTCAGTAATATATGAGTTTTTGATGATGACAACACATAATTAATAACACATTTGTATTTTGTGTTACATGTTCCATGCTTACATGTTATATGCGTATATGAGAACATGATTGTGTTGTTGCTGTGTTGTTCATTGCATTTCACTGTGTTATATATTGATTTTATACATGAATGCATGATACATGTTTTTGGATGAGAAAAACCACAAGCATTAATGTTGAACTTTAATTGTGTGGCAAAACAACAGTTTGAAATCGATTACATTATGGGGTGAATCGATTAAAACTCGTGTCTTTGCACAAACGTTTTCAAGTGTGTGGTGAGAGTGTTTCAAAGAGAAAAGTTTTAAAAACTTTGCATAACACTGTTGCATAATTGATTGCATGCGATATGTATTCGATTAAGTTTGTTACTGTTTTCAAATCTGTTAATGCTTGATATAACTGTCATAATGACTTTATTTTTAAATGTGTTGACCAAGCATTAAATGCTATTCGACTGCATTAATTGTGAATTCAATTAATTGCTTTGATTGCTACTATCTGTTATAACTGAATTGGAATATTTGACTGCATTAGTAGCAAAGTCGATTATATTGCATCTAATACGAGTTTATCTATATATTGACGCGAATTTGATTTCTATAAGGAATTTTGTGATTCTAACATTTTCATATTTTTTTGCAGAAAAGTGCAAATCTTAGAAAAAGAGAAAAAGCTGCAAGAAACTAGCTTGACCTTGGTGATCGACTAATTGTGATTTCTTGAAGAGCAAGATTGCTGAGTTTTCAAAGTCTGATCTACCTACACATTTGGGTGTCTATTGCAAGATCAGGTTCTACAATCTTCTAAAGATTGGGTTGAGTTCCCTGTTGTGATTATAGGAAGAAGGACATGCTGCGTTCTTGACTTTGAGGGTGCCTCAAAGGGGTTGGACTGTAGGAGAGGGGATTCTTACTGCTAGCCTGTTTATGTACTGCCTATATTTTGATTAGAGGGTTAGAGAGGTGTTTTATGTTTTTGACGTGAGGTCTCTATAAAAACCTTGTTGTAAAAACCTTGATCATTATAGTGCATTGGCTTCCTGTGGTTGGAAGGACAATGAATGTAGGTGATAACGGTTGAAAATACCGTTATCTGTGATGTAATTCTGATGCTAAATGCACTCTTTTCTACTTATAAACTTGCTCGAAATAATGTTTTTGCTTTAGTTTTGTGAATAAGAGAATTGAGGTTATACTTAATGATTTTATTACTAAATTCCCCTAATCTTGTAGGTTAATGGAGTAATTTGGAAGAGGAGCAAAAGTATGAAGGAGTCGGAACTCAAGGAGCAAGCATAACTGCAGAAAAAGAGGAAAAAACGCAGTGCTGAAAAAAGATGTCCAAGCTTGAGCGCCCCTTTTAGGGGGGCTGAGCGCCAGAAGTTGTTGTCCAAAGCTTGGGCGCCCTTTTAGGGGCACTGAGCGCCAGTTTGAGTATCGTTTTTCGCCTGGCCGTCCTAAGTGGGACGCTGAGCACTAGCGAGATGGGCCTGGGCTTTGTTTCTGTTTTGATTCCGCTCTATTTAAAGGACTGAGACACCCTAGGTTTTCACTTGTGCAGAAAAGACCTTTAATGTCAGACGTCTGACCCTCGAATATCCAACGTTAAAAATGACTGGTGGTATTTTTCCAAAATAAAACAAGTATTTAGACGTCGGCAATGGTGGGGTCCGACGTCTAAATACCATATATGTCGGCTTCCCCCAATAGACGCCAAAACTAAACGAAAAAGTTAGAAAAATAAATTTATTCTATTTAGACCGACGTCTAAATACACAACCCAGAAATTGAAAAAGTCATTTTTTGACTCCACTTAGACGTTTGATCCCACCACTCCGACTTCTAAAGTCATTTAGACGTCTGTTATTAGAGGAACCGACGTCTAAATACACAACCCAGAAATTTAAAAAGTCACTTTTGGACTCCATTTAGACGTCTGATCCCGCCACTCCGACTTCTAAAGTCATTTAGACGTCTGTTATTGGGGGAACCGATGTCTAAATACACAACCCAGAAATTCAAAAAGTCACTTTTTGACTCCATTTAGACGTCTGATCCCGCCACTCCGACTTCTAAAGCCATTTAGACGTCTGTTATGGGGGGAACCGACGTCTAAATACACAACCCAAAAATTTAAAAAGTCACTTTTTGACTCCATTTAGACGTCTGATCCCGCCACTCCGACTTCTAAAGCCATTTAGACGTCTGTTATGGGGGGAACCGACGTCTAAATACACAACCGAGAAATTTAAAAAGTTACTTTTTGACTCCATTTAGACGACGGATCCCGCCACTCCGACTTCTAAAGCCATTTAGACGTCTGTTATGGGGGGAACCGACGTCTAAATACACAACCCAGAAATTTAAAAAGTCACTTTTTGACTCTATTTAGACGTCTGTTATGGGGGAAACCGATGTCTAAATACGCAGCCCAAGAATTTAAAAAATCACTTTTTGACTCCATTTAGACGTCTGTTATGGGGGTAACCGACTTCTAAAGTCCTTTAGATGTCTATTATGGGGGAACCGACTTCTAAATGTCAGCATTAAAACACCGCGCACGCGAGACAACTGTTGTCTCTCTATGGGTTACGCTTTTCAAGTTCTTTTTCTCACTTTTGCACCGTTTTAAATTAATTTTACTCCGATTACATCACTCTTTTATGCATTATCTTTCATTTGAACTGATTAAAATGCGTTTTCGTTGGGTTTTGGTGCAGTTATTCTCGCATCCTTGGGCGGCGTTCTTTGGCGGTGATTTCTTACGTTTTGCACTCCTCCAATTCCCTCCACTACGTTTTTAAAACCATCCAATAAAAAAAATGTACAATACATTCTCTATGATGGATTGGAAAGTGTACCAAATCGCACAAGTAATATAAAATGGTAAGACCAAGTATCGTATCCTAGAGGACTCTCGGCACTAAATAGTTGTGTGATAACTCAATTAATTAAGACTTAAATAAAATGAGATTTTTGGTTTCAAATGCAAAGACAAAAAATTAAATATGAATGCAAATTGATCAATAGTAGAGTAACACAAAGATGAACGGAGGTTGTTTATAAAATGAGATGAGTATGTTGTTAGGGTTTGATTTCACCAAGTTTACTCTCATGTATAAGAATTCTTCTTTTTACATTAATATTAACGTCACTCACTAAATTACTTAGAACCTGATCCCTCGACGTAATAAGCCTGCCTTAATTCCTAGTTCGTGCAATTCCTAGCGTTCCTAGAAAATTAAGTCTGAAGATCAAGAGCTTAAGACGACCAAGTACTCATACCCTTATCCCTGAGAAATATTACCCTTGGGAGAATTCAACAAGAACCTGAATTGTAAGGAACCTCTCGGCACTCATGCAATTCATAAATCATGCTACTAAATGACTTAAATAGAGCAAGCATTGAAACAGATGAATTCCCTAATAATTAATGAAAAAGCATATAAATTAAGAATCAATTCAAATACATGAGAGTTCACAAGGTTACATCATCCTCCAACAACAAATAGAGTTTAGTTTCCCACAGACATGGAGAAACTAGATGAATAATGGAAAATCATGAGATAGTGAAACCCTAAGAGTAGAAGAGGAAGCTCTCGCCTCCAGATCTGCCTTTAGAGAGTAGAAGAGTCTGCTGTTGTCTTGCTCCAGCCAGAGATGCAAAACCTAGAGCGCCTGGGTCCTTTAAATAAAGTTGGAAAAGGGTAGAAACAGGGCCCGGTGCAAAAGAGTCGAAACAGAGCAAAAATTGGGCCGGATTTGCGACGCATGACGCTCGGGCGCCCTGTGTTCCTCCTTTTGGTGCTTTTCCAGGCCTTTCTGAGCTCTAACTCCTTAGCACTTCATCTCTGCTTTTTGCATTTTCTCATTACCTATCAAAACAAGGCTAATTAGTCATAAAATCATAAAATTCAACCTCAATTCTCTTATTCACACAACTTAATGAAAAAGCGTGAGTCCAAGCAAGGTTCTAAGTGAAAAAGGGTGTATTTAGTATCAAAATTACATCACAAATAAAGATATTTTCAACCGTTAACAATTCTCCTGAACTAAAATATAAAGTTGTAAACTCGAATCACCATAAGTCAGGAGCAACCTCAGAGACGTCTGACCTGTATGGATCGGACGTCTTAATAGACGTCTGACCTATATAGGTCCGACGTCATCCAACGTCTATATAGACGTCTGACCTATATAGGTTCGACGCTTATGTAGACATCTGACCTATAGTGTGACGTCTCATTAACGTCACCCATATAGACGTCGGACAGAGATCAAACGTTAAAAGCCCAAAATAACAGACGTCTAAAGTCCTTTCTGCACTAGTGTTTGTATCTTTGGTAGAAGAGGCGCAGCAACACACTCTTCCACTCTTTGAAGGCGGATTTGGATGTGGGAGCTTCCATCTTCACCATTTAGGGTTTTTCTATCTCATTCTTCTCCATTGTACATCTAGTTTCACCATGACAATGGAGAACTAACTTCTATTTTTTGTTGGGGAATGATGTAACCTTGTGAACTCTCATGTATTTGAATTGATTCTTAATAATTTATGCTTCTTTCATTAATTGTTAGGGTAATTCTTCCGTGATCAATGCTTGCTTTGTTTAACTCATTCATAGCATGATTTATGAATTGAATGAGTGTCGGGAGGTTCCTTAAATTCAAGTTCTTGTACAATTATTCCCAAGAGCAGTATTTCTCAGGGATGGGGGTATGAGTCTTGGTCGTCTTAAGCTCCTGATCTTCAGAATTAATTATTAGGAATGCTAGGAATCATATGAACTAGTAATTAAGGATAGGCTTTCTTCACCGAGGGATCGGGTTTTAAGTAATTTAGTGAATGACGTTGACTTTAATGAAGGAAGAAGAATTCTTATATACATGAGAGTAAACTTGGTGAAATCTAACCCCAACAACATATTCATCTCGTAAAATAAACATCATTCGTTCATCGCTGTGCTAATCTTCAATTGATCAAAACTGCATTCATATTTAATTTTCTGTATTTGCATTCTAAACAAATGATTTCGTTCCTTTTAAGTCTTAATTAATTGAGTTATCACACGATTGTCTAGTGCCGAGAGTCTCTTGGGACACAATACTTGGTCTTACCATTTTATATTATTTGTACGATCCGGTATACTTGTCGGTGACTCAACAAGTTTTTGGCGCCGTTGTCAGGGACTCACGGTTTAAACTATTCTATTTGTGTGATTCTTGATTAACTTTGACTTTATTTTTATTTTTATTTTATTTTATCTTGCCTTTTTGTTTTGTTTATTTCTAACAGTGTTTTCTAGGGTTTTGTGTTTAGTGCATGCAGGATGCAATTCGAACAAGAAGTTAACTATATGGGCACTCAATTCCATCAAGGTAATTTCAACCATGGGTGGTTATGTCATCCAAGCATAGGACAAAGTCAATTTGGGCAAGCTTCCAGACAATTCAATAGACCACCACAACAATAACAACAATGGCACCAACAATCCTCTCTTTCGGAAAGAATGGCAAAGCTAGATGACACACTTCAACAGTTGATGCAGATGTCTGTATCACATCATAAAAAGACTAAAGCAGCACTCAGAAGGATGGGGGATGCAGATTGGTCACCTAGTTCAGAAGATGGAAGATTTTGGGGGTAATATGAAAGTTAACCCTAGAGAGGAGTGCAAAGTCGTTGTTACTAGAAGTGGCAGAATTTTAGATGAGAGAAAAATAGAGAGAAAAGAAGAAGAAAGGTTGAGTGAAAAAGAGAAAGATGTAGAGGAAGGGAAAGAAAAAGAAGAGAGTGGGAGAAAAGAAAAGGAAAAAGAGAGAGTAGTTGAGAGAAAAGAGATAGTTGAGTCAAAAGAGAAAGAAGAGAAAGAAGAGAGAAAAAGTGAGGTTGAAAGAAAGAGAGAAAAGAAGAATGTGGAAGAAGAGAGAAAAGAAAAAGAAGAGGTTGAGAGAAAAAAGAAAGAATTATATGAAAAATCCCTTCCTTACCCAAAAATTATTCTAGGAAGGAGAAGGAAAAACAATTTGAGCGTTTTGAAGAAATCTTCAAGAAATTGGAGATTAAAATTCATGTGATTGAGACATTGCAATAGGTTCCTGGTTATGTTAAATTCATGAAGAAATTCAACAAAAAGAAAAAATATCCGGAAAAGGAAACAATTGAGGTACAGGGCAATTGAAGTGTGATCTTGTAGTAGGCACTTCCTCCAAAGGTTAAAGATCCGTGAAGTTTCACTATTCCCTACACTATTGGGAGTCATGAAATAGGGAAAGCCCTAATTGATTTAGGGTCCAGTATCAATTTGATGCCCTTATCTGTACTTGAGAAGATTGGTGGTCTTGAAATCAAGCTTACAAAGATGACTTTGCAAATGGCGGATGGATCCATTAAAATTCCCTATGGTGTGGTGGAAGATATAGTGGTTCGAATAGACAACCTTAGATTCCTGGTGGATTTTGGGGTGATGAAGATGGGGGAAGATGTGGAGATCCCTATTATTCTTAGAAGGCCATTCATGGAAACGACCAAGCTTATCATCAATACTATAGCACTCAAAGACCAAGAAGAGGAGGTGATATTCAACGTCTTCAATGCTGAGCAGCAGATCCAAGTGAAGAAGACTAGTCTCAAAGCTGCATGAGAAGATGCACCAGGGACTAGTACAAAAGCTGCTAAGCCAGGCAAGAAAGGTAAAAATTGTTTCCTGTCACAGGTGGAGGAAGAAGAAAAAGATAGCAAAGGAAAAAAGTGTTCATCAAGACTCTTTGGTCAAACATGAAGAACTCAAACCAGGCATACTAGTGAGATTTAACAACAAACTTTGGGTTGTGAAAGAACTTAAAGCTGATGGACTGATAGAGATTAAATCTCCAATTTCAAGAAGAGTCAAGAAGGTGAACAGGAAGGTGCTGAAGATAAGTTGGTGTGGAGAAAGACAGGAAAACACCAAGATTAAAGATGTGACGGGAGCTTGATGGTGTCTAGCTAATGACGTTAAAGAACCGCTTATTGGGAGGTAACCCAGTTTGTGATTTTTCTTTTTTATTGATTATTTGTGTGGTTTGGATTTGATTTTTCTTTTTGTGTTTGAGTTTTTTTTAGGTTATATGCTACTTCTGATGACAGTGATGACAACATCTACTAATGGATGCTAGGAGGACTCAGATAACAACATTTACTGATGGATGCTGCTACAACATCTACTGATGGATGTTGCTATGATAAGAATGAGGAATAATAGCATCTACTGATGGATGCTATGTGATTTAGCATCTACTAATGGATGGTATGAGATTAGACATCTACTAATGGGTGTATTTTCAGTGTCTACTAATGGATGCTGGAAGATTCAGATGATAACATCTACTAATGGATGTTATTTTTCCTCTAGAACAAGATTTCTTTTATCTTTATGTCTATTGTTTTTATTGTTTTCATTGTTGAACTATATTTTTCTTCTATTTTTATTGCTTTGTTTTGATTGTAGTATAGGTTGATGTACTTGGCTTGAATTAACTATGCTATAATGGTTTGATTATGATATGTTGTGTGATAAGTATTACTTTATGATGCCCTAGTATAGTGAGTGATGTTGAGATGATGCATGATGTGCTTATATACAGGTGATTGCTCACAGTTTGTATGAAACAGATGCATAAGGAAAAATTTGATTGAGATACTAAGCAGGATATTTTTCTGAATTCTGGAACTTGACAGTAACCTGTGTGAGGTTTGGACTACAGAGTTTTTTTGTGAATAATTGCTATTACTTTGAAAGCATGAATGATTTTGCCCAAATTTTCTGTGATTGAACTACTTGCTGGGAGGTTTCATATGATCAAGGCCATCTTTTGTTATCCCTTTCTAGCCTACACATGATTTTAGCCCAATGAAAAGAGAACAATTTGTTCTAACCTTTGAACTTTGAGCCTTAAGCATGTTTTAAAAACCTTGTTTGAAATATCGTTGCCTTGAGTTAAGTTGAGAACATTTGTGGGGTATTGATGAAGGTTCAAGTTTGGGGTTGCTGGGAAATTTGAGAAAAGAGATCAAAAGTAAAAGCATTGAGCTAAGCAGTGAGCAAATGAAAAGCAAAAGCAAAAGCAAAGAAAAAAGAAAAGAAAAGAAAAGAAAAAGCACAATGCAAGGGAAAGTTGGGAATAAGTGAAGATGGTTCTGGGAAAGAGAGGTTGTGTTTAAATGATGAAATTATAAATTTCTCTCTTAACTCAAGGATTTTGTTGTCCAGAAAAACCAATTTTCTTCTTAGCCCAGCCAAGCTACAAGCCGAGAAAAGACCTTGTGATGAAAACTTGCTTGTGAGTATGATTGATTATGGTTAAATGAAAGGAAAAGTTAATTTGTGTGACATTGTGATAGCAGAGTGAAAGAGACACCAACACCTCACTATACACCTTTGAGTTTGAGTGATACAGTTTTGACTGCTTGAGTGATAAACTTTTGAGTGCTTGAGTGAAACACTTTCCTTGGTGAGGAGTAGTTCTTTGAATTCATGATTTCATCTTTGCTTGGTTGATTGATTATTCATAAGGATAACATCTGTTGAAATTTATGAGCATCATAGTGAATTTGAATGAATTAAGGCATCTATACATCTTGACTGACATCTTAACGATGAGTTGATAAAAGTGATTACCTATCCTGGAAGAAAAAGTTTTGAAAAATGTTGAACCATTGTAGTAATTGTTTTGAAGAGCTAAGTTACATTTTGTTTTGCTTAAGGATAAGTAAAGTTCTAAGTTTGGGGTTGTGATAACGATTGAAAATACCGTTACTATGATGTAATTATGATGCTAAATGCACCTTTTTCTACTTAGAAACTTGCTTGAAATCATGTTTTTGCTTTAGTTTTGTGAATAAGAGAATTGAGGTTATACTTAATGATTTTATTACTAAATTCCCCTAATCTTATAGGTTAATGGAGTGATTTGGAAGAGGAGCAAAAGTATGAAGGAGTCGGAACTCAAGGAGCAAGCAGAAGTGCAGAAAAAGAGGAAAAAACGTAGTGCTGAAAAAAGATGTCTAAGCCTGAGCGCCCCTTTTAGGGGGGTTGAGCGCCAGAAGTTGCTGTCCAAACTTGGGCGCCCTTTTAGGGGTGCTGAGCGCCAGCGAGATGGGCCTGGGCTTTGTTTCTGTTTTGATTCTGCTCTATTTAAAGGAACCAGATGCCCTAGGTTTTGTATCTTTGGTAGAGGAGGCGCGGCAACACACTCTTCACTCTTTGAAGGCGAATTTGGATGTGGGAGCTTCCATCTTCAATTTTTAGGGTTTTTCTATCTCATTCTTCTCCATTGTACATCTAGTTTCACCATGACAATGGGGAACTAACTTCTAGTTTTTGTTGGGGGATGATGTAACCTTGTGAACTCTCATGTATTTGAATTGATTCTTAATAATTTATGCTTCTTTCACTAAAAGTTAGGGTAATTCTTCTGTGATCAATGCTTGCTTTGTTTAACTCATTCATAGCGTGATGTATGAATTCAATGAGTGTCGGGAGGTTCCTTACAATTCAGGTTCTTGTAGAATTATTTCCAAGAGCAGTATTTCTCAGGGATGGGGGTATGAGTCTTGGTCGTCTTAAGCTCCTGATCCTCAAAATTAATTATTAGGAATTCTAGGAATCATATGAACTAATAGTTAAGGATAGGCTTTCTTCACCGAGGGATTGGGTTTTAAGTAATTTAGTGAATTACGTTGACTTTAATGAAGAATTCTTATATACATGAGAGTAAACTTCGTGAAATCTAACCCCAACAACATATTCATCTCATAACATAAATGTTATCACTCTGGCAAGTGTACCGAATCGTATCAAGTAACAATAAATGGTAAGACCAAGTATCGTTCCCAAGAGACTCACGATACTACACAGTTATGTAATCGCTTAACTAATTAAGATTTAAGAACAATTTTTGGGATTTTTGAATGCGAATGCAATAAAAATAAACATCAATGCAGATTTGATCAATTGAGGCTCAACACAAGGGTGAATGGATGATATTGAAAATATGAGATGAATATGTTGTTTGGGTTTAGATTTCACCTAATCACTCTCATGCATATAAGAATTCATCTTCTTCATTAATGTTAATGCCACTTTCTAATTTACCTTAAACACGATGTCTCGGTGAAGAAAGCCTACTCTTAATTACTAGATCACAATGTCTTGTATCCCTAGCAATTAATTATGCATTACATTCGCACAGAAGCTTAAAGGCAACCAACCCTCCTATCCCTATGTCTAGGTAATATTTCTTTTGGGAGAATTTTTGCAGTTCTATATTTTTTCATATGTGTCCATATCGACAAAATCAATAATCATGCAATTGAATGAATTAAACAAAGCAAGCATAGAGCGAAGAGGAAAAACCCTAACAATTAATGAAGTAAAGCATTTATAATATAAATCAATTCAATGCATGAGAGTTTCAAATGATTACATCGTTTCCCAACAACAAACAAGGTTTAGTTCCCCATTATCAGGAAGAAACTATATGAACAATGGAATGAAAGAATGAAAGAGATAGAAAAACCCTAGAAAGAGAAGAGGAGAGCTGTCACATCCCCAAATCTTCCCCCAAGGGGTGAAAATTGTGTTTCTGTGCTTAAGCCATCAAAAGATACAATCCCTAGGACGTGCAAGTCCTTAAATAGAGCATAAAAATAACAGAAAACGGGTCCAAGCCCACGAAATTGGTGCTCAACGCCCTAGAAGCGCGCCCAACGGTAGCTGCGACACTAAACTGAAGCTCAACGGTGGCGCTCAGGTGCGAGATAGAAGAAATTGGCGCTCAACGCCCTTTTTCTGCGCTCAGCGCCCTTTTTCTGCACTCTGGTTGACTTTTCTAGACTCGGGTTGACTTTTCATTCTGGTTGACATTTTTGCACTCTGGTTGACTTTTCTGCATTCTAGTTGACTTTTCTGCATTCCAACTATTTGGTACTTTAACTCTTCTTTCAAATCATTCCAATAGCCTACAAAATCAAGGGAATTTAGTGATAAAATCATCAAGTACAACCTCAACTCTCTTATTCAAAAAACTAAAGCAAAAACATGAGTTCAAGCTAGTTTCTAAATCATAATGGGTGTTTTTAATATCAAAATTAAGTATAAAAATAACGGTATTTTAACTGTTATCAATAAACATCATTCGTTCATCGCTGTGCTACTCTTCAATTGATCAAAACTGCATTCATATTTAATTTTCTGTATTTGCATTCTAAACAAATGATTTCGTTCATTTTAAGTCTTAATTAATCAAGTTATCACACGACTGTCTAGTACCGAGAGTCTCTTGGGACACGATACTTGGTCTTACCATTTTATATTACTTGTACGATCCGGTACACTTGTCGGTGACTCAATAGTAGGCTTGGCCGAACCAGTATCAAAACTCAGTGTTTGATCTTTCTTATCCCCACTCTTTTACATTCAATCGATTATACTTTATACGCATTCGATTAAATTTCCGCTGCATTGAAAATCTTTTAACTTGTGTTTCAAGAAAATTATAAAGGCATATCTTTTGGTGAAAAAGATTTTGAAAGTTTTAAATTTTATACTTCACCAATTCACCCCCTCTCTTGGTGTGAGAAATTGAGCCATTCTATTTTAACAAATGAGATATGCAATGCTATGAAGATCAATGGCGTGCAAGATGTGGTTAAACTCTTTTCCAGAGAACAACTTTATTGAGTGGGACGCCTTGGTTGCAAAGTTTTTAAACAAAATACTTCCCACAATCAAAAGTAAACAAAGGTAAACAAGAAATTTCTTCTTTTAGGCAGGGGTTGGATGAACATTAGGTCAAGAGTGGGACCGATTTAAAGGCTTGTTGAGAAAGACGCCCACACATGACTTTGATGATCCTACAGTAGTCATTCTATTCCTTGGAAGTCTAAGCTCACAAACTAAATTGATGCTGGATGCCTCAACTAGAGGTAATATGAAGTGCAAGACTCTAGAGGAAGCTTATGAGTTGATTGAAAATATGGCTACCAATGATAATGAGATGCACAGTGAAAGAACTCAACTTCAACAAAAAGGAGTTCTACAATTAAAATCTCAAGATGCTCTGTTGGCACAAAATAAGATTATGACTCAACAATTGGAAACTTTGATGAAGAAAATCTCTCAATTGTCAAGGGAGTTGCAGAACATTTCTTAAGTTCAACAACAACTTTGTGAGTTGTGTGGTGGAGATCATATTAATGGTCAATGTGCTATGCCGGAATTTACCTAAGAGGAAGTTAATTTTATGGGTCAAGGTAATCAATTTCGTCCAGGTAATTACAACCAAGGATGGAAACCTCACCCAAGTATGAGTCAAGGGCAAGCTGGGCAATTCAATAGACCACAACAACAACAATGGCAATAACAACCCTCGTTATATGAAAGAACTGCAAAGCTATAAGAGACACTCCAACAGTTCATGCAAGTGTCTATCTCCAATCATAAAAGCACTGAAGCTGCCATAAGGAATTTGGAGATACAGGTTGGCAAACTGGCCAAAACGTTGGAGGAGAAATCTGAAAAGCAGTTTGGGGCTAATACTGAAGTTAACCCTAAGGAGGAGTGTAATGCTATCATGAGCATAAAGAAAAGAAGAAGAAGAAGAGAGAAAAAGGAGAAAGAAAAGGGAGAAAGAAAAGAAGAAGAAGAGGGTGAGTGAAAAGAGAGAAAATTTGAGAAATCTCTTCCTTATCCTAAAGAGTATTCTAGAAAGGAAAAAGAGAGACAATTAGGTTGTTTCAAGGAGGTTTTTAAGAAATTGGGGGTTACTATTCCCTTAATTGAGGCATTGCACCAAATCCCTGGGTATGAAATTTTTTTGAAGAAGTTCCTAAAAAAGAAGAAATATTTAGATGAGGAAACAATTGAAATCCAGGGCAGTTGTAGTGTTATTTTGCAGAAGACACTTCCTCCTAAAGTTAAAGATCCGAGAAGTTTTACTATTCCTTGCACTATTGGGAATTATGATGTAGGGAAAGCTCTAATTGATGTAGGGGCTAGCATCAATCTAATGCCTCTATCTATGCTAAAAAAGATTGGTGGCCTTGAGGTCAAACCCACAAAGATGGTGCTACAAATGGCGGATAGGTCTACCAAGAAACCCTACAGTGTAGTGGAAGATTTAGTGGTTCAAATTGGTAAACTAAAATTCCCGGTAGACTTTGTGGTGATGGAGATGTGGAAAAATGTGGAAAGCCCACTCATTCTTGGAAGACCATTCATGAAGACAACTAAGGTCATCATTGATGTAGATGATGGATTGTTAACACTGAGAGATCAAGATGAGGATGGGACTTTCAATGTCTTCAATGAGGAGCAGCCGATTCAAGGAGGTAAAAATTGTTTCTTGTCACAGGTAAAGGAAGAGGAGAAAAAGAAGATAGTTCACCAAGACTTCGAGTGTGATGATGAAAAATTCAAACCTGGCAAACCAGTCAAGTATAGGGACATGTTATAGGTTGTGAAGGAGATTAAAGTGAATGGAGTTATTGAGATTGAAGCTCCATATTCTAGAAGAGTCAAAAAGGTGGACAGGAAGTTGTTGAAGATAAGTTGGTGTGATGAAAGCAAGAAGAGCACCAACATCAAAGCTTAAAACTGAGCATAATGGCATCAGGCTCGTGACGTTAAACAAGCGCTTGCTAGGAGGCAACTGATAACGGTTCAAAAACCGTTATTTTTATACTTAAATTTGACATTAAAATCACCCTTTATGACTTAGAAACTAGCTATAAATCATGCTTTTACTTCAGTTGTGAGAATAAAAGAGTTGGATGGGTTTTATGCTTGTTTTCCTTATTTTGACAGGAATTAAGATGAATTGGATGAAGAAGTTGAAGTAGCAAGGAGATGGAGTCATGAAAGGCTGGAAGTGCAACCACTGTTCGCTTGGGCGCCACCGCTGAGCGCCAGTTTGATTTTGACAACACTGTTTCAAGCTTGGGCGCCATCGCTAAGGGTCAAAAGAGTGACGCAGCTACTGGTGAGCACTGTTTTTGGGTGCTGAGCGCTGATGAGTTGGGCTTAGGCTATTTGTCTGTATTTTTAATGAACTATTTAAAATAGAAAAACCCTAACAACTAATCAAGAACAAGTTGTGGGTTGTGAAAGACTTTAAAGAGAATGGAGTGATATAGATTGAAGCTCCATATTCAAGACGAGTCAAAAAGATGGACCGAAAGCAATTGATGAGTGGGTGTGATGAAAGCAAGGAGAACACCAACATTAAAGATGGAACTTGAGCTTTATTGGGTCAAGCTAATGACGTTAAAAGAGCGCTTACTGGGAGGCACCCCAGTGATTTGAGAACATTAATTTCTTTGAATTTGTTTATTTTGGTGATGTAATTTGAAACTTTGGAACATTGTTTTATTTGGGTTTAGCATTTACTGATGGATGCTAGGTGATTGAGCATCTACTGAAGGATACTATGTTTGTATACATCTACTAATGGGTGTTGGTAAGAAAGATATGCATCAACTAAGGGATGTTGGAGGATTTTGGGTCAGACTCGTGAGTTAAACAAGCGCTACCTAGGAGGCAGCCCAGTTGTTTGAATTATTTTGTTTGTTTGAGTGCATTCATGTTCTAGTTGCATTATAGGATGTTACTTGTTGAATGTTTGAGTGGTGTGAGAGATTAAATGCATTAATTAACTTATAGGATGTGAAGTGAGTGGAAAAAGCATGAAAGTTGAAAAAATTGAGAGTTGAAGTTGAGTGAATATTGGTTGAACACTTAAGGGCAAGCATGAAAAAGGGGAGAAAAGAAGTCGCGTTTGCCGCTCAGCGTTGGCGTTGAGCGCGACTTCTGCAAATTGGGTTTTTAGGTTTTTAAAAGTTGGGCTCAACGCAAGTTGGCCCATTAGACACTTTTCTTACCTTACGTCTTGCCCTAGCCGCCCCTTTCATTCTTCACTCATTCTAGCTACTCCAAAACACTCTCCAAAGGGTTTCTCTCCATTTTCTCCTTCATTTTCCTTCATAAAACCCTTCTTCTACCCATTTTGCATCATCTTTTCTAGCCAAGTTTAGGGTTTTGTTGATAGCACTGTTGTTAGGGCTTGGTTTCTTCAAATTTCATTGGGCATTCTTCACACATTAAGCATCTCCAACCAAGTAAGTGCATGCATTTTACATTCTAGGTCATTTGAAGTATGATTTTGAGTGAATATTTTGGTTCAAGCATGATTTTTGAAGAAGTTTGATATCTATGCATGATTTGCTCAAACAATCACTATTTGGACCAATTAAAATGCTTGATTGATGATTGGAACTGTGAAAAATTCATGAGGGTTGCGTTGAAGGCTAGCCAAGGCCATTTTTGAAAACTGCACTGAGTGGCACTGAGCGCGATTCTGCAGAAATGGTTTTTCTGGTTTTTGGCTTTTGTGGTTTGCTGGTTGGATGTTTTTGATGCAAGTGACGCTGAGGGCCTTTGTTTTGCCCTCAGCAGTGATGAGAAGAGTGGTCTTGGATTGTTTTGATGAGTCATCTACTAATGCTTGATAATACTTTTGTGTGGTTTTGTGACTTGTTCTTGATGTAGGGATGGCTTCATCATCAGGGAAGAGAGTGAAAACCCTGGGAAACAAGAGAAAGGATTCAGAAAGGTTTTATTCAAATAAGTTCCTTTCTAATAAGCATGAGCGACATTTCAACATAGTCCAAGACCGAAGGCTTTTGATGGAGAGAAAGGTGGGATGGATTCCATCCTTGGCTCCACAATTTGGAGAAGAAGTAGAAAGAAGAGGATGGGAGAAAATAGCTACTTATCCTAAACCAGCAAACATAGCAGTGGTCAAGGAATTCTACACTAATGCAAGACCATTTGGCAATACTCACACAGAGAGTAACATGAGTTATGTGAGGGGATAGATATTCGGTATGATCCTGAGACTATTAATATGTTTATGCATGCTGAGTGGAATGGTGAACAATGTCACTTTGCACTGAATTTGGATGAGGGAGTAGATTTTGATGATGTGGAGAGAACATTATGTGTACCTAGAGGACGTTTCCATAGGAACAGGAATGATGTGCCCGTTCATATTAGGAGAACACAGTTGACTGCCTTGTCAAAATACTGGATGGCATTCACTCATGCCAATATTCAATCGTGTTCTCATGTCTCTGATATTACTGTTCACAGGGCTATCTTCTTGTATTGTGTGATGAGGGCTGAATATTAACATTGGACAGGTCATAGCAAATGGGATTCAGACTTGTGCCAGTTCTGTGAACAACAAAACACCTTTGGGGTGAATACTTCTACACCACCTACGGAGCGACCAAGGAAGGAGATTCATGCCTCCTACTACAGCCAGTATTGCTTGGTAGATGAGGCGGCTCAACAGGTGCCACCACCACATCCTCTTAGAGTTCGTAGGAGGGTACCACCATCAGCACATGAACCACCTCATGATGCACAACCATTTCAGATGAGGGATATGTATATGTCCTTGATGGAGTCTAGGATGCAGGCATTGCATAAAGGGCAGGTGGCCACTGCAAAGATTATTGTAGGGTGGTATGATACACCCCCTAGCCGGCAGTTGACAATGGAAGAATTCAACACTGTGGTGGGATGGCCAGAGGATCAGGCACAGGCTAGTGGAGCTGGAGCAGCTGAAGCTTCAGCTATGGAAGATGATGATGATGATTATGAAGATGGTGGTGAAGAAGAAGAACATGATGATGAGGAGGAGGACTCAGATTGATAGCATTTACTGATGAATGTTATTTGCATTAGAACAGGATGTTTCTTATCTTTGTCTTTTGAACATTATTTTGCTTCGGATTTTAGAATAGGTGGATGTACTCAATTTGATACCTATATCTGATGTGGTGGTTTGATATTGATTTGTGTGTGATGAGTATTACTTGATTATGCTTTGATATTGATTGATGTTGAGATGTTCCATAGGATGTTTGATATACAGGTGATTGTTCACAAACTTGTGAACAGATGCATGATGTATGATTGTGGTTATGATGCTAAGCAGGATGTGTTTGGTGTATGTGGAACATGAATTAACTCGTGTGAGATTTTGAACTCTAGAGTATTTGTTTGAATGATTGCTATTCTTTTGAAAGCATGAATGATTTTGTCCAGGTTTCCATAATTGAACTACTTACTTGCTTGTATCACATGATCAAGGCCATTTTTGATTACCCTTTTTCTTAGCCAATACATGATTGTACCCAAATGAAAAAGAGAACGAAGTGTTATACCCTTTTTGAACCTCAAGCTTTAAATAGATCCCTTGTGAAAATCTTTACCTTGAGTTAAGTTGAGAATCATTATGTCATGTTGATAAAGGTTCAAGTTTGGTGTTAATTGGAAAGGAAAGTAATGAAAAGCATTGAGCTAAGTGTTGAGTAAGTATGAAAAAGAAAAGAAAATAAAATGCAAAAAGAAAGAAAAGCTCAATGCAAAAAGGGGAAAGTTGGGAATGAGTGAGATTGGTTTGTCCAAAGAGAGATTGAACTTGAATGAATTTATGAATGCCTTTCTTAACTCAAGGATTTTGTGGTCTTGAAAAACCAATTTTTCTTCTTAGCCCAACCACTTTATAAGCCATAGAAAGTCCTTGTGATGATACTTGTCTGTGAGTATGATTGATTATGGTAAATGAAAGGCAATTTTGTTCTATGTGACATTGGGATAGTAGAGTGAAGGAGTGACCTCTATATACACCTGTGTGATTAAGTGAAACACTTTGTCTGGAGAGGAAAAGTTCCATGGATACATGATTACATCTGTGCTTAGTTAATTGATCATTCATGAGGATAGCATTTGTTAAATATTATGTGATTAGGTGAACATCATGATGAGTGATTTTAATCAAAGCATATGCACATCTTGACTGAAATCTATTTGATGAGCTGATTTGAGTAATTACTTGTCTTGGAAGAAAGAGTTTTTGAATGTGTTGAACCATTGCATTGATTGGTGGAAATTGAGTTATATCTTGTTTGCTTTGTTAGCAAAATGATGAAGATGAAGTTTTGATGATGTCCAAAATCAAGTCAAGAGAAATCAAGATTCAAGATGTTATGAAGACTTGTATTGCTATGGAAAGCTTTTGTAATAACTGTATGAACTTAGATTTTTAGTGGTTTTATGTATGCATTCAAAAGTGATGTAAAAATGAACCAAGAGCAAAAACTGTGCAGTGCTAATCGATTAGCAAAGTACAAAAATCGATTGTTCCAGAGACGAATGGAGAAGCACAGCAATGCATGCTAATCGATTACCCAGGGTGGTTAATCGATTAGCGTTAATCGATTAGCAGAGTGATGAGTCATTATTTCTTGAATTATATTTAGTTTATTGCACTTAAATAAACCAGGGAATTGTGTTTAATTGTCCAGTATTACCCCATTTTTGCTAATTGTGCTTAATTTGACCAGAAATTCTTATTTTAATTAATTTGAATTATTCGAGCTTATTATTTTCATTATTGATTGCAGGGAAACTTTTGGAGATACATTTTGGGACATCAGGAAGAATGCAATTAAATTCAAGACTCTCCACATAGACATTTTAGAATTAATTAAATTGTAATTCAGTAGTTTAGAATTTTTGAATCAACTCTCACATTTTGGGTCAATTTTTGGTAAAGTAGACTAGACCTAAAAGTGGAGGTAGATGACTTGGCACCTTAGGGTTTTTGTGTGGACCCACCCTTATTAAAAGGGGACACACGGCCTAGGTTAGCCGCCACTTGCATTTGGCCACTTGCCACTCACTTCCAGCAGCTCTCGGTTTTGGTTTTTTGGCTTCTGCTTGGAACGTTTTTCATGGAATGAAGAAGTGGTGCAGCACCGTGATTTCTTTCTTTTAAATTTGGTGCATGGTGATTATCCTGGAAAGAAAAGGAAAGGAGGTGCAGCCGCAAGGGGATGAGAAAATGAAAGCATATTTTTACTTCTCCATTTCTTATTTTGAAAACGCTATTACAATTGAATGAAAAACATCTACTTTGATTTTATGTTATTGATTATACATGGCCCTTTTCATTTCTTTTGGTTTTAGCATTTTTTTTATTGGAGTTTTCATTCAAGAACAACATTGTTCCATCACGGAAAGGCTTTGATTTTTGCGTGGAGAATGTAGCCGTTCATTCACCTTAGATAGAAGAAGAGGCACGGTGGTTTAGTGGTTTTCTTCCAGCTGGAAGAAGTTCTCGGTTTTGAGTATTCCAACAGCATGTAGAAGATTGGCACGGAGATTGGAGAAGGGAGATGCACGATGACGTCCTTGGAGAAGTGATTCAAGCGGTGATGTGTTGGAGTAGCCACCGAGAGGAAGAGAATGGTGTCACGGTCTGGATGGGATTTCCTTTTAGCATATTTAGCCTTCATTTTCTTTTAAGGGAAAAGCACTGAATGATGGGACGTTTGGCAGTAGTATAGCAATGCAATTCTTATTCTTTTATTTATTGGAGAAAGGATAAATCAATTAGGATGTAGGTAGCGTGCACGGTTATGTGTTGGAAGCTTGAAATGCCACGGCTGGAAGCAAAGAGGAGAAGGTTGATTTGTTTTAGTGGAGTAAGGAAAGGGAGTGTATTGATTGATAGAGAATAGAAGAGAGAAAGCTGATTTGAAAGGTGCTGCCACGGTAAGGACACGGAGAAAGGCTACCCCACTTTAATTTTCTTTGGATTAAACATTTTGGAGATTCATTTACTTTGAGAAATGATGAAGTAGATTATCTTTGCTGGAATGGTCATCACGTTAACCAATTGCTTGAGTATGAGAAGTAGATTACGTTCCAGCAGTAGTGGTGTCACGGCTCTTAAGGGCTATAGAGGTTTTTCATTTTGGAAGCTCAACATGTCACGGCTAGAGAGGACTTTTAGTAGCATTTGCAATTTCAAATCCTTTTGGTAGATGCACATGGGTCACGGTTAATGGTAGAGAAAAATTTATTTTCTTTATTTCTTTTGCCTAAGAATGGTTTACATTATAGGTTGAATTGATCTTTCTTCTTTTTGGTGGTGAATTGTGTTTGGATATTTATTTGTTGCAATGTTCAGTTTAATGTTTTCATGCACTGGAATACCGTCAATCATGTTTAGTTGTGTTTAATTTCCATTTCAATTTAAGTTCAATTACAGTCACAAACCTTTCACAAACCTCCCCCCCATTACACGTTTAGATCTGAAACCGAACCGCAATATTGGTCCTTGAGAGACGACCTAGGAGTCACTTCCTAGCTTATACTGCATTATTTCTTGCAATCAAATTTGATGGGCCGCGACAGCCTCCATCACAGAGGCTGTTAATCGATTAACAAAGTGACCGTTTGAAAAACTAGCCGTTTTTAGAGCCGTTGGACTATCCGTTGGTGAGTTAATCGATTAACCACTTAAGTTAATCGATTAACACAGTCAGAAAGGCTGAAAACGAAAAATGGAAGAGCCTTTGGATGAGTCTATAAATAGACTCTCATTTCCTCTCAAGACAAACAAGAGAAACTCTTCCCTTGTGCTCAAATACTCAGAAACTCTTGAGAATTGTGTGCTCTTGCTCAGCTAAGGAAACTCTGTCTGTAGAGTTGGTGAAATACTGCTACGGTGATAGAGGAATAGCTGGTTCATCCTTGGTGTGTCTAAGGAAGTGTTCGGAAGAGGAAGTCATCCTTCGTGAGGTATTCGGAGGAAGTGTTTCATCCTTTGTGAAGATTCAAAGGAGGTGTTGTCTCATCTCTTGTGGCATCAAGAGAGGTGTTTTCTAAGCTTTTACAAATTGTATCTTTGTGATTGTAGTTTGTAATTGTTTTGTGATTAGTGAATTGTTTATCTTGCTTTGAGATAAGCGACTGGACGTAGGATTGGTAAGATCCGAACCAGGATAAAATCATCTGTGCAAATTTCTCTCAACCTTACTCTACTTAATTGTTATTATTGATTGCTAAGTAAGTTTAATTGAGTAGAAATTTTTAAGGCACACGTTTTTAGTAA
>JAHCHA010017107.1:1952781-1965801 GCA_027742795.1 Vigna hirtella
AGTAAGTTTAATTGAGTAGAAATTTTTAAGGCACACGTTTTTAGTAAAAACCAATTCACCCCCCTCTTGGTTTGTTGTTCCACGCTAACCCATCCGCTGCAGCCGCTCCTGACATGCTTGAGGACAAGCAAAGTTCTAAGTTTGGGATTGTGATAACGGTTCAAAAACCGTTATTTTTATACTTAAATTTGACATTAAAATCACCCTTTATGACTTAGAAACTAGCTTGAAATCATGTTTTTGCTTCAGTTGTGAGAATGAGAGAGTTGAATGGGTTTTATGCTTGTTTTTCCTTGTTTTGACAGGAATTAAGATGAATTGGATGAAGAAGTTGAAGTAGCAAGGAGCTGGAGTCATGAAAGGCTGGAAGTGCAACCACTGTTTCACGCTTGGGCGCCACCGCTGAGCGCCAACTTAGATCTGGAAGCATTGTTTCAGGCTTGGGCGCCACCGTTGAGGGTCAAAAAAGTGACACAGCTACCGCTGAGCGCTATTTTTGGGCGCTGAGCGTTGATGACTTGGGCTTGGGCTATTTGTCTGTATTTTTAATGAACTATTTAAGGTTTTGGCCATTCTAGGGTTCATATCTTTTGACAGAAAGAGGCGAAATTAAACTCCTTTCACCCCTCGGAGGCGGATTTTGGATGCGGAAGCTTCGATCTTCAACTTTTAGGGTTTTATCTTTCATTCTTTTTATTATTTTCATCTAGTTTCACCATGTCTATGGTGAACTAAACCTCCATTTTTGTTGGGGAAACGATGTAATCCTTTGAAACTCTCATGTATTGAATTGATTTTTATTATAAAATGCTTTACTTCATTAATTGTTAGGGTTTTTCCTCTATACTCTATGCATGCTTTGTTTAACTCATTCAATTGCATGATTATTGATTTTGTCACTGTGGACACATATGAGAAAATCTAGAATTGGAGAAATTCTCCCGAAAGCAATATTACCTAGACATAGGAATAGGAGTGTTGGTTGCCTTTAAGCTTCTGTGCGAATGTAATGCATGATTAATTGCTAGAGAGACAAGACATTGAGAACTAGTAATTAGGAGTAGGCTTTCTTCACCGAGATATCGGGTTTAAGGTAAATTAGAAAGTGGCATTAACATTAATGAAGAAGATGAATTCATAAATACATGAGAGTGGATAGGATAAGTCGGAAACCCCAACAACATAATCATTCATTATTTTATATCAATCACCTTTAAATTTGCATCTTTCAATCCAATTGATCAAACTTGCATGCATATTTATTTTCCGTAATACAAACACAATGATTTCGTTTACAAGCCTAATTAATCAAGAAATCATATGAATGTTTAGGCCGTGAGTCTCTAGGGAAACGATACTTGGTCTTACCAATTAATATTACTTGATACGATTTGGTACACTTGCCGAAGTGTTAACAACAACCCAGTGTTTTAGAAACTTCTGTTTATTTGTTTGGTTATGTTTTATGTGTTTGCTATTGTGTGATGTGATCTAGTTTGCATTAGGGATGTTTTGTGGATGTATGGTTATGATGTTCATCAAGAGTCTTAATTATTTTAAGTATGAGATGTTAAGCTTGAGTTAGAAAGTGGAAAGTTTTGAAAGAGCAAAAATCTAAAAAATTAAGGGTTGAAGTTGAGGGCCTCTGCCTAGGGACGCCTAGGGCAAGCAAGAAAAGAGGAGTGGAACAACTATCACATCACGCTCAGCGCCCTCTTGGACTCTTTGGGCTTTTTGAAGCTCAACATCATTAAGCCCAATTCAATCTTTTAACCCTAAAGGGCGCGACTTTAACCTCATTTCTCACTCCCTCATTTCTCTTTCACTTTCCCCTCTCATTCCATCACCAAAAATCACCATTTCCACTCACCTTGCTTCATTCCATCCATCAAGTTTGGGGTTTTTGGTGTGTTGTTTCTATTGTCCACACAAGCTCTAAGTTTTCACAATATTTTTGTGCATCTTTCAAAATCTTTGTTATCCACTCAAGTAAGCGTCTTACATTTTCAAATTTTACTCTTGAAAGTTTTGATTTTTGATGAAATTAATGAATATTCATGTTATATTGTTGATCCTCTTGATTAAATTGAATTGGGATGGATTATTGATGAATAGAGTATTGTGGAGAGCATTTGGGTAAGGTATTTGGCCAGCTAGGGCTTTGAAGTGTTTGCTGATATGCTGCTAAGGGCCCCCTAGGGGACGCTCAGCGTGGGCACGGCTGTTGGATGTTGTGTTGTTTTGTGTTCTGGTGGTTTTGGTTGTGTGTAGGTGACGCTGAGGGCCCCCTGTTTGGCCCTCGGAGCTAGAGAGAAGGTTTTGATGCTTGATTGATGCTTTAAATTTAAGATGCCTATGTTTGATATGTTATGTTGAAAGTGTGAATTGGGTTATGAGCATTAGAAAGCATGTCTGTGATCACTGGTGAGTATGTGTTGAGTGAATTGGTATTGTGGATGACTCACTAGTGGTGCGTATTGTGTATGTTTGTGGTGCAGATATGGCATCCTCCTTTGGTAAGCGTATTAAGACCACTGCCTCCAAAACAGAAAGAGGAAAGAAGAGGAAAGAACAAGTATACTCTATCAAGTTTCTCTCACACATGCATGAGAGGCACTTCCAGACAGTGCAAAACAAAAGGTTCCTAATGGTAAGAAAGGTGGGATTAATACCTACCATGGCTCTTGAGTTCTAGAGGGAACTTGGAAGAAGGAAGTGGTAGAATTTAGCTTCTTATCCAACACCTGCAAACATAGCTGTAGTGAAGGAGTTTTATACAAATGAAAGGGCATTTGGTACTTGTCAAGATGCCTATACTAGCTATGTGAGGGGAAAAAGAATACCCTATGATGCTGCCATAAGCAATATGTTTCTTGGTACTGAATGGACAAGGGAACAATGTTATTTTGCTCTAACACTAGATGAGGATATTTATTATGGTGATGTGGAGGGGATTTTGTGCATGCCAGGCGGCCAATTCCAAAGAAACAGGAATGCTACGCCTATTCATATTAGAAGGTCCTACTTAACTCCTTTGGCCAAGTATTGGATAGCATTCACACATGCCAATATCCAACCTTGTTCACATGTATCAGACATCACCATAAATAGAGTAGTCTTCGTCTATTGTGTCCTCAGAGGCTTAAACGTTAATGTGGGGCAGGTAATAGCAGATGAGATCAAGCACTGTGCCGATGCTGTGAGAAACAAATCACCTCTAGGGCACCCCTCTCTTATTACTCACTTATGTGAGCTTGCAGAAGTGAATACCTCTACACTGCCACTTGAACGTCAAGGGAAGGAGATTGATGCCTCCTATTACACCCAATATTGTATGCTGGATGAGGCAGGATTACCTATGCCAGCACCACAACCTCCTCAGGCTCATAGGAGAGCTCCATAGCAGGCCCAACAGGACCAAGCTCATGATGCTGCTCCTTTTCATATGAGAGACATGTATATGTCTCTAATGGAGTCCAGGATCGAGGCATTGTATAGAGGCGAGCAGGCGTTATTGATGACCCTGACATCCGCCTTTCTAGAGCTCCAGTTCATGTCTCAAGATGATTTTATGGCTCATGTTGCATGGCCTACTGATCCGCCTCAGGTGTTAACACTCGGCAAGTGTACCGAATTGTATCAAGTAATAATAAAACGGTAAGTACAAGTATCGTTTCCCAAGAGACTCACAACACTAAACAGTTATGTGATCACTCAACTAATTAAGACTCTAAAGAACAAATTATGGGCTTTTTGAATGCAATTTGATCAATTGAGGCTAAACACAAGAATGAATGGATGAAGTTGATGATATTGTTGTTGGGGTTTAGATTTCACCTAATTTACTCTCATGCATATATGAATTCATCTTCTTCATTAATGTTAATGCCACTTTCTAATTTACCTTAAACCCGATGTCTCGATGAAGAAAGCCTACTCCTAATTACTAGTTCACAATGTCTTGTCTCCCTAGCAATTATTCATGCATTACATTCTCACAGAAGCTTAAAGGCAACCGATCCTCCTATTCCCATGTCTAGGTAGTATTGCTTCCGAGAGAATTTCCCCAGTTCTAGATTTCCCCGTATGTGTCCATCTCGACAAAATCAATGATCATGCAATTGAATGAGTTAAACAAAGCATGCAAAGAGCAAAGAGGAAAAACCTTAACAATTAATGAAGTAAAGCATATATAATCAATAATCAATTCAATACATGAGAGTTTAAGAGGTTACATCTTTCCCAACAACAACTAAGGTTTAGCTCTCCATATCATGGAGAAACTGGATGAACAATGGAATGAAAGAATGAAAGAGATAGAAAAACCCTAGAAAGAGAAGAGGAGACTCCCGTATCCCCAAATCTACCCCTAAGGGGTGAAAAATGTGTTTCTGTGCTCAGGCCATCAAAAGATCCAATCTCTAGGACGTGCAAGTCCTTAAATAGAACATAAAAATAATAGAAAAACAGGTCCAAGCCCATAAAAATAACAGAAAACAGGTCCAAGCCCACTTAAATGGCGCTTAGCGATAGTTTTGACGCTTAGCGGTAAGTGCGGCTCTTCAAAATGACGCTTAGCGGCAATTTTGGCAAGCGTGAGACAACAAAAAATTGGTGCTCAGTGCCCCCTGCCACTCAGCGCAACTTTTTCTGTACTCTGGTTGACTGGTGGACTTTTTTGGATTATGGTTGAGTTTTCTGCACTCTGGTTGACTTTTTTACCTTATGGTTGACTTTTCTGCATTCCAACCATTGGGTACTTTAACTCTTCTTTCAAATCATTCCAATAACCTACAAAATCATTTTCAACTCTCTTATTCACAAAACTAAAGCAAAAACATGAGTTCAAGCAAGCTTCTAAGTCAAAAAGGGTGTTTTTATATCAAAATTAAGTATAAAAATAATAGTTTTTCAACCGTTATCACAGCCCCAAACTTGAAACTTTGCTTGTCCTCAAGCAAAATGTAACTTGGCTAAAACAAAATACTCATACTACAATGATCTAGCCCACCAAAAAGCATTTTGCTCTTAGGACAAGTAAATCACTCATGAATGCTCATCATAGAAAGATTAGTCAATATATAATGATGCTTTAGCCAATCAAGCTTCAACTATGGTGCTCACATAACCAAGAAATACACAATAGATGCAAACGTCATGAATAATCAATAACCAAGCAAGAATGTTATCATAAAATGCATGGAACAATTCCTCACCAAAGACAGTGTTTCACTCAAGCACTCAAAAGTGTTTCACTCAAACTCAAAGGTGTATAGTGAGGTATCACTCTTACACTCTACCATCAAAATGTCACATGAATCAACTTTGCCTTTCATTTAACCACATATCAAACACACTCACAAGCAAGTTATCATCACAAGGACTTTTCAATGCTTGTATTGAGGCTGGGCTAAGAAGAAAATTGGTTTTTCTAGACAACAAAATTCCTTGAGTTAAGAGAGTGCACAATTCATTTATTCACATTAACAATAATCTCTCATTCTCTTTTTATGTGAGAAACCAAATCTTCAACTTATTCCCAACTTTCCTTTCATTGAGTTCAACCTTTTCTTTTCTTTCTTTTCTTTTCTTTTCTTTTTCTTTCGCTTTTTTCTTTTGCTCAATGCTCTTTGACAAATTTGACAAAGTTCTTTCCGGTTTCTCACCACCCCAAATTTGACAAAGTTCTTTCCACTTTTCAAATTTAGGCTCAAGGTGCAAAGGTTAGAGAAAAATTGTTCTTTGTTGGGTTCACCTATTTGCATTGGCTCTAAGGAAGAATAAAAACATGGCCTTGATCATTTGTAACAAGCAAGCAAGTGGTTCAATCATAGAAAATTAGGCAAAATCAATCATGCTTCCAAAGCAATAACACTCAATCAATCAAAAACTCTAGAGCCTAATCTCTCACACGTTAACTCAAGTTCCACAATTTGATAAACATTCTGCCCAGCATATTAATCACAATTGAAATCATGCATCTGTTTTTAACAATACTATGAGCAACCACCATCCATGCTTTAAGAACTAAACAATCATTATCTCAACATGCATCATAGAACACTAGAGCAAACACAAGAATATTACTCATCACAAAACAGTTTATCACCAAACCATTGTAGAAACTATTCATTCAACCAAGTATATGACTCAATGAAAAAAAACACAAAGTAAAACAAATCCTGATCTCATAGCATCCATCAGTAAATGCTATCACTCATCGTCAGCCTCTGCTATAACAACATCCATCAGTAGACGTTGTCATCTCAATCTTCATCATCATAACATCCATCAGTAGATGCTTTCACTAACATCCATCAGTAGATCTCTAATCACAGGGCATCCATCAGTAGATGCAAATCTTTCTTATCAGCATCCATTAGTAGATGCTGATCTTTCTCATCTTCATCGGCATCCATCAGTAGATGCCATCAGTAGCATCCATCAGTAGACGCTTAATCACATAGCATCCATCAGTAGATACTATCAACCATCATCTTTATCATAACAACATCCATCAGTAGATGTTGTTATCTGAGTCCTCCTAGCATCCATCAGTAGATGTTGTCCAACATCCATCAGTAGATGTTGTCGTCTACAAAGCAAAATCAAATTTAAAAGAAAAAGTCTGAAATTGGGTTGCCTCCCAATAAGCGCTTGTTTAACGTCACGAGCCTGACACCATTAAGCACAATATGCATCTATGATGCTGGTGTTCCTTTTTCTTTCATCACACCAACTTACCTGCAACATCTTCTTGTTCACCATGTTTACCCTCCTCGAATAAGGAGCCTCAATCTTAATAACTCCATTCTCTTTGATATTCTTAACCACTTCATGCACAAAACTTGGTGAACATGACACTTGAAGGATGGCGATCAACGCCCTTAATGGGGCGCCCAGGCCCGCCCTGCAACCTTCTTTGTCCTTCTTCTCTTGATGATCGTGTACTCCTAGTACAGATTTTTGAATTTTATCTTGCAAACACTAAAGAATGCTGCACTAGAGCCCCAATTAGCACAAACAGATAAAAAATTAAAAAGATAAAAAGATGAAGAGATAGAAAGATAAAAAGATAAAAAGATAAAAAGATAGAAAGATAGAACAATAGAAAGATAGAACCATAAAAAGATAAAAAATTAAAAAGAAAAAAAATGAAGAGATAGAAACATAAAAATATTAAAAGATAAAAGATAGAAAGATAGAAAGATAAAAATTAAAAAAAATGAAGAGATAGAAAGATAAAAAGATAAAAAGATAGAAAGATAGAAAGATAGAAAGTTAAAAAAAATAAAAAGATAAAAAAAACAAACTAAAAAGATAAAAAGATAAAGAGAGAAAAAGATAAAAAGATAAAAAGATAAAAGAGAAAAAGATAAAAAGATAAAAAAATAAAAAGATAAAAAAAATAACAAGATAAAAAAATAAAACGATAAAAAGTCTAATCGTTTAAGAATCACACATATAGAATAGTTATACCACGAGTCCCCGGCAGCGGCGCCAAAAACTTGTTAACACTTGACAAGTGTACCGAATCGTATCAAGTGATTATAAAATGTTAAGACCAAGTATCGTTTCCCAAGAGACTCACGGCACTAAACAATTATGTGATCATCAACTAATTAAGACTCTAAAGAACAAATTGTGGGGTTTTTGAATGCAAATGCAATAAAATAAACATGAATGCAATTTTGTCAATTGAGGCTAAACACAAGAATGAATGGATGAAGTTGATGATATTGTTGTTAGGGTTTAGATTTCACCTAATTTACTCTCATGCATATATGAATTCATCTTCTTCATTAATGTTAATGTCACTTTCTAATTTACCTTAAACCCGATGCCTCGGTGAAGAAAGCCTACTCCTAATTACTAGTTCACAATGTCTTGTCTCCCTAGCAATTATTCATTCATTACATTCGCACAGAAGCTTAAAGGAAATCGATCCTCTTATTCCTATGTCTAGGTAATATTGCTTCTGGGAGAATTTCACCAGTTATAGATTTCCCCGTGTGTGTCCATATCGACAAAATCAATGATCATGCAATTGAATGAGTTAAACAAAGCATGCAAACAACAAAGAGGAAAAACCCTAACAATTAATGAAGTAACACATATATAATCAAGAATCAATTTAATACATGAGAGTTTAAGAGGTTACATCTTTCCCAACAACAAATAAGGTTTAGCTCTCCATTATAATGGAGAAACTAGATGAACAATGGAATGAAAGAATGAAAGAGATAGAAAAACCCTAGAAAGAGAATAGGAGACTCCTGCATCCCTAAATCTACGCCCAAGGGGTGAAAAGTGTGTTTCTGTGCTCAAGCCATCAAAAGATCCAATCCCTATGACATGCAAGTCCTTAAATAGAACATAAAAATAACAGAAAAACAGGTCCAAGACCATAAAAATAACAAAAAACAGGTCCAAGCCCACTTAAATGGTGCTCAACGGCACTTTTGGCGCTCAGCGGTAAGTGCGGCTCTTCAAAATGACGCTCAGCGAAAATTTTGGCAAGCGTGAGACAGCAAAAATTGATGCTCAACGCCCCCTGCCGCTTAGCGCAACTTTTTCTGCATTCTGGTTGACTTTTCTGTCCTCTGGTTGACTGGTTGACTTTTCTGGATTATGGTTGACGTTTATGCACTCTGGTTGACTTTTCTGCATTTTGGTTGACTTTTCTGCATTCCAACCATTCGGTAATTTAACTCTTCTTTCAAATCATTCCAATAGCCTACAAAATCAAGGGAATCTAGCACAAAACCACTAAATTCATCTTCAACTCCCTTATTCACAAAACTAAAGAAAAAACACGAGTTCAAGCAAGCTTCTAAGTCAAAAAGGGTGTTTTTAATATCAAAATTAAGTATAAAAATAACGGTTTTTCAACCATTATCATCAGGCTAGTGGAGGAGCTGGAGCATCTGAAACTACTGCTATGGAGGAGGATGGTGATGATCTAGAGGAGGATGAGGATGAAGATGATGATGATGATGAAGAGTCTGATGACAGCAGAGGTTGATGACTCAAAGGATAACATCTACTAATGGATGCTATTAGAACAAGATTTTAGTTTTCTTTGTTTTTTATGCATGGCTGAACTATATATTGTTTTAACTTGTAATGTACTTGGCTAACTGGATTGATAGTCTGTCTTCAATGGTTTGGTATGATAAACTGTTGTTTGTGATGAGTAATATTCTTGTGTTTGCTCTATTGTTTTGAGATGCATGATTGAGATGATGATTGGTTTAGCTTTCAAGCATAAATGGTGGTTGCTCATAGTTGTGATTAATATGTTGGGCAGGATGTTTACCAAATTGTGGAACTTGAGTTAACTTGTGAGAGGTTGGACTCCAGAGTCTTTGATTGATTGAATGCTATTACTTTGGAAGCATGATTGATTTTGCTTGATTTTCTATGATTGAACCACTTGCTTGCTTGTTACACATGATCAAGGCCATTTTTTTCTTCTCCCATATAAGCCAATGTCAATATGTGAACCCAATAAAGAATAATGTTTGTTTTTTCCTTTGAACCTTGAGCCTAAATGTGAAATTTTGAATAAAACCCTTTTTAAAATCCTTACCTTGAGTTGAGTAAAGTATGTGTATGTGGTAATGGAGAATGGTTCAAGTTTGGGTTTGTGAGAAACTGGAAGGAACTTTGTGAAATTCATAAAAGAGCATTGAGCAAAACCAAAAAGCAAAAGAAAAAGAAAAAGAGAAGAGAAGAAAGAAAAGAAAAGGTTAAGCTCAATGCAAGGAAAGTTGGAAATGAATTGAAGATTGGTTTCTCACTTAAAAGCTAAAAGAGAGATTAATGATGTATCATGAAGTAAATTGTTCACTCTCTTAACCCAAGGAATTTTGTTGTCTAGAAAAACCAATTTTCTTCTTAGCCTAGCCTGAATACAAGCCTAGACAAAGTCCTTGTGATGATAACTTGCTTGTGAGTGTGTTTGATATGTGGTTAAATGAAAGGCAAAGTTGTTTAATGTTAGAGTGTAAGAGTGTCACCTCAATATACACCTTTGAGTTTGAGTAAAACACTATCTTGGGTGAGGAATTATTCCATGCACTTTATGATAACATTCTTGCTTGGTTGTTGGTTGTTAATGAAGTTGGCATCTGCTATGTATGTTTTGATGATGTGAGCACCATAGTTGAGCTTGATTGGCTAAAGCATTGTTATATCTTGATTGATCTTGCTATGAGGAGCAAACATGAGTGACTTACTTGTCTTAGTGAAAAATGTTTTTGGTGTGCTAGACCATTGCAGTTTTGCTATGTTGTTAAGCCATGTTTTGTTTTGCTTGAGGAGGACAAACAAAGTTTCAAGTTTGGGGTTGTGATAATGGTTGAATATATCATTATCTGTGTTACAATTTTGATATTAAAACAATCCTTTTTGACCTAGAAGCTTTCTTGAACTCATGTTTTTAGCTTATTTGTGTTAATAAGAGAGTTTAGGTTATACTTGAGGATTTTATCACTAAATTCCCTCGATTTTGTAGGAAATTGGAATGAATTTGAAGAAGATTAAAATATCAAGGAGTTGGAACTCAGAAAGGACAGAAAGAGCACCAGAAGAGAAGGTTGCAGAAGCTCGCATTCACGCTTGAGCGCCCTTTAAGGGACGCTGAGCGCCAGTTCTCGAGAACCATGCCACGCCTGGGCACCCTTCTTGGGGCGCAGAGCACCACTTTTCTCGCAAGCACGCCTGGGCGCCCTAAGTGGGGGCGCTGAGCGCTGACGATGTTGTCCCATGATCCAATTCAACTGTATATAAGGACTTGGAAGTCCTAGAGGGAGTATCTTTTGACAGAAGGGACGAAAACTCAGACTCTCTAAGCTCTCTGGAGGCAGAATTGGATACAGAAGCTTTCCTTTTCGGTTTTTAGGGTTTATCTTTCATTCTCATTCCATTGTTCATCTAGTTTCTCCATGACAAGGGGGAACTAAATTCAATTTGTTGTTGGGGAAGATGTAACCTCTAAACTCTCATGTATTTGAATTTGATTCCAGTTTATTTATGCTTCTTTCATTAATTGTTAGGGTTATTCTCCTTTGCTCTATGCTTGTTATGTTTAACTCATTCATGGCATAATTATTGGTTTTCTTTGATATGGACACATACAGAGAAACCTAGAACTGGCGAATTTCTCCTAATAAAATAGAATGGCTCAATTTCTCACACCAAGAGGGGGAGGTTGAATTGGTGAAGTATAAAATTTAAAACTTTCAAAATGTTTTTCACCAAAAGAGATGCCTTTATAATTTTCTTGAAACGCAAGTTAAAAGATTTTCAATGCAGTGGAAATTTAATCGAATGGGTATAAAGTATAATCGATTAAATGTAAAAGAGTAGAGATAAGAAAGATCAAACACTGAGTTTTTATACTGGTTCGACCAAGCCTACATCCAGTGTCCTTCCAACCACAGGAAGCCAATGCACTATAATGATCAAGGTTTTTACATCAAGGTTTTTATAAGACATCACGTCAAAAATATAAAACACCTCTCTAACCCTCTAATCAAAATATAGGCAGTACATAAACAGACTAGCAACAAGAATCCCCTCTCCTACAGCCTGATAATGGTTGAAAAGACCGTTATTTGTGATATAATTTTGATACTAAACACACCCTTTTTGACTTAGAAACTTGCTTGAACTCATGTTTTTACGAATAAGTGAGTAGAGGTTATACTTTATGATTTTATCACTAAATTCCCTTTATTTTGTAGCTAATAATGTGCTTGGGAGAATCTCCAAAAAAGTATAGAGCTGAATCAGCCATAAAAGCAAGCAAAATAGCAAAACAAGTGAGTTTTGGAATGCTACTGCCAGGGCTGAGCGCCCCTGAGGGGGGTTGAGCGCTAATTTTTTTCCGACACCACGCTTGGGCACCCTTCCAGGAGAGCTGAGCGCTAGTTTTCTCGCAGTTTCGCCCAGACGCCCTAGATGAGAGCGTTGAGCGCCAGCATGTTGGGCTTGGACCCGTTTTCTTTTATTTTTTTTTATCTATTTAAGGACTTGGACGTCCTAGGGATTGGATCTCTTGATGGCTTGAGCACAAAAACACATTTTTCGCCCCTTGGAGGCAAATTTGGGGATGCAGGAGCTTTCCTATTCAGTTTCTAGGGTTTTTTATCTCTTTCATTCCATTGTTCATCTAGTTTCTTCATGACGATGAAGAATTAATCTTATTTGTGGTTGGGGAAGATGTAACCTCTAACCTCTTATGTATTTGAATTTGTTTTGAATTATTATATGCTTCTTTCATTAATTGTTAGGGATTTTCTCCTTTGCTAAATTCTTGTATTTTATGATTTGTCTGAGTATCGGGAGATATCTTACGAATCACGATCTGGAGAATTTCTCCCAAGAACAATATTGCCCAGGGATGGGGATAGGAGGATTGGTCGTCTTAAGCTCCTAATCGTAATGCATAATTAATTATTAGGGATGCAAGAGATTGTGGTCTTGTAATTACGGATAGGCTTTCTTCGCCGAGGGATCAGGTTTTAAGTAATTTAGAGAGTGACGTTAAAAATTTAATGAAGAAGAAGAATTCATATGTGCATGAGAGTGATTAGGTGAAATCTAAACCACAACAACATTATCATCTCATATTATCAACTTAATCCATTCATTCTAGTGTTTAGGCTCAATTGATCAAATTGCACTCATGTTTATTTTTATTGCATTTGCATTTAAAACCCCATAAATTGTTCTTAAGTCTTAATTATTTGAGTAATTACACAACTGTTTAGTGTCGTCAGTCCTTTGGGATACGATACTTAGTTTTACCATTTTATATTACTTGTTACGATTCGGTACACTTGCCGACATCTTAACAAGTTTTTGGTGTCATTGCCAGGGACTCGTGGTTTAAACTATACTTTTGTGTGATTCTTAACCGATTAGACTTAATTTTTTTTCTTTTTATCTTTTTATCTTTTTATCGTTTTATCTTTTTATCTTTTTATCTTTTTATCTTTTTATCTTTTTATC
>JAHCHA010017107.1:1965901-1991896 GCA_027742795.1 Vigna hirtella
TTTATCCTTTTATCCTTTTATCCTTTTATCCTTTTATCTTTTTATCCTTTTATCATTTTTTTTTATCTTTTTATCTTTTTATCTTTTCATGTTTTCATCTTTTTAACTTTTTATCTTTTTATCTTTTTATCTTTTTATCTTTTTATCTTTTTATCTTTTTATCTTTTTATCTTTTTATATTTTTATCTTTTTATCTTTTTATCTTTTTATATTTTTATCTTTTTATATTTTTAACTTTTTATCTTCTTATATTTTTATCTTTTTATCTTTTTATCTTTTTATATTTTAACCTTTTTATATTTTTATCTTTTCATCTTTTTATCCTTTTATCCTTTTATCCTTTTATCCTTTTATCCTTTTATCCTTTTATCCTTTTATCCTTTTATCTTTTTACCTTTTTATCTTTTTATCTTTTTATCTTTTTATCTTTTTATCTTTTTATCTTTTTATCTCTTTATCTTTTTATCCTTTTATCCTTTTATCATTTTATCTTTTTATCCTTTTATCATTTTATCTTTTTATCTTTTTATATTTTCATGTTTTCATCTTTTTAACTTTTTATCTTTTTATCTTTTTATATTTTTATCTTTTTATCTTTTTATATTTTTATCTTTTTATATTTTTAACTTTTTATCTTTTTATATTTTAATCTTTTTATCTTTTTATCTTTTTATATTTTAATCTTTTTATATTTTTATCTTTTTATCTTTTTATCCTTTTATCCTTTTATCCTTTTATCTTTTTACCTTTTTATCTTTTTATCTTTTTATCTTTTTATCTTTTTATCTTTTTATCTTTTTATCTTTTTATCTTTTTATCTTTTTATCTTTTTATATTTTTATCTTTTAATCTTTTAATCTTTTTATCTTTTAAGCTTTTTATCTTTTTATATTTTTATATTTTTATCTTTAATTTTTATCTTTTTATCTTTTTATCTTTAACTTTTATCTTTTTATCTTTTTATCTTTAATTTTTATTTTTTTCTTTCTTCTTTAATTTGATCTTTTTTATCTGCTAGTGCTAATTGGGTGCTTTAGGGCAGTGTTCTTTAGTATCTGCATGATTAAATCCTAAAGTCTGTACTAGGTGCACAAGATCATCAAAAAGAGAAGAAGACTAAAGAATGTCGCAAGGCGCGCCTGGTTGCCCCTTAAAGGGCCCTCAGCGCAGGATGTCACGCATCACCGCCTGGGCGCCCCATTGAGGGCGTTGAGCGCCAGACTTCAAGTGCAATTAGAATTTTTCTTTTTAGGTCTGGAAGTAGAGAAGACTGCCAATAGTAGATGAAGAAGGCAGATAATGAAGAGAAATTAATTCATCAAGACTTGTGCATGAAAATAATGAACCCTACCTTGGCAAACTAGTGAAATTGAAGAACAAGTTATGGGTGATTAAAGATATTAAAGATAATGGAGTTATTGAGATTGAGGCTCCTTATTCAAGGAGAGTAAAGATGGTGACTAGGAAGCTGTTGAAGTTATGTTGGTGTGATGAAAGAGAGAAAAACACCAATATCAAAAATCCGGATTGTGCTTAATGGTGTCAGGCTCGTGACATTAAACAAGCGCTTATTGGGAGGCAACCTAATTTTTAACTTTTTCTTTTTAATTGATTATTTGTGTGGTTTGGATTTGATTTTGCTTTGCAGTAATGACAGCATCTACTGATGGATGCTGAACATCATCTACTAAAGGATGCTAGGAGGACTCAGATGATAGCATCTACTGATGGATGCTAGGATGATTTAGATGAGAGCATCTACTGATGGATGTTGTTATGTGATTAAGCGTCTACTAATGGATGCTACTAAAGGCATCTACTGATGGATGCCGATGAAGATGAGAAAGATCAGCATCTACTGATGGATGTTGATGAGAAGGATTGACATCTACTGATGGATGCTGGAAGATTCAGAGGAAAGCATCTATTGATGGATGTTGTTGGATCAAGATTTTTATATTTTTGCTTTATTTTATGCTTATTTGAATTTTGTTTATTTTGTTTTAGCTTGCTTATGTACTTGGTTTAATGAATTGTGATGCAATGGTTTGGTATGATGTGATAAATTGTTGTTTGTGATGAGTAATATTCTTGTGTTTGCTCTATTGTTCTATGATGCATGTTGAGTTAATGATTGGTGAGGCTTTTAAGCATAAATGATGGTTGCACATAGTTTTGTTAAAAACAGATCCATGATTTCAATTGTGATTAATATGTTGGGTATGATGTTTATCAAATTGTGGAACTTGAATTAACCGGTGAGAGGTTGGAGTCCAGAGTTTTTATTGATTGAATGCTATTGCTTTAGAATCATGATTGATTTTATCTAATTTTATATGTTTGAACCACTTGCTTGCTTGTTACACATGATCAAGGCCATGTTTTCTTTTCCCTTAGAGCCAATGCCAATAGGTGAACCTAACAAATAACAATGTTTCTCTTTATCCTTTGAACCTTGAGCCTAAAGTTGAAAGTTGAAAAAACCCTTTTTGAAATCCTTACCTTGAGTTGAATAGAGCATGTTTTTGTAGTAATGGAGAATTGTTCAAGTTTGGGGTTGTGAGAAACTGGAAAGCACTTTGTGAAATTCATTAAAAAGCATTGAGCCAAAGCAAAAAGCAAAAGAAAAGAAAAGGTTAAGCTCAATGCAAGTAAAGTTGGGAATAAGTTAAAATTTGGTTTCTCACATAAAAGAAGAAAGAGAGTTGATTGTTAATAAATGAATTGTGCACTCTCTTAACTCAAGGATTTTGTTGTCTAGAAAACCCAATTTTCTTCTTAGCCTAGCCTCAATACAAACCTCAAAAAATTATCTTTGATATAATTTTGATACTAAACGCACCCTTTTGACTTAGAAACTTGCTTGAACTCATGTTCTTGCTTTAGTTTTGCGAATAAGTGAGTAGAGGTTATACCTTATGATTTTCACTAAATTCTCTTTATTTTGTAGCTAATAATGTGCCTGGAAGAATCTCCAACAAATTATAGAGTTGAATCAGCCATAAAAGCAAGCAAAACAGCAAAAAAAGTGAGTTTTGGAATGCTACTTCCAGGGCTGAGCGCCCACGAGGGGGTTGAGCGCCAGTTTTTTTTCCGCACCACGCCTGGGCGTCCTTCTAGGGGCGCTAAGCGCTAGTTTTCTCGCAATTTCGCCCGGGCGCCATAAATGAAGGCGTTGAGTGCCAGCGTGTTGGGCCTGGACCCGTTTTTTGTTATTTTTTTTTATCTATTTAAGGACTTGGACATCCTAAGGATTGAATCTCTTGATGGCTTGAGCACACAAACACACTTTTCGCCCCTTGGAGGCAGATTTGGAGATGCGGGAGCTCTCTTCTTCAGTTTCTAGGGTTTTGCTATCTCTTTCATTCCATTGTTCATCTAGTTTCTTCATGACGTTGGAGAACTAATCTTATTTGTTGTTGGGGAAGATGTGAGCTCTAAACTCTCATGTATTAGATTATGTTTTGAATTATTATATGCTTCTTTCATTAATTGTTTGGGATTTTCTCCTGTGCTAAATTCTTATATTTTATGATTTGTCTGAGTATCGGGAGATATCTTACGAATCACGATCTGAAGAATTTCTCCCAAGCTACTAATGCAGACGAATACACCAATTCAGTTATAATAGATAGTAGTAGTCAAAGCAATTAATTGAATTCACAATTAATGCAGTCGAATAGCATTTAATGCTTGGTCAACACAATTAAAAATATAGCCGTTGTAACAATTATATAAAGCATTAACAGATTTCAAAACACTAACAAACTTAATCGAATACATCTCGCATGCAATCGATTATGCAACAATGTTAAGCCAAGTTTTGAAAACTTTTCTCTTTGAAAAACTCTCACAGCACTATTCAAAACTGTTTGTGTAAAGACACGAGTTTTAATCGATTCACCCCATAATGTAATAGACTTAAAACTGTTGTTTTGCTACACAATTAAAATTCAACATTAGTGCTTGTGGTTTTTCTCATCCAAAAACGTGTGTCAAGCATTCATGTATAAAATCAGATATATAACATAGTGAAATGTAATGAACAACACATATATAACACAATCATGTTCTCATATTCGCATATAACATGTAAGCATAGAACATGTAACACACAATACACATGTGTTATTAATTATGCGTTGTCATACTCAAAAACTCATATATTAATGAGATTGTGGGTCAACTAAACTAGTGCTCCCCCTATCAACAATCTCCCCCTTTTTTTATTATGCACAACCATGATTAATAGTCAACCATGTTGCACAACTCAATACACATATCAATTAATTATCAATCAACATAATTCTCCCCCTTTGGGCAATATCAAAAAAGGTAACCACAATGATATTGATATACAAATAATCAACATACAAAGATGCATAAGATAATCATAAAACAAGTAATGATGCTCCCCCTGTCAAAGATATTCACATGAAATTAAGATATTCTCACTTTAAATGAAGACATGTGAAATATATCAATGATATGTAATGCTCCCCCTATCATTGTGCATATTTCAATGACAAAATATAGATGCACAATGCAATAATCAGAATATGCCAGAGCATTTATCAGCATGTATTAACATGGTATCAGATCAGATATATCACAACAATAACATAGTAATACTGATTCAATCAAACAACACATTTTAATCTCTTATTATTTTAGATATTTTATGTAGCAGATAAGCATAGAGATATAAGAATAAACAATCAATAGAAAATAAAACAAGATCTAAAGATATCAGATATTCCAGTTTTGTAATCTTTAAAGTCCTGTTGAAGTTTAATCGATTTGATCTCAGTCAAAGTCGATTTCTTGCTATAGCATATTTCAGATTATCTAGTTCCATCCAGTCAGTAAGTGATATTCTTGCAAAACCTTTCAAAGTCTTTCCAGATCAAGCATTAAAGAATCAATGTTATACAGGAATTAATGTGTGAGTATGCAAATGTATGAAAGTAACAGTAATAAATAATTCATTCGCATACAAGCACAGTGTAATCGATTTTAATAACTTCTAATTTCATTAATATCAAACTTGAAATAAAATAAGATAAAGCCAAAATAATAATGGCATATAAAGCCAACAATACAACCAAAACAAACTAAAACATTACAATCAGAACACTAAAGAACTAAAAGACTCAAAACATAAACACAAGACTCAAGATGTGTAATCCCAGAGCCCTATTCCGAATAGGAAGAGTTCTTAGAGTCTTTATCAGAAGATACATCTTCTCTTTGATTTGAGTATTGTCAAGTTTTCTCTAAAGGTTTGTCACCCTTTCATTTAGATTTCTGAACTTGTTAGCTACAAACCTCTCAAAATTAGTTTAAGGAAGAAAGTTGGTTCTGTCTTCATATACAGCAGGTGAGCTACTTGAACTATGGACCAAATCTTCTTCCCCTTTGAAGCACCACCTTCTCATTGTCTTTACTAACCCAAGAGACGCAACAGTGTTTCGGTTAACCACATTTGTGCAGTTACATAAGCATTTTTTCTCTCCATCAACATTCACACCTTGAAGAATTAATATCCTGCTGACCAAAACTGCATATGGCAGATAATGTGATTGATATACAGATAATCAAGCATACAAAGATGCATCAGATAATCATAAAACAAGTAATGATGCTCCCCCTGTCAAAAATATTCACATGAAATTAAGATTTTCTCCCCTTAAATGAAGACATGTGAAATATATCAATGATATGCAATGCTCCCCCTGTCATTATACATATTTCAATCTCAAAATACAAATGCGCAATCCAGTAATCAGAATATGTCAGAGCATTTATCAGCATGTATTAACATGGTATTAGATCAGATATATCACAACAATAACATAGTAATACTGATTCAATCAAACAACACTTTTTAATCTCTTATTATCTCAGATATTTTATTTAGCAGATAAGCATAGAGATATAAGAATAAACAATCAACAGAAAATAAAACAAGATCTAAAGATATCAGATATTCCAGTTTTGTAATCTTTAAAGTCCTGTTGAAGTTTAATCGATTTGATCTCAGTCAAAGTCGATTTCTTGCTATAGCATATTTCAGATTATCCAGTTCCGTCCAGTCAGTAAGTGATATTCCTGCAAAACCTTTCAAAGTCTTTCCAGATCAAGCATTTTAGAATCAATGTTATACAGGAATTAATGTGTGAGTATGCAAATGTATGAAAGTAACAGTAATCAATAATTCATTCGCATACAAGCACAGTGTAATCGATTTTAACAACTTCTAATTTCATTAATATCAAACTTGAAATAAAATAAGATAAAGCCAAAATAATAATGGCATATAAAGCCAACAATACAACCAAAACAAACTAAAACATTACAATCAGAACACTGAAGAACTAAAAGACTCAAAACATAAACACAAGACTCAAGATGTGTAATCCCAGAGCCCTATTCCGAATAGGAAGAGTTCTTAGAGTCTTTATTAGAAGATACATCTTCTCTCTGATGCTGAGCATTGTCAAGTTTTCTCTCAAGGTTTGTCACCCTTTCATTTAGATTTTTGAACTTGTTAGCTACAATCCTCTCAAAATTAGTTTCTGGAAGAAAGTTGGTTCTGTCTTCATTTACAGCAAGTGAGCTACTTGAACTATGGACCAAATCTTCTTCACCTTTGAAGCACCACCTTCTCATTGTCTTTACTAACCCAAGAGACGCAACAGTGTTTGGGTTAACCACATTTGTGCAGTTACATGAGCATTTTTTCTCTCCATCAACATTCAAACCTTGAAGAATTAATATCCTGCTGACCAGAACTGCATATGGCAGATAATGTGATTGACTTAGGGCAGCTTCAGTCATGGGATCTTTTAAAACCGCCACCCAGTTGGTGGGAACATCATTCTTAATATCATGTAACAGATAAACATCTGTTGTGGTCATTCTATCCTACAACAATCTTCTAGGCAAAATCACCCATGTAAGAATTCTTAATTTCAATAGTGCATTTTCCCAGAAATCTCAGCCACCTTCTGTAAAGATCTATTTTCTTTAGCCAACGATTTGTTTCTGAGTTTGGTAAATGAGAGAATATTCCCTCAACTTTTAATCCAACAACTTGTTGCCAAAATCCAACAACATACAATGGCTTTACCGAAGGCCATAATCCCTCGGAAACAGCCATACGCCGTCGGTAATGACCTTTTACCGACGGCTTATCGACGGTCAAAACACCGTCGGTAAATCTCTTGTCGCTAACATTTACCGAAGGCTTCTGCCCTTCGGTAATTATCGAGGGGCTAAAGCCTTCGGTAATTACCGAGGGGCAAAAGCCTTCGGTAATTACCAAAGGGCCGAGGCCTTCGGTAAAGCCTTCAGTAAAAATCAGGCAAAAGTAAGTGATATTTTTATTTGTTATCAAACCACACAAACCTGCATAACATGTTCATAGCACAGACAAACCTGTATAACATTTTCAAACCACAGACAGACCCTCCATAATATACATTCCAAAATCATCCAATCATCAATAGAGTAAACAACAATATAATAATATCATTTGTATTGTTGAAATTTAAGAACTTGCATTTGAAAATCAAACATTAAACAGAAAACATAAAACAATATGTTCATCTAGCAAATGTAATGTAACAGAATCCTAATGTAACATAAAAAATGTTCTAACAACTATGTTCATTAACAAAATAAAACTAAAAATCTACATAGTCATCATCAGAATGATCTTCATCATCCTGTTGCTCTGTAGATGGCTAGACTGGTGTGGGCTGGATTGGTGTGGGCTGGATTGATTTGGGCTGGACTGATGTGGGCTGCTGAAGGACAGCAGGTGACGGGGAGGGTCGTGGCTGGGTTAGAGGGATAGTGGAATGAATGTCTGAAGCATCAGGCAGCGCTCTCATGATCAGGGACTTGAAGTTTGTAAACTTGGTTCTCAAGTCACTGTAATTTTCTCTCAATTCATGATTTTCCTGGTCACGTTGTTGTAGTAGCTGTGTCAAGCGGTCGATGGTCTCTTCAGCAGTAGTGGTGGAAGAAGAAGGTTTGTGCTTCAGAGTACCTCCTCTTGATGCTGTATAGTTTGCAGCAAGTTGTCTTGTATCGTACACTCGTCCCTTTTTCTTCCCACCAACGACATTGACCCAGCACTCTGTCCTACGGATGTCGTCGTCCTCATTAGTCGTACCATCCGGTGTAGGAGCTGACCCATGTTCGGTTCTAACCTGTGAAAGTCTCGTAGAAAATTCTTCCTATTCAAACATTAAAAGCAATGTTAAGGAATGATACAATAACAAAATGAAAAATTAATATTAGTACCATTGTTATTTGCTTACATGAGTCTTCCGAGATCTTTCATCAACGAATTGATTAGTGTCCTTCCGAACATGAGCGAGTAAAGAGTTTCAAGTGTGCTCGCCCAACCAGTAAGGGCGCTCCCCTACATTGCGGGCATCCCTAAACATCTCTAACAATCGATGAGATGCTTTCATGTGGAAATTTCTTTGTATTTGAGTTTCATGTTTAGGTTTCCACTGCACCTTCATCTGTAACATTAAACAAAACAAACATTGATTAATGAACATACTAAAATAAGAATGACAATTAGTTTAATGGGTTGTTCACCTGAAAACGCTACCAAAATGACTTTCTGTCGTCTTCAGGTATTGCTCCCCAAGTACGCCATAGACTTAAAAACTGGTGCTTAATTGATCGTGTGATGGCCTGGGAAGCAACCCTGGATGGAATAAACCTGCATATAAAGAAATAAAAGGCATTTGAAGTAAGACAAAATTTAAACATCAAAATGGTTAAAAAAGGGATTTAAAGTCTTACCCTTTACCATATGGCTCAATCCATGGTCGATCATGGAGGGGGGGTATAGAAGATGGTGTGGCAGTCTCAGAAGGCGGTATAGAAGATGAGGAAGGTATAGAATTAGGGTCAAGGGGAGCAGTAGGGGTAACAATCATAGGGGGAGGAGTAGGGGTAATAATCATAGGAGGAGGAGTGGGGGTAATAATCACAGGAGGAGGAGTGGGGGTAATAATCACAGGAGGAGGAGTGGGGGTAATAATCACAGGGGGAGGAGGAGGAAGAATGTTTGTTGCAGGAGTAGGAGAAGGGTGTACTGTAGGGGTAGGAGGAGGGTGTACTACAGGGGTAGGAGGAGGGTGTAATACAAGGGTAGGAGGAGGGCCCACGGATGATGGACTGGGGGCAGCAGTGATAGGTAGTGTAGTAGGCACCTTAAGTACATACTTTGGTGCCTGTCGTTGCCTCTTTTTAGGCCTTGCTACCCCTTTCCTTTATCACGACGTTCTGAACCTTCTCCTGTCATGACTGCATTGAAATGGTTACAAATAAAGTGAAAGAATAAAAAAGTCTAAGGAAGGATCAGTACAAATTAAAGTGAATGTAAAATAATTGCATACAACTTTTAAGATGGTATTTTGCATAACTCAATTGGAATGTTTTTGAAATGCTAGTTAAATTTGCTACAATAGATGTCTAACATTCAATCATCGTCATCATCATCTTCTTCTTCTTCTTCTTGATCATCATCATTTTCTTCTTCTTCGTCATCATCATCTTCTTCATCATCATCATCTTCTTCTTCTTCTTCTTATTCTTCTTGTTCTTGTTCTTGTTCTTCTTCCTCTTCTTCTTCTTCTTACTCTTCTTCTTCTTCTTCTTCTTCTTCGTCTTCTTCTTATTTTTCGTCTTCTTCTTCTTCTTGTCCTCCTTGTATTGGTGCTTCTAATTCATCTTCATCACCATTAGGGTCATACAATGCGGTTATACGTTCAACTTCAATAATTTGTTGTGCTTGTGACATTTGGTCAAGTTGGTAGGTGACATCTTCCTCAACCTCATTTGAGTCAATGCGACCTCTAGGCTTGGTTTGTATTGCAACAACCCAACCACGTTTGTCAATATTGCGGAATGGTGGATATGACACATAATAAACCTGTCTGACATTAGTTTGTAGAATGAAAGGATCAAATAGTCGATATCTTAATCTCAGGTGGAGTTTGAAAATGTTAAACCTAGGATCCACTCTAGTACCAGCTCTAGAAGGATCAAACCATTCACAATAAAAAAGTACTACTCTGTTTGGAGAAGTAGTGGTGTTGTACTCTAGCTCATATATTTTATGAATGATGCCGTAGAAATCATCATAAGAACCCTCTATAAGGCCCTTGACGTACATACCACAATTTGTTGTTTTCTTTCCTTTAGACCATTCATGTGTATGGAATTTGTAACCATTGGAGTAGTAAGTGTGCCATTCTTTCACACATCTCATTGGAAAATTGGAGAGATGTCTTAACTCTTGAACCGTGGGAGTTAATGCCTGATTAAAAACCTACAAAGATACCAACAACATTTCAAAGCAAGAGTCAAATTAACCTTGCTCAATACATGGGAAAAAGTACGGACCTGATTTTTGAACCATTGAGGAAACTCTGAGTGTATTCTTGCATAAGCATTTCCTTCTGTGACTTTTTCAACCACAAGAAATGAGTTGGTACAAATGAAATGAATTAGTGTATAACAATTTAAGCATAGAAAAGGTAAGAGTTGGATGATGACATACTCAAGGTACGACTTAACTTCACTGCAATTGATTAAAACATGGACATGAGCAGAGTTGAATTCAGCATTTGTTAACCAATGAGTAAATTCTTTCCCTGCATGATGGCCTGATTGTCGAAAAACTGACAATTTACCTTGACATGGTTCAGCTTGCCATTGCATTTCATTTCTGACATTAGTAGGGGACAACATGAAGTTTTTGAAATAATGTGAACGAAAATACGTTGTCTCTCTGTGCAAGTAAGTTGCACTAATTGATCCTTTTACTCTAGCTTTATTTTTAACTGAACGTTTGGATTCTCCCATAAACCTTTCAAAGGGATACATCCACCTGTATTGCACCGGTCCCCCAAGCCAAGCTTCATATGCAAGATGAATTGGAAGATGCTCCATTGAATCAAAGAATGCAGGAGGGAATATTCTTTCTAATTTGCAGAGAATAATTGGAATGTTTTCTTCCATTTTTCTTAGGGAATTTTCCTTTAGTGCGGTGCAACACAAATCTTTATAGAAGTTACTGATTTCTATTAGTGGATTTAACACGTGCATTGGCAAACAACTGAACGCAAGAAGGATGAAAGTCTCCATGAATACATGACAATCATGACTCTTCAACCCTTGAATAGTAACATTTTGAACATTGGCACATCTGGAAAAGTTAGAAGAATATCCACCTGGCATTCTAAGCTCCTTGATCCATCCATAAACTATTCTTGCCTCGTCTTTTGACATGGTGTAATTTGCTTTTGGTTTGAACAATCGGTCGTTAGCTTGCGCCTTCAACTCTAAGTATTTTCGCCCACAAAACAAAGGTAAATCTTTTCTTGCTTTGTCATTATCTTTTGTCTTCCCAATAACATTCATAACTGTGTTGAAGATATTGTCAAAGAAATTTTTTCCTATGTGCATGACATCGAGGTTATGTCTTAGCAAGTTGTCTTTCCAATAGGGAAGATCCCAAAATATGTTTCTTTTATTCCAATTATACCACTCCCCAAACCCTTCTATCATATTCTGACCACATTCAGTGACTTTTGGCAAGTCTTTCACTCTTCTCCAAACGTGTGATCCAGTCAACTTCGGCGGGGGCATATCTGTTTCAACTTGCCCTTTGCAAAATGCCCTTTTGTTTCTTCTAAAGGGGTGATCAATGGCCAAGAACTGTCGATGGCAGTCAAACCAACTACTTTTCCGACCATAACTCAATTGGAATGACTTTGTATGCTCCATGCAATGTGGACAAGCTAATCGACCATGCGTGCTCCAACTAGATAACATGCCATAGGCTGGGAAGCGTTAATAGCCCACATCAAAGTTGCCCTCATAATGAAATTTTGCTTCCTTGAAACATCATACGTCCAAACACCATTCCATAGCTTCTTCAAATCATCAATCAAAGGCTCCAAATATACATCAATTGCTGATTTGGGATTAGATAGACCTGGTATTATACACGTTAAAAACATGTAAGGCTTTGTCATACACATCTCAGGTGGTAGATTGTATGGGGTAACTATCACTGGCCAACATGAATATGGTGATGCAGATGCCTGAATGTACGGTGTAAACCCATTCGAGCATAGACCAAGTCTCACGTTATGCGGTTCACTAGCAAAGGAGGGATGTTTACGATTGAAGTGCTTCCAAGCTTCACCATCAAAAGGATGATGCAAAACTCCTTCAGTTTTGTTACCATCATGTCATGTCATGTGTTGTGATGTTTGCAATGAAGTAAACATTCTTTGTAATCTTGGAATTAGAGGCAAGTAGAACATGGAATTTAAGGGAATGGGTTTTTTTTGCCTCCGTTCTGCATGCATCGTATGATATCGAGGTGACCCACAAAACTTGCATTCAACCAACAATGCATCATTTTTGCCACTGTCATTGTCATAGAATAACATACATCCATTAACACAACAATCAATCTTCTTGGCTTCCAACCCAAGCTTTGAAACACATCTTTTGGCTTGATAATAATTCTTCGGCATAGAATTGTTTGGTGGTGTCAGATCTAACATCAATTTTGTAAAGAAGTCCAATGCTTGATTGTGAACGTTCCAATTAGATTTACCAGTCATTAGTCTAATGCATACTAACAATTTTGACTCAGATGAACCTTCAAATACAGGTTGATTTTCCTTTGTCAGTAAATTGTAAAACCTTTGAGTGGTTTCATTTAGAGACTCTTCATCATGACTATCGTTTGCTTCTTGTTCAGCATGTCGACGAAGAGCATTGTCGACCATCTCTTGCATATAGGCAAATTGATCTATCTCAGATGTATGTACAATATTATTCGAACCTGATGCAAGCCGTTTTTGAGCTGCAGTGGAGGTGGAAGGAATTTCTTCACCGTGAAATCTCCAAACCGTGTAATTAGGCATGAACCCTTTTTGGTATAGGTGAACTTTGACGACTTCATCTTTCAAAATCCTTGTACATTCGCACTTGATGCATGGGCATCGAATCCCTCCATCAAGAGCATAATATTGTTATTGTCGAGCCTTCTCCACAAACTCTTCAACTTCGATGACAAAAGCTTCCTTCAAACCTCTCCTTCCGCTATAACAATGGTCGTACATCCATCCATTGTGGTTGGGAAAATGGGCCATGTTCTGTGACAAGCCAGACAAAGATAAACTTAGCCAAAACAACAACACTCCATGTGACATAAGTAATAAACCTATTACTACTTAAGTCGAACATGGAAGACAATTTGACCACTACTGTCATAAGCATACAATAAGGGCATGCAAAGACAAGTCCTTAGTATTGAAATGCCTTAGACATCCTAAGGGGCTATGTATTAAATTTGGGGGAGACAACTTATTATTACTAAAGTTCTCTTTTATAAAGAACTTCCACATATTTTGTAGGTTCTAAGAGTTTATACTACTTTTACCCTTCTCTTTCTATTGAGAATGTGTGTAGTAGTACCATAGGATTTCAAATGACTACTTAACTTAAATCAAGTTGTACCCTAATAAATGAACATACAATATACCGGAACATACAATATACACTTTTTAGAACCTAAATACTCAAAGTTTGAGTTTTGGGTTATTTTTTGCATTTCACTACTTTCCTAACTTGATTTCACTACTTTAGACTTGTTAGGTTGTTTACATTACTTAAAAGTAGTCTAGTTTAGGTAAATTGGCACTTTATCACCTTTTAAGTACACTTTTTAGAACCTAAATACTCAAACTTTGACTTTTGGGTTATTCTTTGCATTTCACTACTTTCCTAACTTGATTTCACTACTTTAGACTTGTTAGGATGTTTACATTACTTAAAAGTAGTGTAGTCTAGGTAAATTGACAATTTGTCACCTTTTAAGTACACCTTTTAGAACCTAAATACTCAAACATTGAGTTTTAGGTTATTCTTTGCATTTCACTACTTTCCTAGCTTGATTTCAATACTTTAGACTTGTTAGGATGTTTACATTACTTAAAAGTAATGTAGTTTAGGTAAATTGGCAATTTGTCACCTTTTACGTACAGTTTTTAGAACCTAAATACTCAAACTTTGAGTTATGGGTTATTCTTTGCATTTCACTACTTTCCTAACTTGATTTCACTACTTTACACTTGTTAGGATGTTTACATTACTTAAAAGTAGTGTAGTCTAGGTAAATTGACAATTTGTCACCTTTTAAGTACACCTTTTAGAACCTAAATACTCAAACTTTGAGTTTTAGGTTATTCTTTGCATTTCACTACTTTCCTAGCTTGATTTCAATACTTTAGACTTGTTAGGATGTTTACATTACTTAAAAGTAATGTAGTTTAGGTAAATTGGCAATTTGTCACCTTTTATGTACACTTTTTAGAACCTAAATACTCAAACTTTGAGTTATGGGTTATTCATTGCATTTCACTACTTTCCTAACTTGATTTCACTACTTTAGACTTGTTAGGATGTTTACATTACTTAATAGTTGTATAGTTTAGGTAAATTGGTAATTTGTCACCTTCTAAGTAGACTTTTTAGAACCTAAATACTCAAACTTTGAGTTTTACGTTATTCTTTGCATTTCACTACTTTCCTAACTTGATTTCATTACTTTAGACTTGTTAGGTTGTTTACATTACTTAAAAGTAGTCTAGTTTAGGTAAATTGGCAATTTATCATCTTTAAAGTACACTTTTTAGAACCTAAATACTCAAACTTTGAGTTTTGGGTTATTCTTTGCATTTCACTACTTTCTGACTTGATTTCACTACTTTAGACTTGTTAGGATGTTTACATTACTTAAAAGTAGTGTAGTTTAGGTAAATTTTCAATTTGTCACCTTTTATGTACACTTTTTAGAACCTAAATACTCAAAGTTTGAGTTTTGGGTTATTCTTTTGCATTTCACTACTTTCCTAACTTAATTTCACTACTTTAGACTTGCTAGGATGTTCAGATTACTTAAAAGTAGTGTAGTTTAGGTAAATTTGCAATTTGTCACCTTTTATGTACACTTTTTAGAACCTAAATACTCAAACTTTGAGTTTTTGGTTATTCTTTGCATTTCACTACTTTCCTAACTTGATTTCACTACTTTAGACCTTTTACGATGTTTACGTTACTTAATATAGTTGTCTAGTTTAGGTAAATTGGCAATTTGTGACCTTTTAAGTACACTTTTTAGAACTTAAATACTCAAACTTTGAGTTTTGGGTTATTTTTTGCATTTCACTACTTTCCTAACTTAATATCAATATCTTTGACTTGTTAGGATGTTTACATTACTTAAAAGTATTCTAGTTTAGGTAAATTGTCATTTCTAGTGCATATCTAGTAGTCATTTTGAGGTTTTAGTAGTGATTTCAAGAAATTGTGTCAGGAATCAATTCTTCATGCCAATACAAAATATAACTCGGCTTTATGAAGTAGGGAAAGAAGTATATCATTCACACACCTCACAAACTTTACAATATCTCAGCATTCATGCCAATACAAAAGAGCAACGGGGCAGCCAACCAAACAGTAGCATGTACAGCGGTATAATAATGCAACATGGTTTTATAAAAAAGAACACAGCAACAAAAATACAAGCATAAGTTAAAACATTATGCATCATAACACCACAAAAAGGGCCTAGAATCAGCCCTTAAACTCATGGCTAGAACACAAGCTATGCTGCACAGAAAGCACAGCAGCAAAAAAAACCTCTGAAAGAACATGTTCCAGCAAAATATGACCACCAGGATAAAGCATAAACAAAGTTTCACCTTCTAGACTTAATTTAAAGTACAATCAACCAGCACCTTTACACACATCAGCAAATTTAGAAAACAAATTCAATACTAACCTCTTTAGTACAATTTATCTGGAAGGCTGCAGGTTTGATAAGAAATTCCTGCAAGGAAATAAAATTGCAAGATGTTCAGCCATGGTCTAAATGCCAAACAAAAGAAATGGAAAAATTACACTCAATCAAAGACCCAAAAATTCGTCGTTTGAGATTCAAAATTACACAACAACAGCTCTAGATCAAAACTAACCACTTCAACAACTTTGTTTGATGAATTGAAACATATGGAAACTCAAATTTTACTCAAAACCAAACTGCTACTCAAAATCCCTTTCTACTTCCCAAAATTAACTCAAAGATGGTGGTTTTGGAAGTGATTTTGTGCCTAACCCATTCTGACCCTTTGCTAATCATTTCAACAGTTTTAATTCATCAAAACACACTTGTTTGAACTATAATTAGGCACAAAACAGAACTGCAACTTAGATTCACTTTGAAAGATCCAAAAATGGGTCAAATATGATGGTTTGACATACTAAATTGCATACAAGTCATTCTAACTTCATATCAATGGTTCTAACAACTTTAATACATCAATTTGGACTTGTTTAAACTTCCAAATATCACAGAATCACAACAGAACGAAATTTGACCTGTAATGACTCAATTAGGTACTTTTTACTACATTTTATAAGGTTTTAAGTTGTGTGATTTTGAGTTTTAGGTAATTCTTTGCTTATGACCACTTTCCTACCATCATTTCAGTACTTTAGACTTGTTAGGATGTTAACATTACTTAAAATTACTCTACTTTAGGTGAATTGGCAATTTGTCACCCTTTAAGTGAACTTTTTAGGTTGAAACTACTCAAGCTTTGAGTTTTAGTAACTTGTTTGCTTTTGAGTACTTTCCTACCTTCACTAGACTAATTTAGACTTATTAGAATATTAACATTAGTTAAAGTTAGTCTACTTTAGGTGAATTGCAAATTTCTAACCTTTTTAGTAGACTTTTTTAGGTTCTAACTACTCAAAATTTCAGTTTTAGGTATTTGTTTGCTTTTGAGTAGTTTCCTAGTGTCATTTCACTACTTTATATTTGTTAGGATATTAACATTAGTTATTGTTAGTCTACATTAGGTGAATTGCCACTTTCTCACTCTTTTAGTAGACTTTTTTAGGTTCTACATACTCAAACTTTGAGTTTGAGGTAATTCTTTGCTTTTGACAAGTTTCCTAGCTTCATTCCACTAGTTTAGACTTGTTAGGATGTTAACATTACTTAATACCATATTTTAGTCTATTAAAACTTCCTGACCACATTCACAGTTCAAGAAATCCAATTCTCACATTAATATGCATAATTTCAATAGTTGTTAGAAGCTTATTTGCAATCTTTTAGGTTCAATTAGTCCTTTTCTGATTTCAGTGATATTTTAAGCATTTTAGTGTTTTAAGAGTAATTTAGTGTCATATTATAAATGATCAGATGGTATAAGTATCATTCCATGCATGACAAATAAGAAAACTACCTTTTAAGTGTTGTCATAAGTGTTACACTCCATTTTAAACTACCTTTGCTGTCAAAATTGGTGTGAGAGTCATTTTGTGATTCTTGAGTTTCTAATTCAGTTTCACCAATCATTTAGTATAGCTACACATATACAAACTTGTTCACTTAATTTGCATTACACAATACTTAGGTTATATCATTCAACAAACACTAAATGAAACATACGGTCTCATTGATACATTCCATAATCTTCACTTACTACTGCCCCTCTTTTATTGTCTAGCCTCATCAAGACAAAAACAATAGAGAATATGTGCTGCAGTAGCACAACTCTGTTCTACAACCTATGAAGACCAAGTTTTCATTATTTGAGATTAGTTTTAGCATAGTTTTAGGTTCTCAATAATGAATTTTTGAGTTTTTCTAGAGAGGAAACTTTTGAGTTGTTTCTTGAATTTCTTTTAATATTTATAACCTGTTTAGACAACTGCATTGCATTTTACTTTTTTGGTTGAATAAAATTCTAATTTTAGTGTACGTAGGATGCTTTTTATAGGTTGTTATAGGTAACATTTTACAATGCTTTTGTAAGTGTACTCATTACCATCTTTTGTAGCACTCTAACAATTTAGAAATTTTTTACAAGGTGAGCTTACTGTTTAGATGAGTTAGGTATTAATTTTTAGTCCTTGTAGTATAGTGTATATATAGTGGTTGTTTTTAAGTGTACTTATAGGTTCTTGATAGCCAGATAATGTAGCTTTTGCTCTGTTTTGAGGTTTGGGTAGTGATTTTGAACTACTTCATCTACTCTTTTAGGTTTCAAGTAGGCAAACTTTGAGATTTAGCTACTTCATCTATTTTGACATGTTTCTTAGCTTCATTTAACAACTTTAAACTTGTTAGGATGTGCAGAATACACACGTTGGTAGGTTACTTTAGGTCAATTCCCATTTTCTCACTTATTTAGTACACTTTTTTAGGTTTCAAGTAGCCAAATTTTGAGATTTAGCTACTTGTTCCAATTTGACATCTTTCTTAGCTACATTTAAGTACTTTAAACGTGTTAGGATAACAAGATTACAAATTCTTAGGTTACTTTAGGTGAATTCCCATTTTCTTACCTATTTAGTACACTTTTTAGGTTTAAGTAGCCAAATATTGAGATTTACCTACTTGGCTCAAATATTGACATCTTTCTTAGCTTTATTCAAGTACTTTAAACTTGTTAGGATAAGAACATTACACATTCTTAGGTTTCTTTAGGTCAATTTCGAAATTGTCACCTATTTAGTACACTTATTATGTTTTAAGTAGTGTAATTTTAGGTTCTCAATAGTCAAATCTTGTATTTCTTTGTATTTTCGAATTGTGCCCTCATTTTTATCTTTCTTTTATGTTTTAAAACTTGTGTAGATAGTTTATTAATTGTTTTGGTTATTACTTTAATATGCTATGCAATATGACCACTTTTAGCCTATTCTAGTAACTAGTTTTAGGTTCTAGGGTGTCATATTTGAGTTCTAGGTTGTTTTTGTAGTGTGAGTTTCTAATTAGCTAGGTTTTACCATTCTAAACTTGTTAGGACAATTTCTTTGAAGTTTCTTAGGCTAGTTTAGTGCAGTTTGCAAATTTTGACCATTTTAGTACATTTTTAGTACTCATTTTGAGGGTTTAGTAGTGGTTTACTCAAACAAGTTTAATTATCATAACTAACCACTTCAGCAACTTAGTTTGATGAATGGAAACATGTTCAAATGGAATTTTAACTCAATTTTAAACTTAGTGCAGTTTTTTATGGTTTACTCTTACTAGTTTAAGTGCTTTAATTTTTAGGTCCATAGTCAGATTTAGAGGTAACCAAACAATAAACCTCTCCTACTATATGCTCATTGTGTACTGTTATTCAGTTTTGTGAGTTATTTTAAGTTTAGGTTTAGGGAAAAAGGTTGATTTCCATCAAGGCTATAGTCTTTTAGATAGATCAATCAGCAGCAAACTAAAACAACATCAACATAAGTTTCTATGCTCAAATTGCACAATTTATTTCCCATCAAGGCTATCATCAAAATAGACAATTCATACATGCTCAAATTGCTCAAATTGCAAACTTTACAATCCAAATTCAATTATAATTCGCTCCCAGTTCATAAGGCAATTAACACAACACAATGAACATGGAAAACACAAGACGATGAACTTTACCTACCAGGAAATGATGAACTGTTGGACACTTGAGTAAATGAAAAACCCTCAACCGTATTGCCGTCAACGAAAAACCCTCAACCGTAGAATAAACCCCTAACTAAGATGACAAAAACGCACCACCCACCCTCTCGTAGCAACACCAACGTCCTCCTCAGACCATCAAACTAGCTCCAAGCCTCACCTCACCACCACCAACCGAAGAAGGAAGCCAATGTTGATTGGAAGCAAAGGAGAGTAAATTAGGTGAAATCTAAACCCAACAACAATATCATTAGCTTCATCCATTCTTTCTTGTGTTTAACCTCAATTGATCAAATTGCGTTCATGTTTATTTTATTACATTTACATTCAAAAAACCCCAAAAATATTTTCTTTAGAGTCTTAATTAGTTGAGTAATCACATAACTGTCTAGTGTCGTGAGTCTCTTGGGAAACGATACTTGGTTTTACAATTTATTATTACTTGATACGATTCGGTACACTTGTCGAGGTCTTAACACAGATCAACATCAAGATCCTGAAAAGTCTCAACAGGAGTTGGCAGCCAAAAGTAAGAGCCATATATTGATTACTTAACTAGCACACTAGCAAAATTTAAACAAGGTAAAGAACATTTAGATGTTGTGCTAAGAGCTTCTGGAAGAGCAATCAACATACAAGGTGTTGGTTATAAGGCTAAAAGTAATAGGATAAACTCAAAGAAATTTATTGATTTGAGTAAACCTGCTACTAATGCTTGTTTTTACTACAACAACATTGGTCACAATGTTAGAAACTGCTATTACAGAAAGGTTGGTGTTCCCAAAGGAAAATAAAAATGGATTCCTAAGGATTTGCCTCCTGCAACTAACAACATAGGACCCAAGTCCAAATGGGTACCAGCGTCAAAACCGTCAAAACCGGTTGAGGTATTAAAAGATCACATGGCTGAAGTTGCATGCTGCGGCTGTCGCGGCCCATCAAATTTGATGTGCAAATAAGAATCCAGTATAGTGCTAGGAAGTGACTCCTAGGTCGTCTCTCAAGGACCAAATGGGGTTCGAGTCTTAAGTCAAACACATAGTGAGGGAGTTTTGAAAGTGTTTTCGTGCTTAAAAATGAACTAAATTAAGACTGGAAATTAAATACAACCAAACATAATTGAAAACATTGAACTAAATGAACAAAGCATGAAGAGCGAAAGTCCTACAGATGACCGAACGGTTCTACATTGAGACGGTCTCTAAAACAAGTGAGGAAATTGGAAATGCAGGAAGATAAAGAAGCGGAAGAGAATAGATAGCATAGTGAACGAAAACAACAAACCGAACATAATAGACAACATAGTGAATGTAAAAAGTAAACTGAACAATGCAATAGATAAATATCCAAACACAATTGAAGCTATTAAAATACAATGTAGAGCTGACAAATTAAATGCACGATGCAGCAGTTAATGACACTGAAAAAAAACACGTAACAGTTAAATAAAATAAAATAAGTGAGTTGTGTACTTCACCATATTAAATCAGTGTTTTCTCCTAAAGCTAAATTCATCCGTGCTCACCGTGTGTTGCTTCCATAATGAAGCACCGTCTACCATTTTTTAAAGACAGAAAATCTGCATTGCGTAGCAAAGAAAAGACTTGAGCTTCTAATTCATTCCCGTACAGCTGCTGGACACCAAGAGTTTCTCTTCTTCTAAGAAAAAAAAATGAATGGACTATGAGCTTCCTCCGTGCTCTCCTAATTAAATCACCACTCTCCTCGCTTCGCGTTTCTGGATTAAGATTGCAATTTTGGAGCTCTATCTCCCAACACGTCACCGTGCACACCACTTCCCTCAGCTAGGCCGTGACACTTGTGTGCTTACTTTTCCTTCAATCCATCACCGTGCTCCAATCACCGCTTGAATCAAATCACGTGTTTCCTTCTTCCAGCTTCACTGTCCCGTAACAGCATGCTACTCCTACCAAAAGTGAATGAATCCTCCACTCCTCTCCCAGGTGGCGGCTGCTCCCGAGGGCTTCTTCACGTCCAGGGTGAATGACCCGTGGAGACCTCCTGGATGTTCTCCTCATTCACGTTGCTGCTGCTTGAAGGCTTCTTTCCGTTCGTGCACCACATTCTTCTTGTGCACCTCTTCATTAATTGCCTCCCAAAAGAAATTAATCCCTAAATTTTATCCAATAATTTCCCTACAATTAATAATGCAAATAATTAGTCCTAGATAATTCAAATTAATTAAAATAAGAATTTCTAGTCAAATTAAGCACAATTAGTAAAAATAGGAAAGTACTGGACATTCAAGCACAATTCCCTGATTAAATCTAGCACAATAAGCTAAGTGAAATCAAGAAAATATTGACTCATCACTGCACTCAGTAAATCTCATTATCTGCCTTATGCAGTCATGGTCAGCAGAATTTTAACTCTTCAAGGTGTGGATGTTGGTAGAGAGCATATATGCTCATGCAACTGCACAAATGTGATTAACCAAAACACTATTGCACCTCTTGGAATGATAAAGACAATGAGAGGTTGGTGCATCAAAGGAGAAGAAGATTTGGTCTACAGTTCAAAAAGTACAGCTGCTGTAAATGAAAACTGTACAAATTTCTTCCTAGAAACTAACTTTGAACGGGTTGTAGTTGACCAGTTCAGAAATCTGAATGAAAGGGTGACAAAACTTGAAATAAAAATTGACAATGCTTGGCAACAGAGAAAAGATGAACCATCTGATAAAGACTTTATGGACTCGTCTGAATCGGAATAGGGTTGTAGAATTACATATCATGAGTCTTTTGAAATTTAGAATTTTTGGTTGTTTTGTTTTGATTGTAGTGTTTTCTGTGTTTTTTTTTATTGGTGGCTTTATATGCTATTTTTGTTTTGTTTTAATCTTATTGTAATTCATGATTAAATATCAATGAAATCAGAGTTTATGGTTAACTCAATCTGTGAATGAAAAATTATATCTGTGATTGAGTAAAACTGATAGCACTTAAATCAATTTCACTATGCTTGTATGCAAATGAGTTATTGCTTACTGTTACATTTATATCTTTGCATACTCACACATTATCTGTGATAATTCCTGTATTATATTGATTCTAAAATGCTTAATCTAGAAAGACCATGAAAGGTTTTGTAGGAACATTACTTGCTGGCTAGATGAAACTGGAAAATCAACAATATGCTATAGCAAGAAATCGATTCTGACTGGATTCAAATCGATTGAGTATCAACAGGGTTTAAAGATTCCAAACTTAGAATATCTGATATCTCTAAATCTTGCTTTATATATTGTTGAATGTTTATTCGTCTTATATCTCTTTGCTCAATTGATATACATATTTTGAGATGATAAGAGATTAAATTGTTTTTGCTGATTGAAAATGTATCAACTTTTGATCTGATACTACTGTTAGATATCTGATCTGATACATTACTTTTGAGATTGAAACATGCATAATGATAGGGGGAACATTGCATATTATTGATCTGGTTTACATGTCTTCATTTAAGGGGGATAATATCCTAAATCATGTGAATAATAGTGTAAGGGGAAGATCATAATATGTTTATATTTGATGCATCTCTATTGTGCTTGATTATCTGTGTATCAATTATAGTGTGCTTACCTTTTTTGCTAATTCCCTAAGGGGGAGAATTATGATGTCTTTGTAATTGGTTGATAATCTGTATTGATTTGTGCAACATGGTTGATTATTAATCATGGTTGTGCATCATCAAAAAAAGGGGGAGATTGTTGATAGGGGGAGCACAGGTTTAGCTTAACCCACAATCTCAGTGATATCTGAGTTTTTGATGATGATAACACATAATTAATAACACTTGTGTATTTTGTGTTACATGTTTTATGTTTACATGTTATATGTTTTTCCTTAATGTGTTAAATCTGTTAAAGCATATTTGAGAACATGTTTGTGTTGTTCATTGCATATCATTATGTTAAATATGTGATTTTATATGTGTATGAATGACATATGTTTTTGGAAAAGGAAAATCACAAGCACTATGGTTGAACTTTAAATGTGTGGCAAAACAACCGTTTTAAGTCGATTACATTATGGGGTGAATCAATTAAAACTTGAATGTTTGCACAATCATTTTTTAAGTGTGCTGTGAGATTTTTCAAAGAGAAAAGTTTTCAAAACTGTGCAAAAAGATTTCACTTAATCGAATGCATGATCTTTGTATTCGAATAAGTTAGTTGATGTTTTGAAAATCTATTAAATGCTTGTAACAACTAGCATAATGGTCATATTTTAAATATGTTGACCAAGCATTAAATGATAGTCGATTGCATTAATTGTACATTCAATCATTTGTTTGACTGCTGCTAAATCTGTTATAATTGATTGTTATATTCGATTACGTTAGTAGCTCAATCGATTAAAATGTGTCTGATATGTGTTATACTATAAATTGACACAGATTTGAATTCTGTAAGAACTTAGCGTGATTCTAACAATTTCATATCCTTTACAGAAAGCTATGATCTTACAGAAAGAGAGGAAAAGCTCCAAGAAAAGAGATTGATCGTGGTGATCACCAACTTGTGATTTCTTGAAGAGCAACACTGCTTTGTTTCAAAGACTGTTCAATATGCACATTTGGGTGTTACTACGTGATCAGATTCTACAATCTCTTGAAGATTGGTTTGAGTTCCCTGTTGTGACTACAGGAAGAAGAATGTGTGTGTTCTTGACTTTGAGGGTGCCTCAAAGGGGTTAGATGGCAAGAGAGAGGATTCTTGTTGCTGGTCTTGTTGTGTATTGCCTATATTTTGATTAGAGTGTTAAAGAGTTGTTTTACATTTTTTACGTGAGATCTTCTGTAGAAACCTTGTTGTAAAAACCTTGATCATTATAGTGCATTTGCTTCCCGTCGTTTGAAGGACACAAGATGTAGGCAGGTTGGTGTTAAGACCTCGGCAAGTGTACTGAATCGTATCAAGTAATATAAAATGGTAAGACCAAGTATCGTATCCCAGAAGACTCACAACACTAAACAATTGTGTAATTACTTAACTAATTAAGACTGAAAAGATATTTTGTTGGTTTTTAAAGACAAATGCAACAAAAGTAAATATGAATGCAAATTGATCAATTGAGGCTAAAACACAAGAGTGAATGGATGACGTTGATAATATGAGATGATAATGTTGTTGGGGTTTAGATTTCACTATCCTTACTTTCATGCATATAAGAATTCATCTTCTTCATTAAATTGTTAACTTCACTCTCTAAATTACTTAAAACCCGATCCCTCGGCAAAGAAAGCCTATCCTTAATTATTAGATCACAATCCCTTGCATCCCTGATAACTAATTATGCATTACGAACAGAAGCTTAAGACAACCAAACCTCTTATCCCCATCCCTGGGCAATATTGCTTTTGGGAGAAATTCCTCAGATCGTGGGAGAAATTCCTCAGACCATAAATTCTTGCCATGAATGATCAAAACATAACAAGCGTAGAGAAAATGAGAAAATCCCTAACAATTAATGAAAGAAGCATAAATTATTCAGAACAAATTCAAATACATGAGAGTTTAGAGGTTACATCTTCCCCAACAACAAATAAAGTTTAGTTCTCCATCGTCATGAAGAAACTAGGTGTACAATGGAACGAAAGAGATAGAAAAACCCTAGAAACTGAAGAGGAGAGCTCTCGCATCCCTAAATCTGCCTCTAAAGGGGAAAAACATGTGTTTTTATGCTCAAGCCATCAAGAGATACCAACCCTAGGTCGTGCAAGTCCTTAAATATATCAAAATTTGATCATGGGCCAACGTCGCTGGTGCTCAACGCCCTAAGTGGGGGCAAGCAGGAGAAACTACGAGAGGACTGGCGCTTAGCGCCCTTGGAAGGGCGCCCAGGCAGTGTGCGATACATGAAACTAGCGCTCAGGGGCCCTGGGTGGCGCTCAGCCTTGACTGGCTGGCACTCAGGGCCACTTAGAGGGCCCTCAGCTTCAACTTGACTTTTCTGCACTACGTCTTTTTCTCTTTTTCTGCATTCCAACTCCTTGGAACTTTAACTCCTCTTTCAAATCATTCTAATAACCTACAAAATCAAGGGAATTTAGTGATAAAATCATCAAGTATACCCTCTACTCACTTATTCACAAAACTAAACTAAAAGCATGAGTTCAAGCAAGCTTTTAAGTCAAAAAGGGTTGATTTAATATCAAAATTGCATCACAGATAACGATATTTTCAACCGTTATCAGTTGGCCGAACCAGTATAAAAACGCAGTGTTTGAATTTTTTGATCCCTACTCTCTTTTATTAAATCGATTACTTTTTGTACTTATTCGATTAAGTTTTCGCTACATTGAAAATATTTTACCTTGCGATTCAAGAAAAGTATAAAGGCATCATTTCTTGTGGAAAAGATTTTAAAAGCTTTCTTTTTTACACT
>JAHCHA010017107.1:1991996-2022160 GCA_027742795.1 Vigna hirtella
CTCTTGGTGTGAGAAATTGAGCCATTTTATTTTAACAAGAGCCAAAAAGCTTACATCATCTGATCACAAAGCATCATCCCTCTGAGAAAATTATTGGAAATCTGAATGAGCATGTAAGGACAAGATTGTATCACAAGCCACCAACCACTACTCTCATCTCCCAAATTGAGCCACTAAACGTCAGTCAAGCTCTTGAAGACAGCTCTTGGATTAAAGGTATGAAAGAAGAACTTGATCAATTCAAGAAAAATGAAGTATGGGAACTCGTCGAGCTGCCCCATGTAAAGAATGTAGTCGAAGCTAAATGGGTCTATCATAACAAGTTGGATGAACATGGAAATGTCATAAAAAGCAAAACAAGACTAGTTGCGAAAGGCTGCCTCTTAACAAGAAGTAATCGACTACACATAAACCTATTGTCCCGTAGCAAGGTTAAAAGTCATTCACATTCTCTTATCATTCACGACATTCAACAAAATGAAGCTATATCAAATGGACGTCAAGAGTGAATTCTTAAACGACAATATTAAGGAAGAAGTGTATGTGGAACAACCTTTAAGGTTTGAATGCCAAACTAATCTCACACACGTCTTCAGACTTAACAAAGCCTTATATGGATTAAAGCAAGCTCCTAGAGCTTGGTATGAAAGGCCAAGTCATTTCCTTATAAAAAGAATGGTTTCACAAGAGGTCAAGTAGACACCACACTCTTCAAGAAAAATGTCAATCAAAGCTTCATAGTCATTCAAATATATGTTGATGACATTATCTTTGTTCTACCAATGAAAAGTTGTGCCAAGACTTCTCGATCATGATGCAAGAAGAATTCGAGATGAGTATGATGGGCAAGCTAAAATTCCTTCTTGGATTACAAATCAAGCAAGAAGACGACACGATCTACATACACCAAACCAAGTATATCAATGAGCTACTAATTTTTTTTAAATTGATGACACCAAGGAGATGACGACTCTAATGCATCCAACAACTAGCCTAGGGCTAGATGAAAGCTCAATAAAAGTGGACAATACTCTTTATCGTCAAATGATAGGTCCGGTCCACTTTTGTATCTCACTGCATCTAGACCAGACATTATGTTCAGTGTCTGTCTTTGTTCGAGATTTTAGTCAGATTCCAGAGAAACCCATCTCAGTGTTGTTAAACGCATATTTCATTATCTAAAAGGAACAACATCTCTCGGTCTATGCTATAAAAGGCGTGCGAGATTTGATCTTGAAGGATATTGTGATGTTGATTTTGCTAGAGAGAAAGTTGAACGAAAAATTACAAGTGGAGGATGTCACTTCATTGAAAGAAACCTAGTATCGTGGCTAAGCAAGAAGCAGAACATAATTGCGCTATCAACCGTTAAAACTGAGTTTGTATTAGCTGCACATTGCTACTCTAAAGTATTACGGATAAGGAATCAACTACAAGACTAAAATCACACTCAAGGTTCCTATCTTCTGCGATAATAATGTTGCAATTAGTTTGTCTAAAAATCCTACATTGCATTCACGTACTAAGCATATTGAGGTCCAACATCACTTTATACGTGATCATATTAACAAGGTGATAACGGTTGAATTTACCGTTATTTGATACTTAATTTTGGTACTAAAAACACCATTTATGACTTAGATACTAGCTTGAAATCATAGTTTTGTGTGAATAAGAGAGTTATAGGTTAATTTAATGATTCTATGCTAGATTTCGTTGTTTTCAACAAGAATTGAGATGATTTGGAAGAAGAGTTGAAGTAGTAAGGAGTTGGAACTCAAGAAGAGCTGGAAAAGCATTAGAAAGGAGGATCGTAGCAACGCCTAGCGCCAGATTACACTGTCTCACGCTTGGCTGCCCATTTTCTGGAGCCCTCAACGTAGGAAGTCCCTGTCTTGCGCCTGGGCGCCCTTTTTGGGGCGTTGAGCCCCACTTCCTCGAGTCGCACCATGAATGCTTGCCTTTTAAGCTGACCTTGAGCGTCATATGAGTCGGCACGCCGCCTGAGCGCCCCAAGTAGGCTGTTGAGCGCTAGTTTCGTGGGCTTGGACCTGTTTTCTATAACTTTTATGTTCTGTTTAAGGACTTGGACGTCCTAGGGACTGTATCTTTGGACGAAATAGGCACAGAAACACACTCTTTGATGCCTCAGAGGCGGATTTGGATGTAGATGCTCCTATCTTCAACTTCTAGGGTTTTATCTTTCATTATTTTTCCATTATTCATCTAGTTTCACCATGTCAGTGGTGAACTAAACTCTATTTGTTGTTGGGGAAGGATGTAAACCTTTGTAAACTCTCATGTATTGAATTGATTCTTGATTATATATGCTTCTTTCATTACTTGTTAGGGTAATTCTTCTTCGCTTATTGCTTGCTTTGTTTAACTCATTCATTAGCATGATGTATGATTTGCATGAGTACCGGAAGGTATCTTACAATTCAGGTTCTGGAGAATTATTCCCAAAAGCAGTATTGCTCAAGAATGGAGATATGACTTCTGGTTGTCTTAAGCTTCTATTCGTAAGAATTAATTACTAGGGATGACTCAAGACGTTATGATCTATAATTAAGGATAGGCTTTCTTCGCCGAGGAATTGGGTTTTAAGTATTTTAGATAGTGACATTGACATTAATGAAGAAGTAGAATTTGTATATACATGAGATCAAACTAGGTGAAATCTAACCCGAACAACATATTCATCCCATAATATCAAATTTGTTCATCTTTGCACTTTTGTCCAATTGATCAAGTTGCATACATATTTACTTTTCTGTATTTGCATTTTACACCAAAAGAGTTTGTTTTCAAGTCTTATTTAATCAAGAAATCACATAATTGTTTAGGCCATGAGTCCTTTGCGAAATGATACTTGGTCTTACCATGTTTATTACTTGATATGATTCGGTACACTTGCCGGAGTCCTAACAAGTTTTTGGCGCCGTTACCAAGGACTCGTGGTTTAACTATTCTATTTGTGTGATTATTGATTAGCTTTGACTTGATTTTTTTTATTTTGTTTTTGTTTTGTGTTAATAATTGTTTTCTAGGGTTTTGTTTTCTTGTGTATGCAGGATAAGATTCGTACTAGGAGCAAGAAAAACTCTGAACCTCTTCTTGAAGGATTGGACGAGAGTAGAAGGAGAAGGAGAATTCGAACGTCCAAAGAATTATTCCCTTCTCCGGAGAAACTTTTACAACCTTCACCAAAAGGATTTGACCAGAGCACTGATAACAGTTGAAAAACTGTTATTTTTATACTTAATTTTGACCTTAAAGACAACCTTTATGACTTAAAAATTAGCTTGGAATCTTTGGACAGAACGAAGCAAAATCACACTTTCTTCACCCCTTGGAGGAGGATTTTGGATGCTCAGGCTCTATTCTTCACCTTCTAGGGTCCTATCTTTCATTCTTTCATTGTTTTTCATCTAGTTTCACCATGATAATTTTGAACTAAACCTTCATTGTTGTTGGGGAACCGATGTAATCCTTTGAAACTCTCATGTATTGAATTGGTTCTTTAATCTATATGCTTTCTTTCATTAATTGTTAGGGTTTTTCTTCTATACTCTATGCATGCTTTGTTTAACTCATTCAATTGCATGATCATTGATGTTATTTCTATGGACACATATAAGTAAATCTAGAACTGAAGAATTTCTCCCAATAGCAATATTGCCTAGACATAGGGATAGGATGATTGGTTGCCTTTAAGCTTCTGTGCAAATGTAATGCATGAATAATTGCTAGGGAGACAAGACATTGTAAACTAGTGATTAGGAGTAGGCTTTCTTCACCGAGACATCGGGTTTAAGGTAAATTAGAAAGTGACATTAACATTAATGAAGAAAGATGAATTCTTGAATACATGAGAGTGGATAGGATGAATCTTGAACCCCGAACAACATAATCATTCATATTATACATCAACCGTTTTTGCATCTTTCAAGTCCATTGATCAAAACTTTGCATTCATGTTTATTTTTCATAGTTCAACAACAATATTTTTTATTACAAGTCTGAGATAATCAACAAATTACATAACTGTTTAGGCCGTGAGTCCTTTGGGAAACGATACTTGGTCTTACCATTTTATTATTACTTGATACGATTCGGTTACACTTGCCGAGGGTTAACAAGCACTGAAAAGATGGCTGGAGAGAATAATGGCAGACACACTCTGGCAGATTACACAACTGTTGTTGGCCCTCATCACTTTAACAGCATAGCAAGGCCGAGGGTCAATGTTGCAAACATGGAGGTAAAGCCTACGTTGATGCAATTGGTGAAGGGCAACCAATTCAATGGACTGTCTCATGAAAGTCCATATGAACATGTTACCACATTCAACGAGATTTGCAACACTATGAAGCTCAATGGAGTGTCGGATGATGCTATAAAGCTTAGTTTGTTTGCTTTCTCATTGGGAGGCAATGCTAAGTTATGGTTGAATTCTCTCCCAGAGGATAGCTTTACTGAATGGGAAGCCGTGGTTGCAAAATGTTTGAACAAATATTTCCCATAGTCAAAAATCAACAAAGGAAAACAGGAAATTTATTCTTTCAAGCAGGGCATGGAGGAGATGTTAGGTCAGGCATCAGATAGATATAAAGGATTGTTGAGAAAGACGCCAACACATGGCTTTGACGAAGCAACGATAGTCATTGTTTTCCTTCGAGGTCTTGGTTCACAAACCAAATTAATGCTAGATGCCTCAAGTGGAGGTAATATCAAGTGCAAGACTCCAGAGGAAGCCTATGAATTGATTGACAACATGGCTACCAATGACAATGAGATGCATAGTGAAAGAGGATTTCCACCTCAGCAGAAGGGAGTCTTATAGTTACAATCTCATGATGCTCTACTTGCACATAATAAGATTATCACTCAACAATGGGAGAATTTGACGAAGAAACTCTCTCAATTAGAAAAGGAGTTGTAGAAAGCTTCACAGGTTCAACTGAAACTCTGTGAATTATGTGGTGGTGATCATATCAATGGTCAATGTGCATTGCCGGTGGAGGCCTAAGAAGAAGTCAACTATATGGCCAATCAATTCCGCCAAGGTAATTTCAACAAAGGGTGGAAACTTCACCCAAGTATGGGTCAAGGTCAATTTGGACAATTTAGGCAAGCAGGTCAATTCAATAGACCACCGCAACAATAATCACAATGGCAACAAATATATGCATTATTTGATAGAACTTCAAAGCTTGAAGAAACCCTTCAACAGTTTATGCAGGTAACTATCTCCAACCACAAGAACACTGAAGTTGCTATAAGGAATTTGGAGATGCAGGTGGGCCAACTGGCCAAGAAGTTGGAGGATAAAGTTGAGAGGCTAATATTGAGGTTAACCCTAAGGAAGAGTGTAAATCTATTGTGAGCATAAGTGATGAGAGAGTAGGGGAGAGAAAAGAAAGAGTAGAGTTAGAAGAAAAAGAAGAGAGAATAGTTGAGGTTGAGAAAAAAAAGAAGAGGGCAGAGAAAAAAATTGAAAAAATTGAAAAGATTGTTCCTTACTCTAAGGAGTGTAGCAGAAGAGAAAAAGAGAAGCAATTAGGGTGTTTTAAAGAAATCTTCAAGAAATTGGAGATTAAAATTCCTTTAACTGAGGCATTGCAACATGTTCTTGTGTATGCACAATTTCTGAAGAGATTCCTCAAAAAGAAGAGATATCTGGATGAGGAAACCATTAATGTACAGGGCAATTGCAGTGTTATTTTGTAGAAGAAACTTCCTCCAGAAGTTAAAGATTTAGGAAGCTTTACTATTCCTTACATCATTGGGAAATTTAATATATGGAAAGCTCTAATTGATTTAGGGTCAAGCATTTATTTGATGCCCTTATCTGTGCTTGAGAGGATTGGTGGTCTTAAAGTGAAGCCTACAAAGGTTACTTTGCAATTGGCGGATGGATCTACTAAGAAGCCATATGGTGTGGCGGAAGATGTTGTGGTTCACATAGACAAATTTCGATTCCTGGTGGATTTTGTAATGATGGAGATGGAGGAAGATGTGAAGATCCCTATTATTCTTGGAAGGTCATTCATGAAAACGGCCAAGGTAGTCATCAATGTGGATGATGGGACGATAACACTTAAAGACCAAGAAGAAGAGGTGATATTTAATGTCTTCAATGCTGAGCAGCAGAATCAAGTGAGGAAGACTAGTCATAAAGTTTCATATGAAGATGCACCGGTGACTAGCCCTAAAGTTGCTAAGTTGGTCATCAAAGGTAAAAAAATTGTTTCTTGTCACAGGTTAAGGAAGGAGAAGAAAAAGATGACGAAGGAAAGAGAGTTCATCATGACTCGGTGGATGAACAACTCAAACTTGGTACACTAGTGAGATTCAAGAACAAGTTGTGGGTTGTTAAAGAGCTTAAAGAGAATGGAGTTATAGAGATTGAAGCTCCGTATTCAAGGAGAGTAAAAAAGGTGAACAAAAAGATGTTGATAAGTTGGTGTGAGGAAAAAGGGAAGAACACCAACATGAAAGAAGTGACGTGAGCTTTAATGTGTCAAGCTAGTGACAATAAAAGAGCGCTTGCTGGGAGGCAGCCCAGTGAATTGAAAACTTTAATTTTTGCTATTTGGTGTTGTAATTTAAAACTTTTGTTATTTTGTTCTGTTTTGGTTATGAGCCTGCTATGGCACAACATCTACTTTGAGTATCTACTGATGGATGCAATGGACAATTCAATAGACCACCACAAGAAGAGAGAAAAGAGAAAGAAGAGGTTGAGAGAGAAAAAGAAAAAAATAAGAAAATTCTTCCTTACCATGAGAAGTGTTCAAAAAAGAAAAAAAAAATGCAATCAGGGTGTTTTGATGAAATCTTCAAGAAATTGGGGATAAAAATTCCTGTGACTCAAGCATTACAACAAATCCTTGAATATGCTAAGTTTTTGAAGAAACTCCTCAAAAGAAAGAAATATTTAGAGGAGGACTCTATTCAGATACAAGGTGATTGCAGTGTGATCTTGCAGAATGCACTTCCTCCAAAGGATAAAGATCCAAGAAGTTTCACTATTCCTTGCACTATTGGGAGGCACAAAATAGGGAAAGCCCTAATTGATTTAGGGTCTAGTATCAATTTGATGCCCTTGTCTGTACTTGAAAAGATTGGTGGTCTTGAAGTCAAGCCTGCAAGGATGACTTTATGCATGGTAGATGGGTCCACCAAAAGACCCTATTGTGTGGTGGAGGATGTGATAGTTCAAATTGACAACCTTAAATTTTTGGTAGACTTTGTTGTTATGGAGATGGGGGAAGATTTGGAGATCCCTATTATTCTTGGAAGGTCATTCATGAAGACGGCCAAGGTAATCATCAATGTTGATGATGGAACTACAACCCTTAAAGACCAAGAAGAGGAGGTGACTTTCAATGTCTTCAATGCTGAGCAACCGGTTCGAATAAAGAAGACTAGTCTCAAAGTTGCATGTGAGGATGCACCCGAGACTAGTACAAAAACTGCTAAACCAGGTAAAAAAGGTAAAAAGTGTTTTCTGTCACAGGTTAAGGAAGAAGAAAAAGATAGCAAAGGAGTAGGTGATAATATAGACTCACTGGAAAAACATGAAGGACTGAGACCAGGGGTACCAGTGAGATTCAACAAAAAGCTTTGGGTTGTGAAAGAATTCAGAGCTGATGGACAGATAGAGATTGAATCTCCAATTTCAAGGAGAACTAAAAAGGTGAACAGGAAGCTGCAGAAGATCAATTGGTGTGGAGAAGGAAAAGATGACACCAAGATCAAAGATGTGACATAAGCTTATTGGGTCAAGCTAGTGACGTTAAAGAAGCGCTTACTGGGAGGCAACCTAGTTTTCTAAACCTTTCTTTTTAGTCTTATGTTTTGTTATTTGTTTTCTTTTTAATTTTCTGTTTTGTTATTTGTTTTCTTTTTAATCTTTTGTTTTGTTATTTGTTTTCTTTTTAATCAATTTTTTTGTTTTTATACTTTGCTTGAATGAACTACACTACTTTGATTCAACTGTGATGTGTTTTGTGATGAGTATTGCTTTGTGATATTCTAGTGTATTGATTGATGTTGAGATTATGCATGATGTGTTAGCTCAAAAAGTATGAAACAGGTGCTTGAGATAAAATTTGATTGAGATACTGAGCAAGATGTTTTTCCGAATTCTGGGACTTGAGAGTTTACCTGTGTGAGTTTTGGGCTTCAGAGTTATTATGAATAATTGCTATTACTTTGAAAGCATGAATGATTTTGCCCAAATTTTCTGTGATAGAACTACTTGCTTGCAGGTTTCATATGATCAAGGCAATATTTTGTTATCCCTTATTTTTTAGCCTACTCATGAATTTTTCCAAATAAAAAGAGAACAGTTTGTTCCATCCTTTGAACCTTTGCCTTAAGCATGTTTTGAAAACCCTGTTTTAAATTCTTTACCTTAAGTTGAGTTGAGAATATTTGTAAGGTATTGAAAAAGGTTCAAGTTTGGAGTTGCTAGAAAAATAAGCAGTGAGCAAAAAGAAAAAGAAAAAGAGAAATCAACAGAAAAGAAAAAATAAAAAGAAAGAAAAGAAAGCTCACTACAAGGGAAAAAGGATGGGAAAGATCTTCTTGAAAAGAGAACTTGTGTGTAATTGTTAATTTCATAAATATCTCTCTTAACTCAAGGATTTTGAATTCCTGAAAAACCATGTTTCTTCTTAGCCCAGTGATAACGGTTAAAAAACCATTATTTTTATACCTAATCTTGATATTAAAAACACCCTTTTTGACTTAGAAGCTTGCTTGAACTCATGTTTTTGCTTTAGTTTTGTGAATAACAGAGTTGAAGATGAATTTAATGGTTTTGTGCTAGATTCCCTTGATTTTGTAGGCTATTGGAATGATTTGAAAGAAGAGTTAAAGTACCAAATGGTTGGAATGCAGAAAAGTCAACCAGAATGCAGAAAAGTCAACCAGAGTGAACAAAAGTCAACCAGAATCTAGAAAAGTCAACTAGTCAACAAGAGTGCAGAAAAGTCAACCAGAATGTAGAAAAAGTTGCGCTGAGCGCCATTTAAGTGGGCTTGGACCAGTTTTCTGTTATTTTTATGGGCTTGGACCTGTTTTTCTGTTATTTTTATGTTCTATTTAAGGACTTGCACGTCCTAGGGATTGTATCTTTTGATGGCTTAAGCACAAAAACAAACTTTTCACCCCTTGGGGGTAGATTTGGGGATGGTGACGACTCTCCTCTTCTCATTCTCGGGTTTTTCTATCTCTTTCATTCTTTCATTCCATTGTTCATCTAGTTCTTCCATGACGATGGAGAACAAAACCTTATTTGTTGTTGGAAAAGATGTAACCTCTTAAACTCTCATGTATTAAATTGATTCTTGATTATATATGCTTTACTTCATTAATTGTTAGGGTTTTTCCTCTATACTCTATGCATGCTTTGTTTAACTCATTCAATTGCATGATCTTTGATTTTGTCGATATGGACACATACGGGGAAATCTAGAACTGGGGAAATTCTCCCGGAAGCAATATTACCTAGACATAGGAATAGGAGGATCGATTGCCTTTAAGCTTCTGTGCGAATGTAATGCATGATTAATTGCTAGGGAGAGAAGACATTGTGAACTAGTAATTAGGAGTAGGCTTTCTTCACCGAGATATCAGGTTTAAGGTAAATTAGAAAGTGACATTAACATTAATGAAGAAGATGAATTCATATATGCATGAGAGTAAATTAGGTGAAATCTAAACCCAACAACAATATCATCAACTTCATCCATTCATTCTTGTATTTAGCCTCAATTGATCAAATTGCATTCATGTTTATTTTATTGCATTTGCATTCAAAACCCCCAAAATTTGTTCTTTCGAGTCTTAATTAGTTAAGTAATCATATAACTGTTTAGTGTCGTGAGTCTCTTGGGAAACGATACTTGGTCTTACCATTTATTATTACTTGATACGATTCAGTACACTTGCCGAGGTCTTAACAAGTTTGTGACTTCGTTTTCGGGGATTAAAAATTTTTTTATCAAGTTTTTGGCGGCGTTGTCGGGGACTCATGGTAGAACTATTCTATTGGTGTGATTCTTAACCGATATTAGACTTTTTATCTTTTTATCTTTTTATTTTTTTATCTTTCTATCTTTTTATCTTTTTCTCTTTTTATCTTTTTATCTTTTTATCTTTGTATCTTTTTACCTTTTTATCTTTTTATCTTTTTACCTTTTTAATTTTATTTTTTATTTTTATGTTTCTATCTTTTTATCTTTCTATCTTTCTATCTTTCTATCTTTTTATCCTTCTATCTTTCTATCTTTATATTTTTTTTTCTTTCTATCTTTCTATCTTTTTATTATTTTCTTTCTATCTTTCTATCTTTTTATCTTTTTATCTTTTTATCTTTTTATCTTTTTATCTTTTTATCTTTTTATCTTTCTATCTTTTTATCTTTTTATCTTTCTATCTCTTCATTTTTTTATCTTTTTAATTTTTTATCTGTTTGTGTTAATTGGGTGCTATAGTGTAGTGTTCTTTAGTGTTTGCAGGATAAAATTCGAAAATTTGTACTAGGAGCACAAGATCATTAAGAGAAGAAGGAGGAAAGCATCTACTAAGGGATGCTAGGAGGACTCAGATGACAACATCTACTGATGGATGCTGCTATGATGAGGATGATGAATTATAGCGTCTACTGATGGATGCTATGTGATTAAGCTTCTATTGATGGATGTTACTAAAGGTGTCTATTGATGGATGTCGATGAAGATAAGAAAGATTAGCATCTACTTATGGATGCTAATGAGAAGGATTCACATTTACTGATGGATGTTGGAAGATTCGGATGAGGGAGCATCTACTGATGGAGGCTACTGAGAGCATCTACTGATGGATGTTACTGAAAGCATCTACTGATGGATGCTATGCTACTAGACATCTATTGATGGATGTTACTGACAACATCTATTGATTTTTATGTTTTTGCTTTATTTTATTTGAATTTTGTTTTATTTTTATTTTTGCTTATGTACTTGGTTTAATGAGTTGTGTGCAATGGTTTGGTATGATGTGATAAACTATTGTTTTGTGATGAGTAATATTCTTGTGTTTTCTCTATTGTTTTATGATGCATGTTTAGTTAATGATTGTTGAGGCTTTTTAAGCATAGATGGTGGTTGCTCATAGTATTGTTAAAAACAAATGCATGATTTCAATTGTGATTAATACGCTAGGCAGAATGTTTATCAAATTGTGGAACTTGAGTTAACCTGTGAGAGATTAGGCTCCAGAGTTTTTGATTGATTGAGTGTTATTGCTTTGGAAGCATGATTGATTTTTCCTAATTTTCTATGATTGAACTACTTGCTTGCTTGTTACAAATGATCATGGCCATGTTTTTCTTCTCCCTTAGAGCCAATGTTTATAGGTGAACCCAATAAAGGTCAGTGTTTTCTCTAACCTTTGCACCTGGAGCCTAAATTTGAAAAGTGGAAAAACCCTTTTTGAAATCCTTACCTTGAGTTAAGTAGAGTATGTTTTGTGGTAATGGAGAATGGTTCAAGTTTGGGGTGGTGAGAAACCGAAAAGAACTTTGTGAAATTCATTAAACAGCATTGGGCAAAAGTAAAAGCAAAAGCGAAAAAAAAAAGAGAAGAAAAGAAAGAAAAGAAAAGGTTGAACTCAATGAAAGGAAAGTTGGAAATGAGTTGAAGATTTGGTTTCTCACATAAAAGGAGAAAGAGATATTATTGTTAATGTGAATAAATGAATTGTGCATTCTCTTAACTTAAGGAATTTTGTTGTTTACAAAAACCAATCTTCTTCTTAGCCCGACCTCAATACAAGCCTTGAAAAGTCCTTGTGATGATAACTTGTGTTACCAATGAAGAGCATTGGTAAATTTGAAGATAAATGATTTTGATGATGCTGCAAGAAGATAGGCTTGAAGAAGTTGTTAAAATTATTTAAAAGCACTTTCTAGAATATAAATGTATTAGGAAAGTCTTTGAATATGTAATACTTAGAAAAATCTCGTATCTTTAGTTAAGTTAAACATTTAATCGATTATGTGAAGCTATAATCGATTATCATGAGCACTCTTGGAAAAAGCATTTCGCTCTGGAATAATCGATTATTCCTTCAAATAGTCGATTATCAACTGGTCCTGATGCGAACTGCACAAGTCTCTGGAATAATCGATTGTTCCTCAGGATAATCGATTATCACTTTCTGAAAACCTTATAATGGACTTAAATAATCGATTATCACTAACAATAATCGATTATCAGTGGTAGTTTTAATCTGTCTTTTCTAACTCAGACCAATTGCCTATATATAGTTGATCCAAAACCCTTAGTGGGTCAACTCTGAGCTTTTTGAGAATACAGTGTAATATGAGGAAGTTCCAAAAAGCTAGTTCATTGCATTACCTGTCTCGTGAGTAGGAGAAGCTCGCGCTTTGTGGAGTGGTTCTCTTCGAATTGGCCACATTGAAATAAATTATTTTGAATAATTTAATAATTATAATTAGTTATTAGTATAAATGATTATGATATCAAAAAATACTATCATTAACATTATTAGAAAAACAAATTTGACCCCTCTCATACATTATTTCTTCGCTTTTTAGTATTTTAACAAACGTGTGATCAATATCAAGTCACATTGTCATTAATATAACCATAAATAATCATTAAAAACTCATTTGCATTTCTTAATTTATAATGCTTTGAATCGATTCTTTACTACTTAGAATCGATTATATTAACTTAGCAAAATCGAGAGTGGAATTATATGAATATAGAGGGGCACATCAAACTTTTTAACTTCAAGCCCTCCAAATATCCCCTTCTTCGCGGGTGATTCAAAAGTAGACAATTTCTGGGGAGCAGGACGTCAATTTGTTTTTAAATGAATCCAACGAAATTTATTGATTTTTTTCTCAATGATGTTTGAACGTCGAATTCAGTGGGGCTTCGACATTCATACAAGAAAGTGGAGTGTGGCAGTTACTAAGCATAATTACACGATTTACGTCATCGGTTCATATATAAATATAGCTTGCATTTCACATAATCCCTACCTCCTGTTTCCGTATTGAACATATTAGGATTCATGTTTTTTATCTCCTTTGCATTTTCTTTTCCTTAGATATCTAAGCATTTTTGTTCTTCATATTGCAATTTGATAACTTGAACTTAAAACTGGTTCATTCATCGTCATTTCATATGAAGGAGCCCTTTCAAGTTCAAGTTAACAAAATGTTTTTGTAGTTTAGAAATGGTTAACATATCTTACTGAAAGGGAAGTGCTTAGGAAAAACAAATATTGTTCACAATATGTTTAATGCTGAAACAATTTTGATATCTAAAATAATTATATAAAAAGTTGTTCAACTTCATCATCTAAAATTGTATGATTCTTTTTTAAATTGTCCATAAGTTGGACTCCTCTATTAGATTTCAGAGTTATCTTTTTTCTAAGAGAGAGTTCAACTTATGGACAAATTAAATTTGGAATCAATTTACACAGTTGACGTCAAATGTTGGGTACCCTTGACGCAAAGACCTGGAGTTTATTCATTGTTTTAACGTCGAATGATGCTTGGAATTGACGTACATTTGGATCAAAATGTACATTTCCATGAAGTACATTTCACTGGATCAAAATGTACCGTAAATTTGGATATATTTTGTTTTTCCCCTCTCATAGAACGTCGAAGGCAGCGGGTCAATGACGTGAAGGGAATTGCAGTATAATGGGAGCATTAATGGTGACCTCTTAACTTCACACTAATAGAACGTCTTATTCGATAGGCTTTGACGTTTTCTTCTTCCGCAATAGCAAAAGGTGGCGTCTAATGATTCTTTTTTCTTTAAAATCAGACATGAAATTTTTTCTTTTTACTTCTTCCTTAATTGATTCAAGTTAGTAGTGTACTGAAATTTGCACTTTTAACCAGTGATCAATTTTTGATCAATATCAGAACATCATAATCTTCTATTCTCAACTAGATTGAGGGTTAGTCCACATAAAATGCAATCAACATTCACAAGTCACAAATCGTTTACTTAAATAAATCTTCATTTCATTTCATTCTCAAACCGAAAGAAATACAGAAACCATAGGTGGCTTGCTAGCCATGATTACAAAAGAAAAACAAAAAACATAGAAAAGTAGGGTCTAAAATAATTATCAAGAATATTCCATTGAATCTTCATTATCAGAATCTTCAGTATGATCTTGATCAAGAGTAGGTGGACTTCCAACAATTTGTTCATCATTGAAGAACCATCCATTCATAGTCTTTTTCAACCCAATAGATGACAGAATTGGTATACCAATTTCTTCTGACCTTTTGCACACAATTCTTCTTTCTTCTTCAGATACATATACTCCTTGGAGTTCCAACACCTTGATGATAAATACTCCATATGGAAATTTGTGTGCATAATCATCTCCTGCAGCGATCATGTGGTGTTTTAGTACCGCAACCCAGTTGGTTGGGATTCTAGTCTTGATAGCACTCAACAGAAATACATCTTTTGTTGACATTTTGTCCTCATTCAATCTTCCAAGCAACAGTAGCCAAGTCAGGACATAAGCAATCATTTTCTCCTCCTTGTTTAAGCCATCATGTAGGTACTACTTATCCACCCTGTACCTTCCTGGATATCTTAAGCAATTTATATATATAGCTCTCTTTGTTAGCCATCTGTTTGACTCAGAATCACGGATATGAGAACGAAACCTTCAGCTTTCAGTCCAGCAATATCTAACCAAACATTATTGTCAATAGTAATGTTAACACCTTTGACCCTTGAGTGAATGACCCCATTTACAACCCTCAGGTTTGTGTAGAAAACCTCAACCAAATATGGATAGCAATGTCCTTTCATCTGCACAAAATCAGTAAGCCCTTGATATGCAATCCATTCTTGAAAAAGGAACCCTTTTTTCTTGAACAATTGCAGGTCCAGATACTTGTGAGGAACTACCTTTTTTATATATGTCAAGTATAAAAACTTTGCTCGCATGTCTCGATCACTTATCCATCCAGATGGGCTTGCACTTCTTGTAACCCGGGCAACCTTTTCTTTTCCTCTTGATGATGACAATGGAGAAGCCATTTCTGAATAGAATTCTAGGAACGTCTTTCACAATATCGACTTCTTAACTTCATAACTGCTCTGCTTAAAAAATACAAAGGAGACGTCGAATTATAGAGGGCATCGACGTGAATTGTCAGCCAGAAGACAAAGAGTTAGAAAAAGACGTCCAAGTTTAGGGATATTCGACGTTTTCTTTTTCATCCTCCCGCCCTGTTATTTTTCTTTTTCCTTTATAAAACTTCTCATAAGCTCCCATTACCATTATATTTCAATATAATATCTACATTTTAAGATAACCTCCCCCATTAGAAATGCAACGTTACCGATATTCGAGGTTTTCTTCTTCAGCCTCCCGCCCTTTTTCTGTCCTTTTGTCGGTGAAATTTAAAGAGAATAAAATTGTATTTGTTTAAAATATTAATATAATTTCATATAGAAAATAATAATAATAATATTTTATGCGAATTCAATTTAGTTATAGATCACAATAACTAAAATTGTAATAAATATTATTATATTATTTAAAGTAATTAAGTTGACTGATAAACTAAAGGTGTTAAGATAGAACATTGTGGAAAAAAATGAAGATATGTTAATTAAAAAAATGTACGTTGTCAAAGTATAATTATCCAAAAATAGTTAGACAAGTTAACAACAGAGATGTATCACACCAGGTCAAATATCGAGAAGAGATAGCGTGTATGGGGAATAGTCAGACAGATCTAGAACAAAAATTAAGGAGGATGGGTTGGGTCGAAGATTAAGGGAGATTAGATTTGACGGTGGAGATTGGTTGACCCAAAATGAATGTTTGGAGATTAAGAACAAAGGTCCAGACAAACTAACATAAGTTGAAGGTCGGGATGGGCTGACCCGAACAAAAGGTAGGATAGAGGACTATCTTCTGATTAATAATTAGTTTATGAAATAAAATAAATTGTATTTTTCTTATCGAAGATTAACATCTTTGTGGCGAATCTTTCTTTTAGGGTTTCTTAGGTGCCTTAAATATTAATACCTTTACTTATATATAGGGACACCAAATACATATGTAGACATTTTGGAAGTCATAAATATGCATTTGCAACGTTGAGGGAGGATTCTTTTGGCTCTTGGTTTACAACTGATTCTTATCAAAGAATAACATCTTTGTGGCAAATATTTCTTTTAGGGTTTCTTAGGTTGCCTTAAACATTTATACCTATATTGTGGTGTTTCCATCTTTGTCTAATGAACCTCTAGAAAAAATTTAAAAAAGTCGAGACGACGAGCCAGGACATGAAAGAGATGGATCTGTATATTTAAAACGGACCGATCACGACTATCAGATAAGCGTTTATAAAAAACTCGAATTTAAAATGTCCACGACGATCAAAGATAAACGAAATCTTAGAAAAACTTTTATTGAGCACATTCAAATAAATTATTTTGAAAAACTTAATCATTATAATTAGTTATTAGTATAAATGATTATGATATAAAAAAATACTATGAATAACATTATTAGGAAAATACTATGAATAACATTATCTATATTTCTTAATTTATAACGCTTTGAATCGATTCTTTATTACTTAGAATCGATTATTTTAACTTAGTAAATTTGAGAGTGGAATTATATGAAAATAGAGGGGCACATCAAACTTTTTAACATTCAAAAGTAGACAATTTTTGGGGAGCGGGACGTCATTTTGTTTTTAAATGAATCCAACGAAATTTATTGATTTTTTTCTGAATGACGTTTGAACGTCGAATTCGGCGGGGCTTCGGCGTTCATACACGATGTACGTCATCAGTTCATTTATAAATATAGCTTGCATTTCACATAATCACTGCCTCCCGTTTCCGTATTGAACATATTAGGATTCATGTTTTTTATCTCCTTTGCATTTTCTTTTCCTTAGATATCCAAACATGTTTGTTCTTTAAATTGCAATTTGCTCGGTTGAATGTCAAAGTGCCTCATTCATGTCTCAGTTCATATGAAGGTGGCCTTTGATATTCAAGTGAACAAAATGCTTTTTACAGTAAAGAAATGATTAAGTTATCTTACTGAAAGGAAAGTGCTTGGGAAAAAGAAATATGGTTCACAATATGTTTAATGCTGAAAAAATTTTATGATCTAAAATAATTATATAAAGAAGATGTTCAACTTCAACATTGAACTATGTATGAATCGTTTTTTTAAATTATCTTGGAGTTGTCTTCTACCATTAGATTTTAGAGCTATTTGATTTCTTATGGCAGAAACAACTCCAAGACAAATTAAATTTATAAATTTGACGTCGAATGTTGAGGGCTTGGATGCGAAAGACTGCTCAATTACAAAGCTAAGTTTAGTCAGCAAGGAGTTCAGAAGAATCCAAAGAGATTTTTTACTTATTCAGTGAATGATGATTGAACGTCGAATTCGGCGGGCTTCGACGTTCAGAAAGTTAATGTCAAATATTTGTGCTCGAGGATGTCCTATATCATTATTCATCATAGTAATGTCTACGTTTAGTCAGCAAGGAGTCTTAAGAATCCAAAGACATTTTTTACTTTTTCAGTGATGTTTGAACGTCCAATTGTGCGGGGCTTCGACGTGCAGGATATTAATCATGTGTAATGCTTTTAAAATGATTTAATTTTGCTACGCGGATCATCTAATTTTTAGTATTTTTTTCATTTTAATTTTTAATCATTCAATGGCACGTCCGACTCTGTGGAGCGGTGGGACATTTAATGGTGTGCATTTCCAACGATATTTTTAACGTCTTTTGTTGGGGGTTGGACTTCAATTAGTTCTTATGGTGGAAACAGCTGAAATATAAATTAAATTTATACGATTGAAGTCGAGTATTGACTGCAAACGATGCAAAGGTCTGGAGATTGGGTCAAATATTTGTGATCAATGACGTCCTATATCATTATTTATCATAGAATGTCTTCGATTAGTCAGTAAAGAGATCATATCGAATCCAAAGAGATTTTTTACTTTTTCAGTGAATGATGTTTAAACGTCGAATTTGGAGGGGCTTCGACGTTCATCCAATATCAGAATCCAAAGAGATGTTTTACTTTTTCAGTGAATGATGTTTGAACGTGGAATTGTGCGGGGCTTCGACGTTCATACGATGTGGCAGTTTCTAAACATAATTACATGATGTACTGTTTTTATAATGATTTAATTTTCGTCAGCGGATCATCTAATTTTTAATATTTTTTTTCTTTTTAATTTTTAATCATTCAATAGCACGCCCGACTCTGTGGAGTAGTGGGACAATGTTTCCAACTATGTTTTTCACGTCTTTTGTTGGGGGCTGGACGTCAATTAGTTCTTAGTTGAGCGTCGTCATTTCATCTATAAATATAGCATAAATTTCGTGTAATCCCTGCCATCCTGTTTCTCTGTTGAACATATTAGGATTCATGGTTTTTATATCCTTTGCGTTTTCTTTTCCTTAGATTTCGAAGCATTTTTGTTCCTCAAATTGCAATCTGCTCACTTGAATTTCAAAGTGCCCATTCAGGTCTCAGTTCATATGAAGGTGGCCTTTGAAATTCAAGTCAATAAAATGCTTTTTATAGTACAAAAATGATTAAGTTATCTTACTGAAAGGGAAACGCTTAGGAAAAAGAATAATGGTTCACAATATGTTTAATGCTGAAACAATTTTATGATCTAAAATAATTATATAAAGAAGATGTTCAACTTCATCATTAACCAATGTATGAATCGTTTTTTAAATTGTCTTGGAGTTGTCTTCTACCATTAGATTTCAGAGCTATTTGATTTCCTATGGTGGAAACAACTCAAAGACAAGTTAAAGTTATAAAGTTGACGTCGAATATTGGGTGCATTGGACGCAAAGGCCTGGTGATTGACGTCTACTTTTTAGGATCACCGACGTCCTATAACTTAGGGGATTTCAAAAGGAAATCTCCTTTTACAAAACACTTAATCTAAAATGAAGACCAAAGATGATGGAAGACATTATAACCAAAACTATGAAGTAAAAAAAAAACCAAAGGAAAAAGTTAACACGAATTTGGTTGTGAAAGTAATGTAGGATAGGTTTTGAAAGGGTCTACTTGAAATTCATAAGTGTTAACTTTTTCTGTGTTTTCCGCCCATGCCTTCATGGTTAACAAAGAAATGTCTTCGTTTAGTAAAGGAAAAGAAGGAAAACACAAGAAAAAAGTTTAACATGAATTTGATTACCGAAGTTATGTAGGATAGGTTTTCAGAGAGTCTACTTGAAATTCATAAGTGTTAATATTTTCCTCTGTTTTAGCCCTTTGCCTTCATGGTTAACAAAGAAATGTCTTCGTTTAGTGAAGGAAAAGAACTAAAACAGTTGAAAAAAGTTAACATGAATTTGATTACCGAAGTTATGTAGGATAGGTTTTCAAATGGTCTACTTATTTATCGGCGTGAACGACATTGGAGTGGTTGGGACCATTAATTGTGTGAACAGAATGTTACGTCAAATTCAGCTGGTACATGACGTTTTAATCTTCATACCAAAGCCAAAATTCGCTCCATTTTTTATTACTTTTTCTTTTTCCTTTTAAACTCTCACTTTAATGTCCAAGCTTTGTAGATCTTCGACGTTTTTTTCGTCAGAAGCACCAGAGTTTCTTTTGCTTTTTCACTGAATTTATTTACGACAATGCCACCGGTTATTGTTTACGTTGCCTGTTATTTTATTTGACGTTGAATGTGTGACGTTGCGCACCCTTATATACACTGAATTTGAAAATCTAATGTACACTGAGTTGTTTCTATATTGGTAAACCCTAATACTGAGAAAAATTATCTGTATCCAAATTCAAATGGCTTCTTCATCACATCCTTCAATAGACAGAGGAAAGGCTGTTGTGGCTGCAAGAAATACTGATCTCTCCGGGTGGATCAGTGATGAGGAGACTCGTCTAGAGTTTTTGAGGTGGACGAAGTTTAAACATATTGTTCCTCACAAATATCTGAACCTCGACTTATTTGAAAAGGAGGGATTTCACTTCCAGGAATGGATTGAAACTCAAGGTCTCTCTACACTTGTCTAGATGAAGGGTGATTGGTTCCCTGACTTAGTAAGGGTCTTCTACAACAATATGAGAAACATAGATGGTGTCCTTCATTCTCGAGTAAAAGGAGTAAATGTTCACATTGACAATGATGTCTGGTTTCAACTTGCTGGATTAAAAGTCGAAGGGTTATTCTCTCACTTACGGTACTCAGAAACAAATAGATGGTTGAAGAAAAAGGACGTGTACATTAACTGGTTAAGGTTTCTTGGGAGATACACAATTGAAAGATTATATGTGCATGAGGGACTGAATAAAGAAGAAAAGATAACAGCACACATTCTTGCTTGGGTGATTTTACCTGCTAGACTTGTACAAGTACAAGACAGAATGACGACTGAAGATGTTTTTCTATTGTATGCCATCAAGAATGATGTTCCTACCAATTGGGTGGAAGTAATAAAAGATCATATGATTGATGCAGGAACCAAACATGCATGACATCTACCATATGCTGTGTTTATCAGCAAAATCCTGACCCTTCAAGGTATGGATGTTAGTGGTGAAAAGAAATGGTCTTGTAAGTGCTCAAATGTGATAAATCGAAACAGCTTGACTTCCATTGGCCTTGTGAAGACCACAAAGAGATGGTGCTTCAAGGATGAAGAGAATATGGTTCAAAGTTCTGGAAGCACACCTGCATTAAATGAAGACCGCACCAACTTCGTCCCTGAAACCAATTTTGAAAGATTTGTTATTGAAAAACTCAGGAGACTCGAACAGAAGATAGACGCTCTGCATGAGAAAAAGAATAAAAATGATTCTCCAACTGAAGATTCAAGTGAAGAGTCTGGTGAGGAGGATTCAATGGAAATATTCTAAATTAGAATAGAGGCTTAGAGTTTTAGTATGGAGTTGGTTTTGTGTTTCTGTTTTGTGTCTGTTTTATTTCTAATCTGATTGTAATCACTATGAATATGAATGAAATTGTACTACTTGAAACGAAATCCAAATTGTTAACTTAACCACGAAAAGTATATATTTAAATTTCAAACAGAGTTCAAACATACAAAAATATACTAAAATATATTAAAATATTACATTAATTTCAGAAAAATAAACTAAAATGGACTCTTCTTCCTAATCTAAGTCAGATGTCTCCATAGACTCAACTTCTGTTGTGTCGTCTTCATCATCGGATTCACTTGCTGAGGGAGTTATGAGAGCATTGTCTTCATCTGATTTCTTGTGAATCATGATCAGAGAGTTTTCAACTTCTGAAATTCTTGTTGAAAGCATTCGAAATTGATTCACAACAAATCTTTCGAACTCAGTCTGTGGAGTGAAGGTAGAAGGAGTTTCATCAACATCCTTGAACACCCATCCATCTTTTGTTTTCTTTAGACCATTATGTCTCAATGCCGCTTTTCCTATTTCATTTGATTCGGTGCACCAAATTTTTTTTTCACCAATAAGATCAACTTGATGATGCTTCAATACACGGCTGATAAAAACACCATATGGAAGAATATGTCCATGACTACTTGCAATTTCAATCATGTGCTCACTCATGACAACAACCCAGTTGGTTGGTATCCGGGTTTTCATGGCATGAACCAAAAATAAATCTATAGTAGTTAGACGATCACGTAAACATCTTCCAGGTAGTATTACCCAAGTAAGTACAAAAGCACACATTTTTTCTGCCATTTTCAAACCATCAAGTAGATATGGCTTGTATACCTTTAGCCTTGTTGGACTTCTCAGATATTCCTTATAAATTTTCTTCTTGTTGGTCCATTGGTTGAGTTCAGAATTTCTTTCATGAGACATGAAGCCTTCTCCTTTGAGACCAGTAAAAGATAGCCATATTTCGTCATCAATTTTAATATCGACACCTTTCACCCGAGAGCATATAACACCATCGACAACCTTCAGATTGTGGTAGAAGATGTGTATCAGGCCAGGATAGCAATCACCGGTCATTTCTACAAATTTTAGAAGACCAACATCTACAAGCCATTCTTGAAAGATAAAACCGCTCCCTTTTGAATAATTCCACATCCAAGAACTTGTGAGGGACCACCTTGAAGAGTTTTCTATAACATCCAAATTTGTATCATTCTTCGTCATCACTGATCCACCCATTTGGACTAGCATTTCTTAGAAGGTGTGGAGCCTTCTTTCCACGCCGTGAAGATGAAGAAGCCATCTGAGAACAGGATTTACACATTTACAAGAAGGGTTTAAGAAATTTGTTTCTAACAATGATACATGATAGATTTAATCAAACTATATGACGATTTATTAACTTTTAATTTCTCTGTTAAAGTTTGTCGTCGAATTCGATTTCTATTTGACGTCCTATATCCAGGGCCCATCAAGTCAATCCTTACATTGTCAGAGAATAAAACGTCGAACCCTGGAGAAATTCGTCGTTGCTGAAATTATTTTATTGGGATATATAAGATTGAAAAATATATTGTCAGAGTTCCGCATAATAAAACGTCGAACCCTTTTGACATTTGTCGTTGATGAAATTAAATTAATGGGATATATAAAATTGAAAATTTTAGTTGGGCCTGAAACTAATAAGCAGTGATGCACAACTTTATAAATAATAGATTTCAAAACGCACTCAGTGTTTTCTAAACTGAAGAGTTACAAACCCTAGAAATGTGAAAGACGTTCCAGAATCTGATCAGAAATGGCTTCTTCATCATCATCAAGAAGAAAATGGAAGGTTGCCCGGATTGCAAGGAATGCTAATCCTACACGTTGGATTAGTGATGAAGACATTCGACGGAAGCTTTTTAGTCTAAGGAAGATTAAAACCGTGGTTTCTCACAGATATTTGAAACTTGTTACTGTGTTCTACTCCAACTTAAAGATGAGTGATGAAACATTTTGTAACAAAGTCAAGGGGGTTTATATGAAGCTGATCAAAGAGGTTTAGATTGGCATTGTCGTTTATCAACCGATCAGCAACGAAGGCTTTCTCTTTCAAATTTGGATTGGTCATCATGGACTTATTGGATTCATAAGAGAAAAAATGATGATCATCAGCAAGTCTATCCCATATCTGATTCTTGGAGTGTAAACAAAACAGATTCGACAAAAACTGAAGAAGACTCTAAGAATTGAGAAATCACCAACAAAATGGAAAGGAAGGTGATGTGAACAACCAGAAAGTGATCAACAATAATTCTGCAACAGAAGAATATGGATTTTCGTTGTTTGATTTTAATTTTGTAATCAGTGGCGTCTTAAGCCATCTTTTGTTTTGTTGGTTGTAATCAATCATCTTTTACATATTAATAAAATTCTCTTTTGGCAATAACATTAGTGAATGATGATTGAATTGTTTAAATTGATTAAATCACTTGTATGATTGTAATTGAAATTTTTAATGTTACATCATTACATTGAATATATCATTGCACTTTTTTTTTATTGTTTTAGAACACCAATAGTACGTCGATTAGTAATGCTACCCGACGTAATATTAATAGAAAAGTTATGAAACGAAGAGGTTAACGTCAATCTTCAGACTTCGACGTATTAATTTCAGCCACATTACTCCCTTTTTATTTCTTTTTCCTTTAAACCAACAATAAACGTCCAATTTCTTGGGCATGTGACGTATTATTCGTTAACCAAAACCCAAAGGTGGCTCCCTTTTTTATTTATCCTTTTTAAATTCAAATAGAACGTCCAACTTTATATGGGAAAACTTAGTTGGTTGGGCATAATAAATGTTGTGTTAGAAACAAAGAGATCCACGTCCTATACTGACACCACTAGACGTCCAAGTATAAAAACTGTTGGCAGAGCATAATAAATGCTACGTTAAAACGAAGAGATAAACGTCCAATATTGACACCACTCGACATACACGTTATTTGGGAAATAGATAGGGACGTCATTTTTCCTTCAGTATTCGACGTAAAATTATTTGAAGGATTTCTAAAAGAAATCCATTATTGTTGGTCTACTGAATAGAGTCTATTTTAAATTCATAAGTGTTAACATTTTCCTCTGGTTTGCTACTATTCATTCATCGTTAACAAAGAAATTTCTTCGTTTAGTAGAGGAATTAATAACAAACCAATGGAAAAAGTTAACATGAATTTGTTTACATAAGTTCTGTAGTTTAGTTAAGGAGGAGTAGTGTTTTGAAAGGATGCGAAATCCAAAGAAATCCATTATTACGTAGGTTATAAATGGAAACGAATAAAGGAAAAACATAATAACACTAAACATACGAAAAAATGAAAATCAAACCACGAAAAGATACGCAGGATTGTTAAAATGTCGAAGGATTTTTGTGAATGGAGGTTGTAGCATTTTAAAAGGGTGCAAAATCCAAATCTTTCAACCTTTTTATTTGTTAAAATGAAGAAGGATTTTTTTAATAGAGTCTATTTTAAATTCATAAGTGTTAACATTTTCCTCTGGTTTGCTACCATGCCTTCATCATTAACACAAAAATTTCTTCATTTAGTAGAGGAATTGACAACAAACCAACGAAAAAAGTTAACATGAATTTGTTTACGGAATTTCTGTAGTTTAGTGAAGAGGAATAACGTTTTGAAAGGATGCGAAATCCAAATCTATCAACCTTTTCCTTCGGTTTTCTATACTCCTTCAAGCTTTTTTGTGTCCTTGAAGGAGATAACAGAAAACACAAAGAAAAAAGTTAACAAATGGAGTTCATAGCAGAAATTTTATAAATGGATGTCTACATGTTATCTAAGTCTCTGAGACTATATTTATAGAAAAAAAGAATGACTATTGGGAAAGGCCTGATGTGGGGTGACCTTTGGCTTCAATAATAAAGGGCAGTCCCAAGGCAAAGGTCGCTCCTTTTTTTTCTTTTTCCTTTTTAAATTCTCATAGAACGTCGAACTCAAGGGGACTTCGACGTGAAAGGTTTGTGAGTATTCAATTTTTGCTGTTACCAAAGGTTTTGAATTGACTCTATAAATATAATGCTTAACTCTATACAATTGCATAATTTGATCATTTTTCAATAATTCATTTTTTAAGTTTTCCTGAAGGTGTTTTATCGGATGGTTTAAATGTTTTGAAGGAGTTTATGAATTTTATGAATGTTGTAGCGTTTTGAAAGGCCTTGGAGTTGTTACAAGTTAACACAAAGAAACCTTGGAGTTGTTAAAAGATATTTTATAAATGGATGTCTACATAAATAATTACTGTTGGGAAAGGCCTGATATGGGCTTCAATCATAAAAGACAATCGACTTAAATGGTGTATGGGAAAATGCAGTTTGCTGCTAGAAACGAAGAGGTTGACATCAATTTCTTCAGACTTGCAAAGTGTCTTTTTGGTTTAATTCTTTTTTCTTTTAATCCAATAATAAAGGCAAATGACGTATTATTTGTTATCCGAAGGCAAAGGTCGCTCTATTTTTTCTTTTTCCTTTTTATTCATTGGTTTAAAAGAAAAACAAATTATTTGTGGAAAAAAAACTTGGTATTGCTGAAAGAGTTCGACATTTTTTGGTTGGTTTAAAAGAAAAAGAAAAAAAGAAAAAAAAAGAGGGACTGAGGTTATTGTTAACGTTGTTTGTTCTGTTATGTGGCTTGATATGGGGCTTCCTCCGCTTAATAAAACGTCGAAGCCATGATCACAATGATATTTTTTCGTTTGGTTTAGAAGAAAAAATTAAAAACATAATTTCTGGAAAACACAACGTCAACGCGAAGAAGAATTGGACGTTATATGGTTAGTTTAAAAGAAAAGAAAAAATAATAAAAAGGGAACTAAATAACAAAACGTCTAAGCCAGTATAAAACTGACATTTTATGGGTTGATTTAAATGAAAAATAAACAAATAATTGCTAGTTGTAATATACAACGTCACTTCTGGATTATTGAACGTCAGATGTTTCTTAAGTTGACGTTATGTGATTTCGACAATCACGTCCAACCCCAAATTGTTCGACGTTCTATATTATTGCTGGAAGCAAACCACTATTTCGTTATTTTTTATTTTAAATTGAACGTCAGATGTTTCTTAAGTTGACGTTATGTGTCTAAGGTCATTGTTTTACGTCGATGTTGGCCATATTTGATGTTAATACATTTTAGATTACGTCGATATGTTTCTTGTTTGACGTTAATTGTTTTTAGACAGTGCACTATTTTAGCAAAGGACGTGGAGCGAATCAATTTATTTACGAAAATGCCACCGGTCATTTTTAACGTTGCATATTTAGTGCTACGACATTGAACGCGTGACGTTATACGCTGTTTTTGCACTAGTGTGAAGCCCTCTTCCAAACCTTCTGATCATCATTGTCATCTCATTCGAGCACCGAAACAACATGAACATGATAATCCAACATTCGTTCCTACTCCTTCCCTTTCCCCTCCCGCTCCTATCGGGCTATGAGGTCTTTTCCCTTATTGTTTTTTCTCCTTTCTTGATGTTTATCAAATAAGGGGGAGAATAGAGAAAGAGTAGACGCGTCAGCATCTAGGATCATGTACTCAAGGGGAGTACACCAGAAGTTAGGATACTATAGAATCAAGGGGAGTTTCTCTAGATTCTTAGAGTTCATCTTAGGAGTCCATGTTTACATTCATGTAATATGTTTTTTGTGTTTTAATAAAAAGTTGTTGGTTGTTGTTTATTTACTTTATTTGTCTTATATGTTGCTTCGTTGTTTGTTTAAATTTATATCTTTGTTTACTCATTTATTATCTTTATCTTTATACACAATATTATTTTTCGATTGTGTCCACTAAGAACATGCAAAAGATAAAAATAATAAAAGATGTAAAACACATAAGACTTAAAAACTAAATGTTCAACTAAGAATGCCTACATCGTTTAAATGTGTATTTGTTAAACATAAAAAAAAGGGAATCGAAAAACATCTAGGTTAAGACACCTAGACGCATGGCTAAATGCTATTGTGCCTAAAGCGACCAAGAGAGATTGAGTTAAACGCTTAATGCTTATAATACCTGGAATAAGTATTCAATTGCTCTCGAAAACAAAATAGGTCGAGATAATGTCTCTGACAAAGTATATTAAAAGACTTAATTATTAAACTATGAAAGAAAGCTTAAGCAAGCTAAACGCTATCTATCTAAAAAGAGACAAAAGTTAAAGAAGCATTTACTTGACTAAACGATGACATGTGCTTAACAAGTACCTCATCTTATGATGAAGTATATATCTATGCTTGGTATCTTCAAAGAAAAGAACTTAATTGTAAAATGCTACATAGCGGTAGGAAATCAAAAGCACTTTGTTGTTCTAAACAAGCATTAATGAAATTAAATACTCAACGTTCAAAGCCAACAAAAGTGATAAGAAAAGTCGTATCTCTTGCACGCATAGTTTACTCCAATTTTTTAGATAAGTTATTCTATACGCATCCACAGTGTTACAGATCAAATATAAAAAAGTGGACGTTAGAGACAAAAGAGATATTCATAGAATGTTCCTCACTTGAAGCAAAGTCTAAAAAGATCGTACAACCTACTTCAAGAAAAAGACTAAAAAAGCATGCCTGCTTTGACAAAGTTGGCTTACACAACGACTACTGTGAAAATAAGAAAGAGAAAGCACAAGTATCAAGGCTATAAACTACAAACTCAGTCTAGCGGACAAATATATATCCATGAAGCCTATAAATAGAAGATCTCTTAAGAAGAAAATTAAGAGGATAACTTAAGAGAATATCTTAAGAAAGAAGAGCTTACAACAATATATTCATCCTGAAATAAAAAGTGAAAAAGCTCAAGACAAAAAAATACATATCAGCTGAAGAAAAGAGAAGAGAAAAGAAAAAAGGAAAGAGATACTCTCAAGCTTCAATGTCATATTGCTTACTATTGTAAGATAGAAGAGAGAAACGCCTGCGAGTGTTTAGACTACATTATATTGTATTCAAATCCTCTTAGTGAGAGATATAGTCACAACTACCTGTAAGAAATTATTTATTACAATTCTAAAGAGAATTAAAACACTCACAACTAAACTCGGTTGAGTTGAGGAATATTAGCAAGGTTGCTAAGTACCAAGAGTGATTCGAATACTAAAAGGAAATCTTGGGGGGTTACTGAGTGTGAATACTCAAAGGAAATCTCGGTGGGGTTTCTAAGTACCAAGAGTAGTGCTAATGCTCAGAGGAAATCTCGACGAGGTAGTTGAGTACCAAGAGTGGTGCTAATACTCATTTCTAATCGTGCGAAGATTATAGTGGAACCCTCTGTAGAGGAGACTGGATATAGTTCAGTTGGAGAGAACCAGTATAATATCTCTTGTGTAATTATATTTTCTCTTACCTAAACGATCCTCTTGTGAAAACGTGCAGTTGCGCTTTATTTCCAAACACAAGAATCTTCAAAGCTAAAGGATTTATTTCATAAAAGAAGTTCTTAACAAAAGGCTGCAGTATATATATTCTGAATAGCACGCTAAAAGTTCTTATTGCAAAATCCTATTAAGTTGAACCTACGATTATTTAAAAGAAGATTTCAAGAGCTCAATAACGTGTTATATCAGAAGGGTTGCAAAAAATTTTCCATTAAACTATTCAACCCCAACCCACTCTCCCCTTCTAATGTTTTTCAGGTACTTCAAAGTTAGCCAAAGCAAAGGAGAAATTGAATAACTTACTAAGAAGTCGACCAAAGCAAAGGAGAAGTTGGCCAAGGTGAAAAACAAGACGACCACAACGAAAAATAAGTCGGTCATAAAGAAAGTGAAGAACCCAATTGTTAATGAAAGGAGAAAACTTAGTGTGGGTTGATACACATGGAAAAGTCAATATGTAGGGGAAAGGGATGAGAAACGACAAAATTTAAGTTTATGGGGAGTTTTGTAGGAATAAACTTACATTTAAGAGTTATTGTGAGTGGTGATGTTTATTGTTATAGGAGAGCAATTGTCAGGAAGTTATTCTATTATGTTGTTGTAATTTATGGTCATTATATGGTTGTGTTATTGTAATAATTGGACACATTATGGCTTGGAAATAAAAGGCCAAATGTTTACGTTTATATTGTAAGGTTTACATGGAATGAAAATGCATCAGAAGTATATTTAGAATATTTAAGTGAATGTCATTTTTCTAACAACCAAAGTTTCATGCTTTCGAGTTATTGTGGTGTGAGGTGAGTGCTTCATATGTCATTGTGTCATTATACGGATTTTGAGATATGGGTTGGTTATGGCTTCTTATAGTATTTGTACATACAAAGATTTTCAAAGACTTTACAAATATTTCCAACCTTCAATCTTTTGAGTACTTGTCCTCCTTCTATAAGTGTTTGTTCTCCGTATAATTAAAGGGATTGTACTTGTAAAAAACACTCTTATGCTCAAATTAGTCTCTCACATCAACAAAAAATAAATACGTAATTGATGAGTTTTTATACTTACTATTTATGAGTTTTTACCAAGATGGACTTGGACTCATTGGCCCAATGTTAAATTTTGAATCATTGTAATCATAGACTATGCTGGTTAAGTGTCTTCTATGATGTTGATGTGGCTGAATAAGAATGACCAAGTACATACTTATCCAAGAACGAAACATATACTCGTATGGCTATGAGATAGACGATCATACCATAAAATATCTTCTTTTACATGGTCGTGTTTTCATTTAGATAACGAGTGTTATGGCTATTTAAGACAGAGAGGAGAAAACCAATAAAGTTTCTCTTTTTGAAGGTATATATAGTTTTTAAGATAATATATATATATATATATATATATATATATATTTTAATTGATTAGTATTTTAATTTTATATGCTTTTAATAAAATAATTTCTGTTTTAAAATTTGAAAATTAAAAGAACACATGGTAGTAAATCTTACATAACAATTAAATTTAATTCCTCTCCATATACATTAACACCAAATTTAAATTTTAGGTTATATCTTTTCATACTTTTCGTTACTTGGCAATAACATTATAAATCTCCATAAATACTCTACCAATAAATTCCAAAGTTACAATAAAAAAATAAAATAAAAACATAATTTGTGTGTAAATGAAATCCTTAA
>JAHCHA010017107.1:2022260-2038511 GCA_027742795.1 Vigna hirtella
ATTACGCTAAAACGAATTTTTCTGTAATATTTTTTAAATATACACGAATCTTTTATAAACTAAAATTAGATTATATTTAAGTTAATAAAGTCATAATTTAACTTTTTAGATATTACTTTTTATCCAGTATAAATTAAATCCTTTTTAACTTAACTATAAATAATTAAACTTTGAAGTTAATTACATAATTAATAATGCAAATTTTTTTATTATTTTCTATACAAGATTATTAGTTTTTTAATGATTATTTTAAAAGTAAATGTTAGATAATATTTAAAAAGGTACATTTCAGACAATTATATAAGATTATTAATTTTACATGTTCACAACTAATTATTTATTACACATTCTAGTTGTAGTATATAGTTTATACAATATACAAGTTAAAATAAACCATTCAACTTTAAAGACAACACCTAGTAGCTTTTAAAATTCCAAAAACAACACCACTTGTATTGTTTTAATTAGTATAATTGTACATCATACTCCTCTCTCTCTTCTTTCTCATGCATCTCATATTTCCCTATTTGTTTTTCATTTTGGACATGTATGGTAAACAGTTTCGGAACTCAATATTTGTCTTTGTGATATGGCGTGGTATTATACGCTGTCTAACAAAGTTGACCAAAGTCATCAGAAGAATCAACCATGATGTCATGCATTAGGTGGAATGGAATGAAAGAGTTTGAGAACTATTAATTAGAATTTGGAATATGGATGATACTTTGTAGCGTCAGTGCATCCATCTTCTTCTTTTTGTTTCTCTTTTTCTTTTCTTTTTTCCATTTTAATTGTTTATGGGTGGTGGGATAAAGTGTCACTTCAGTCCACTTTGAACCTCATGGAAAATGTCAAATTTCTTCATTTTTTTCTCTCACCTGTAATCTCTTCTATGTTTTAGGTTGCTATTTGCCTCCGCCGATAGGAAATTGTTTTTGGTAGTATAAGAAGAAACTTAAAGAAAAAAACTAGTTTTCTTTTCTTAATTATTCTTGCAAAAGCATTAAAGTAGTAGAACAAAAAAAGAAAGTGATTCTAGTATATCTTGTTAAGAAAATAATTGTTTTTCCAAAACAAAGCACAAAATAAATATCACCTTATTAGTTATTTCTCTTCTCACATTCCCCCTTTTAAAGATTTTAATAAAATTAAGCAAATATTTATTCTATATTTTATTCTTTGTCATCCATGCTTTTATTTTTTGTAAAGTAGGATTGCACATATAAATTTGTCAATTCTTATTAAGTCTAATAATATGTTTTATTGGTTGATGATCTTTTGCATATCTATACTTCGTTCTCATGCGTTTTATTGGGGAATAAAAGGCATGACTACAGCAATATATAAAAATCTTTTGTTGCTTGTGTTGGAATTCCTCCATTGACCTTTGAATCCATAGCTCAGGTAATATGTATTCAACTTCTGTGGTATACGTTACTTTAACACAATTTCTGTTGTCCTTTTTCTTTTTTTGTTTATGATAAAATATTAATGTACTTTTTAACCTTTTCCTTTTTGCTGAAAACAAAAAACCGTCCATTTGTTCTTGATACTAAGACAGGTTGAAACTTTCTGCTTAGTAGGCTTTGTAATCAACCATGATTTCATGCCTGTGCTATCAGATTTATAAATTTTATTGTCGATAACAAAAGATCTAGATAACATAATAAGGAAGGAAAAGGTTTTTATCATGATGATTTTTTAAGTAAAGTGATACTTTTTATATGAATTGGAAAGTAGTGTTCTTTTAAATTTGTTGTTAGAAGTTTCTTTGATGATCATATTAAAGAGAGTTTTGGATAAAAACATTTTAGTTTGATTATGTCTATACGTTAAAAGAAATTAGTTTTCTATTATAGGTCGCACTACATCTTTAGTATACAAAAATTAACCCTTTCTTTTCTTTTTTTAGAAAGTTTGTTTAACTAATTAACTATTTTGTACAATAATAATAATAATAATAATAATAATAATAATAATAATAATCTACATATAAAAAAGATACCTCTTTTTATATATACAATTTTTATTTCTGTTTTACCCTTTATCATATAATTCTTAACTGATTTTTCAGAACTAACCATTATTTTAAAATATTTTGTATAAAATTTATTAGGTGTTTATCTTTTTTTATTTCTTTATTATATTTATACATTCAGGTTATTCGTATTATTCTCATTAGTTTTTTCTTATATATTAACTTAATCAATTTACACATATTAATAACTTATAATATAATTTAAATATTTAAAAGTTACAGAAATATTTTCCGCTGATAATAATAACCAAAGTTAGATAAATCACTTTAATTCCACAACGAAGAAAGTTACTTTCACACAGCATTTTATAAATACTCTAATATTTAATAATATAATACTGAATTAACATGATAAATTTAAATTTAAATTAAATTATTAAATAAAAAAATATTATACGAAGTTGTTAAGAGGAAGTAAAAAAATAGTGTCAAAGTAGCAGCTCTCTTCTACAACTAAGTTAACCTATGGATTCCCTTGTCTGCCCATATACCATCGTTTAGTTTAGTCTGATACACATTTTACTACAAAATTTTCCAAACGTGGACAAACATAAATACATATACATGTATATCGACCCATAGAGGAATTGTTCCCGACTTTCACTGATGTGTGCCATGTATCTGATTGTCCATTTTCAGTTGCCTTTGTGTATTGATTTTGGTATTAAATTTGAGTAAATAATATAGCTGAAAGATGATAACAAGAAAGACAGTGTCTACAAGAATAAAATAGTTATATACCTTCTTTTTATATAGATATGCGACAAATCTTTCTCAAGCTATAGTGTTGAGACTTAATTAAATTGAGTCTGCATTCAACAGATAAAAGTTTCCTCTATCATGTTTCATTATTGGCAAAGGTGTGCAATCTAAAAATATTCTTTACGTGAGAAGATAAGGAAAGCTAAAAACCCCTAGGAATGCTATATATGAACTAGTAACTCGAGCAAAACAATCGGGAGCAACTTCAATATATATATACATATATATGTTACCAATCTGATGTATCAAGATCATGCTTCATATTGATCACGAGTCACACGTTTATTTATGCAAAAGTAGACACCGACATATATAGGCCAGAAGGGGATTCAGATGGTGCCTGGTGCAGGCCTTTCTCACCCTCTTTCTCCCTTTGAATTCCTTCCTTTGTTCCACTTCTAGATCTTCACGTACCTCAACTTTCTCTTCCATTTTTCTTCTTATTAATCACTCTGATCTTCACTTTACTACGCTTCTCCAAAGTTGAGAATCCATGCACACTTGAAATTAAGAATAGCATGCTGTATATGCATCTAAAAAATTATCTAATTGGATTGTAGATACGAGTTAATCCTCCACAGCTGTATAAGTATGAAATTACCTCTTAGTTTTCATTTTTCTACCCCCATCTTCTTTCCTCCTTTTCATTTTCTGATACATTGGTATATAGCATATGACTTAGATCACATACACGAAGTCGAAGTAACTCTACACACTACAAAGGTTTCATATTTTTTGCCTTGCAAATGCCAAACCAAACTGTTGATGTCTCTTGATAAAGACAGCTAGTTGAACATTCAATCTTTATCTTCTTCCCAAATGCACATCATAGTCTCCTATTCATGCAGACAGACTTGGTAAAAATACCTCCTCTAATAGATTTGAACTTAAGAACTTACATGAACTACAAATTATCCACCAGTTTCTTCCATCATAAAATAGCGGATTCACACACTTACATCTACAGACACTGCACCATGAAATGCAGGAAATAGATTGCAACTCCTAAAGGGTATACAAAATTATGATCATCCCCCACTCCATTTAATATAAACCTATCATGCATCGTAAGACGAGAAATCCTTTTTATGTAATGTGTAACTTTTTTTGTTTTTCATTTAAGAAAAAGATAGAAAAGCAAACGGATAATAAAAAATGAGAACTCAATTACGAGAATCACGCACATGCACTTTGTATCATCGATCGTGAGATTGAGAATGAACAAGTAACTATAATAATTCAGACAAGCCCAGCGTCCAGTGCAGTTGAAATCCCTGACTTCATTCTCTATTGAAAAAGTAAGGAGAAAATTCATTCACCTTTATACAAAGAAGGAGTCAGTTAAGAAATTAAGATCACCTACCTTCCTATATCCTATCTAATTGTTCCTATGAATCCTCGGCTTAATTAGGGTTTTCTCTTTTACCCTTACCGAGGCAGGTTCTCACTCACCTTTGAAACAGTGATCCGGGGGTAGTCGCCATGTATATGCTTACAAGAGATCGATACCTCTTCCGCTTCTTTGGCTGAGAAACCTCGTCTTCCCCGAAAATCTCCAGAATCTTCTTCCTAGCGGTTTTGTCCCTAGGCCTTTGCTGAACCTCTTCTCCGTCACAGCTTCTGTTCCTCTTGTTCCCTGCAATGTTGTCGCTGCTGCTATCTTCGCTCAGTTGAATAAGATGTTGCGCAGCTTCCATATCTGAGTCCGTCATTAGAGGTTTTCTTCCATTGAGAGGAGACGTTTCTGCCATTGAATCGAAGAAGAAAAAGACGACTTCTGAATTGATCTTCGTTTTCCCTTCCCTTGATGCGTGTGTTTTGCTTGTGTTTGTTTGATTTAAGAAGAAGGAGAAACTGCTAGGTTGGTTCTATGAAGATACGCTGCACGCAGATGTCTCTATTTAAGGCAACAATCGCAATCATGCTTTGTTTTCTTCTTTTGTTTAATGTGGGATTTTATTTAATGAATTGTTAGCAGTTGATTAATTGTGAAGTTATATTGTTGACTCAAGCGGCTGCTTTTAATTGGTCTTCAATCTAACGGGTCATATTTATGCCTATATATACTTTTGAATACTTATTCTTATACTTTGTATAAATGCAATCGCATTATATTTCTGTGATTTTGATTGTCTTGTTGAATCTGTACTCCGTAGTGGTTGGCAGTCACGTATATCGTGTTGACCATAGTCATGGAATCAAGGATTTTCAGTCTTCGGTACAACTTAGAAATTTCCAACACTTGGGTGGACCTATATTGGTAATATCCTCTCATCCAAGAACAGATTGCACAAATTTTTCTTTTTTAAACCCCCGTTCTGTCACTCAATTTCTTTTTTATTTCTTCCCTAATTTTTAAAATCATAAGAAAAAAAAAAGTGTTAGTCTTTCCTTGCTGATGGGAAGTTTCAGTTAAGCCCACGCTTTTATGTTGTGTTTGTGGTATTAATGGAATAAACTCTTCCAAGTTATATAACTCAAGCAAGGTGCGGACTTCTAAACGAGTTGGTAGTTACAAAAGTTTGATGGTGATAATAATATTGTACACATATGGTGGGTTTGATGTGTTTAGATGAGAGCTACTTCGCCAAACTATATGACTCAAGCAAGGGAAGAAGTTATGGTGGTGTTTGGTGTGTTCTCAAGAGAGGTTGGACCAACTTTTAAAAAATGGTAGCTAGAAAAAACTTAGAATGGGTGCTCTAGCCTTAGCAAACCTGAACTGAGTAGTATGACACAAGTTTAACAACATAACAATACTCAATTAAAAGGTTAATTTATATGGGGGAGACACCTCTATCTATAAGTTTAAGATGTCTTCAAATTATAAAAGCAAAATCCTAAAAATCTCAACTTGGCTAGCTTGGAGACCAAGGTAAAAATCTTCTCTATTAGGAAATGACCACTAATAAGAGAATCATCTTCATTCACTAGTGCAAAATTGGCTTTTAACGTCACCCCGTAGACGTCGGACCACAAAATAACCAACGTAAATTATTGACCAGTAGTATTTTCGTAAATAAGTTGGGCATGTAGACGTCGGTTAGAAGGGGCCCCGACGTCTATAATATTGTAGACGTCGGGGGCCCCCTACCCCACGTCTATATTCTTGACAGGTAGGTGAAAAGTCATTTTTTTCCGCCATATAGACGTCTGATCCCGCCAGTTTGATGTCTATATACGATTATAGACGTCGGCCCCCCTGTAACAGATGTTTATATGGCTGATAGGGTAGGTGAAAAGTCATTCTTTTCGCCGTTTAGACGTCGGATCCCGCCACATCCGACGTCTATATACACTGCAAATATTAATTTTTAAATCGAATGGACGTCATATTAGTAAGGTCCCCGACGTCTAGTCAAGAACAGACGTCGGGCACTAGGGGCACCGACGTCGTGATTCCTGTTAAATCAGAAATCGCGAACCCGCGGTTATGCACACTTCATCGTCTTTCTCCGCGCCTTTTCTCTCCGTGACATTGTATTTCCAGGTGCGTTTTATCTCTTTTGAACCGTTTAAATTTACTTTTACTCCGATTAAATTAGTCTTTGATGGATTATGTTCCATTTCTACCGATTAAAATGAGTTTTTGTTATGTTTTCGTGCAGGTTTTCTTGTGTCTTTGGGTAGCGTAGTGATGGCATACTCCTTGCCATGACCTAGCACATTTATGAAGTGTTGGAGGCATCTATGGAAGATGGGCCTAGACTCTTTCTCTTGGGCCATCTTAAGTCATCTTGAAGATTTATAAGAGATAGAATAATTTTGGGCCTTGTATTTTGGGCCAAGTAGTCTAGATTTCATTTGGGCTTTGTATTTTGGGCCAAGTAGTCTAGATTTTATTTGGGCTTTGTATTATGGGCCTAGTAGTGTAGGATTTCAATTGGGCCTTGTATTTTAGGCCAAGTAGAATAGGATTTTGACCAAACAAGTCTACAAAGGGCCAAGACCCAAAGTTGACTATGCTTGGATGTCCAAAATGGGTGTGTTGACCAAGGGGTCAACATTTTGGCTAAGCTTGGAGGACAAGGGAGCAATATTTCGTCCTAGAGATGTGGAGGCTTCCCATTGGAGAGTTTTCCTCCTAGTTAGTGGCCATGTGTCACTCTAGGAATGAAGAGTTTTTCCACAGGTAGTGGCCACATGTCACTCTCTCATTTGAGAAGATTTTTTTCCACTTGTCTCTCTCTTATTGGAAAGGATTTCTCCTTGCTCTCCAAGCCAACAAAGGTGGCTCTTTTAGGTTAAAGTTTCAGCCCATTTTTGAGACACCTTAGCCTATAAATATAGGTGCTCTCCATTATGTAATCACCTTGGAAAATATAGTAAAGTTATGCTACCATTTTGTGCACACAACCTCTTCTAAGGTCACCCTAGGCTAGAGCAACCCAAGTGGCCTCCTCTAGCCACCTTCCTCCAAGAGTTGGCCCAACCTCTCTTAGAGAACCCTAAACACTTCATCCTTCACCATTAAACACACCAAAACCGTGAGCCTTCTATCTTCATCCACCACCATTCCGCAAACTATCATCAAAACCGTGAGCATCTTGAGTACATGGCTTGGTTGCTTCTAGATTTGGCTTGTCCTAGCTAGAGCATTGCCATCATTTGGTATCAAGAGCCTTGGTTCTTCAAAGAGATAAGTTTCTTGGTCTTGATCCTTTGTTATTTCCTTGTTGTTTAATGCTTTCCTTACTTGTCTTGTTGTGTTTTTTTCCTTTTACATCCATCATTTTTTTTTCTGGCAGTAAACTGGGACGATTTTTTTTTGAAACTTAAACTGCATCTAGCCCAGTTGTCCAAAAAATACATAAAAATATACAAATGAAAGCCCTTTGAGTCTGGTGTCCAAAAAAAAAACAAATCACTTCATTTGGAGTTCTGTGCAGAAAGTTATAAGTAAAACACTCAGCAAAGGTCAAAGCTGCCAGAATGTTGTCATTAGCGTTTTTCAAGTTATGTTTTGTTAGTTTTAGCTACTGTTTTGTGCCTTTTCCTTTCTGAGTCATTCCTTACTGTTTTGTTTTGTCTTTTATTGATTTTATATTTGGTGCATTTAATTGATTGAGTCATTTTAAGTTTTTAATTCATCCATGTTTGTCTAGAGTCATGTGTAGTTCTTTTCTTGTCAATTTTCTCTAGTAACTTTGAAAAATCATCAAAACAAATATATAACTTAGTTTGCAAAACTGCACCATATACAACCATTTGAGGGTCTTATCTTTGATGTTTTGGGTTCATACTTGCCATTAGATCATTGGCAAGCTCTTAAAAAAAATTCTCTATTGACGTTTCTAGTTTTCAACTCCATTTTTGATTCTAGTAGGATTCTCTTCTATTTTGTGTTTCTTGTCTTTGTGGCTTTTAAAACCCATAAATCACCTCTGTTCCAAGTGTGTGGTGGTCTTATTTTTTACCTTAAAAGAGTGGAAAAATAAGTGCTAAATGCTTTTAAGCAAAAGGCCTCAAAAGAGTACTAAAGAGAGCCTAGAAAAGTGCTGAAAAATATTGTGTACTTAGACCAATACCACTATTTTTGTGCAATCTGTTTTGGAACGTGTTTTGCTCACTGTTTTGGGTTTTTATCTTCACTTTTAAGTGGCTAAAAGTCTTGGCTATGATGTTAAAAGAGTGGCCTTAGTGCCCCATTTGCTCAAAGTTGCCAAAAGACAAGAACCACCCACTTTTTTTCTAGTATTTTTTGTTTTGTGAATCTATTCTAGCACCTTTCATTAGGATTTCTTTTGAGTGCTAACCTTTGTTTCTTAATCTTTAATTTCTTGCTTGTCTTCTTGGATTTCTTAGTTTTGTCATAATTAAATTCCTTTTGCAAAGCCTTTCTTGTTTTTGGACCTTTTTATTGCTTTTATCCCTTATTTCTTCTTGCACAATTTCGGCTTTTGTTACTTTGTGTGGTGTAGGTTCTCTTTGTGAGATGATCCAATATCTTAGAGGTAGCCTTCTAGGTGGTGGAGACCCAAAGGGAGCTTGAAGTCTATAGTGGTAGCCAAAAAAAAGAAAGAAAGGAGAGAAACACCTTGGGAGGTAGCTTTGATTTGGTTGTAATTTTTGGCTTTGTAATCTTTCTTCTTTTTTTTATCTCTTGTAACTCATGGCCTTGTTAGGTGTCTTGGGGGAGTCTTTGATGCTCAATCCCATCTCCTAACAAGAACCTTTATTTCTTAGTAATTTTCGTTTTTTTTAGTTGGTTGGTTGGAGGAACCAAAGTTCTTCTAACTTAATCATTAGGCCGCATAGCTAGTTTATTTGCTTTCTTTAATTGTGATAATGATAAAAGTTGAAAAACTGTTATTTTCATGCTTAAAATTGATACTAAAAGCAACCTTTAACACTTAGAAACTAGCTTGAAATCATGCTTTTGGTCATATTTTTAGAAATAAGAGAGCTGGACATGTTTATGCTTGATTTTAGTGTTTTATGCAGGTTTTAAGGTGAATTTGGTGAAAGAAGTGAAGAAGGATAGAGATGGAATCAGAAAAGAGATAAAAAAGTGCAAAAGGAGAAGTCGCAACTACCGCTCAGCGGCAGTTTACCGCTAAGCGGCACTCAGGAACTGACGTTGGATCCGCTGAGGGGTGAAAATGCCGCTGAGGGGGAAGAATCAACTCACGCACTTACCGCTGAGCGATAGTTTACCGCTGAGCGGCAATATTTTGGGCTTGGTCCTAATTTTCTGTATTATTACGAACAGTATATAAGCTTTAGGTCTTCCTAGGGTTTGTATCTTTGGCTGAGACGAAGCAAACACTCACTTTTCCACCCCTTGGAGGAAGATTTTGGATGCTGAGGCTACCTACTCATCTTTCTAGGGTTCTATCTTTCATTCTTTCATTATTGTTCATCTAGTTTCACCATGAATATGGTGAACTAAACCTTATATTGTTGTTGGGGAATCAATGTAATCTTGTGAAACTCTCATATATGGAATTTGTGTTTCAACATCTTATTTTAAGATACATGCTTTCTTTCATCATTAGTTAGGGTTTTTCCTCTTTGCTTAAAGCTTGCATTGTTTAACTCATTCAATGCCATGATTATTGTTTTTGTCGATGTGGGAATGTACGGGGAAATCTAGATCCGGGGAAAATCTCCCAATAGCATATTGGTTGCCTTTAAGCTTCTATGCTTCAGAATTAATTATTAGGGATGCTAGGAATTGTATGAACTCGTAATTAAGGATATGCCTTCTTGCAAGATGATTTAGAGAGTGGCATTAGCATTGATGAAAAGAATGATGAATTCCTAAAAGTATATGAGAGTGGATAAGATGAAATTGATAACCCCAACAACATACTCATCCATCTAATTCATTAAAGTGTTTGTATTCCTCTTTTCCATTGATCAAATCCATGCATACATGTTTAATTACTGTCTTTTGCATTTAAACCTACAATCAATTGTTCACAAGTCTTAACTAATCAACAAATCATATAACTAACTAGGCCGTGAGTCCTTTAGGAGAACGATACTTGGTCTTACCGAGTTTTATTACTTGATACGATTTGGTCACACTTGCCGAGGGTTAAACAAGTTTGTGGCGCCGTTTTTCGGTGTTCATAAATTTGTCATCAAGTTTTTGGCGCCGTTGCTGGGGAATCGTGGTTTAACTAGTTCATTTGTGTGATTATTGATTATCTTTGACTTGAATTTTGAATTTTGAAATTTGAATTTCTGTTTTTATTTTCTGTTTTTTATTTCTTCTGTTTTTATTTTATTTTATTTTATTTATTTTATTTTATTTTATTTTCTGTTTTTATTTTTTTTCGGTTATTATTTTATTTTATTTTCTGTTTTTATTTTTTTCTGTTTTTATTTTATCTTCTTATCTCTAATCTTATATCTTCTTCTACATCTTTTTGTGCTAACCAATTTTTCTAGGGATTTGTTCTCTTGTGTATGCAGGAAGCAATCCGAACTAGAAGCAAGAAAACTGCAGAACCTCTTCTTGAAGGTTTAGACGAGAGTAGACGGAGGAGAAGAATCCGTACATCTAGAGAACTTTTTCCTTCTCCGGAAACTCTGTTACAACCATCACCACAAGGTTCTGACCATAGCATTGAGGAGATGGAGAATAATAATGCCAGAAGAACTCTTGCAGATTATACCAATATAGCTGGACCTTAGCATTTCAATAGCATAACAAGACCAAGAGTCAATGCAGCTAATATGGAGGTGAAACCGGCATTAATCCAACTGGTGAAGAGTAACCAATTTAATGGGTTGTCTCACGAAAGCCCATATGAGCACCTGACAACTTTTAATGAGATCTGCAACACGGTGAAAATAAATGGGGTGCCGGACGAAGCAATCAAACTTAGCCTGTTTCCATTCTCATTAGGAGGCAACGCTAAGCTTTGGTTGAATTCTTTTCCAGAAGGAAGCTTTACAGAGTGATAAGCGGTGGTGACAAAGTTCCTAAACAAATACTTTCCATAATCAAAGGTAAATAAAGGAAAGCAAGAGATTTCATCATTCAGGTAAGGCATGGAGGAATCATTAGGTCATGCATGGGACAAATATAAAAGCTTATTAAGAAAAACTCCCACGCATGGTTTTGACGAAGTGGAAGTAGTCTTGATCTTCCTTGGAGGTCTTGGTTCACAAACCAAGATGATGCTTGACGCCTTCGCTGGAGGAAATATCAAATGGAAAACTCCAGAGGAAGCTACAGAAATCATTGACAATATGGCTACTAGTGATAATAAGCTGAACAGTGAAAGAGGAGCTCCTATTCAACAAAAAGGAGTTCTACAGTTGCAAACCAATGATGCCTTGCTAGCACAGAACAAGATACTAACTCAACAACTAGAGACTCTTACAAAAACACTTGCACAACTGCCAAAAGAGTTAAAGACTGTTGCACAGGTTCAATCACAATTGTGTGAATTATGTGGGGGTGACCATATCAATGGTTAATGCGCCTTTCCAGCAGAAGCCTTAGAGGATGTTAACTTCATGGCCAATCAATTTTCATACCGTCAGGGGAATTTCAATCAAGGGTGGAAACCACACCCAAGCATTGGTCAAGGACAAAGTGGGCAAGCTGGACAAACTGGGCAATTTAACAAGCAACAACAACAACCAACCTTATGGCAACAAATTTCTATACTTAATGAAAGATCAACAAGGTTGGAAGAAACTCTTCAGCAATTTATACAGAAAACTGAATCTTCTCAAAAGAGTACTGAAGCTGCTATTAAGAACTTGGAGATTCAAATGGGTCAGATTATCAAGCAGTTGGAAGAAAGGCCTGACAAAAATTTTGGGGCTAATACTGAGGTTAATCCCAGGGAAGAATGTAAAGTGTTGGAGAGTACAAATGATTAAACAGTTGAGTTAGACAGAGAGAAAGAAAAAGGAGAGAAAGAAAAAGAAGAGAGAGAAAAGAGAGAAAAAGAAAAAAAAGAGAGAAAAGAGAAAGGAGAGAGAAGAGAGATAAAGAGTAAAGATATTTTTCCTTTTTCAATAAATCATGAGAAACAATTTGATTTTACAGAATTATTCAATATGGTGGACTATGATGTACCTTGGAAGGAGATATTACAACAAATTGCAGTTTATACAAAACCTGAGGAAGAAGTCTCTACAAAGAAAAGACGTAGAGATGATGATACAAAAAAGTATAAAGCTGTTAAAAAGGAGCCATTCCCTCCAAAAGCAAAAGATCCAGGAGGTTTCTCCATTCCATGCACAATAGGGAAGAAAAGGATAAAGAAGGCTTTACTTGATTTAGGATCAAGTGTTAACTTGATACCTTATTCTTTACTGGAGCAGATTGGTGATGTTGATGTGAAGCCTATAAAGGCTAATTTAGTAATGGCGGATGGATCCTCAAAGGAACCCTATGGAATAGCAGAGGATATTATAGTTTATGTAGGCAAACTACAGTTCTTGGTAGACTTTGTGGTGATGGAGATGGAGACTGAGAAGATACCCATTATTCTTGGAAGACCGTTTATGAAAACGGCCAAAGCCATCATTGATGTGGATGAAGGTATAGTGGTGCTCCAAGACCGAGAAGAAAGAGCTGTTGTAGATGTCTTCAAAGAAGAGAGGCAGATGCAGGAGGAAGAAGCTAGTCATAAAGCTGCATATCAAGATGTAGTCATGACTAGCCCTGAAGATGAAAAGCTCAAGGTTAAAGGTAAACATTGTTTGTTGTTTCAGGTACATGAAGAAGAAAAGATTGGAAGAGGAAGAAAAGTTCATGATGACTGGATGAAAGAACGACTCCAACTTGGTACACCTGTGAGATTCAAAAACAAGTTGTGGGTTGTGAAAGGCTACAAAGAAAATGAGATGATAGAGATAGAGTCTCCACATTCTAGAAGAGTCAAAAAAGTATACCGGAAGCAGTTGAGGAGTTGGTGGGATATGAACATCAACCATGAAGAAGGAACTTTAACTTTATTGGGTCAAGCTAATGACGTTAAAAGAGCGCTTGCTGGAAGGAATTCCAGTGATTTGAGGACATTTTTTTTCTTTTGATTTTATTTTGGTTTTGTAATTTTTAATCAGTTGGACATTATTTCTGTAATTTTTTTTTTTTGGGTATAGCATCTACTGAAGGATGCTAGGTGGTTAAGTATCTACTGAAGGATACTAGGTTTGTTACATCTACTGATGGGTGTTGGTAAGAAAGTTTTGCACCGAATGAAGTGTGCTGGAGGATTTTGGGTCAGGCTCGTGACGTTAAACAAGCGCTACCTGGGAGGCAACCCAGTTGATTGATTTTATCTGTATTGTTTGTTTTGATTATGCTTTAGTTGCATGATAGGGATTGAATGTTTGAGTGATCTGAGAACTTAATTGCAGGGACCAAGTGAGGAGCATGAGTAGAAGGCACCTAGGGTAAGCTAGGAAGAAGAAAAGCACAACACGAAAGTGCCGCTGAGTGGTGGTATCGTAAATTCGGCTTAGGTTGCCTCTTAGTGGAACCCGAGCCCATTAGGGTATTTTTATACCCTAAGTCACGCTTTGGCCTCTATTTTCAGATTCTTCTCTGCACACACACTCCTAAACACTTTTCCAAAGGTTCTCTACATTTTTCCTTTCATTCCTCTTTAGAAAATCTCCCTTCCACTCACTTTCTCACTAGTTTTCCATCTAAGTTTGGGGTTGGGAGAGAGCATCATTGATGGGGCTGAGTTTTTCAAAGCATTAGAGCAGGATTTGTTTTATCAATCACTTTTGTTTTTAGAATAGGATTTGATGTACTCAATTGGAAACTTTGTCTGTTATGATGGTTTGCTTATGATTGTTGTTTGATAAGTAATGCCTGATGATGCTTTGATATTGATTGATGTTGAGATGTGCACATTAGATGCTTATACAGGTGATTCACAAGCTTTGTGAACAAATGCATGATGTTGTGATTGTGATTATGATACTAAGCATAATGTGTATATGTGGAATGTGAATGAGCTTATATGTGAGGTTTTGAGCTCCAGAGTTTTTGTGATTGAATGCTATTACTTTGAAAGCATGAATGATTTTGCCCAGGTTTTCTATAATTGAATCAATTGCTTGTTTGCATCATATGATCAAGGCCATTTGTTGGTAACCCTTTTATTAGCCAAATTCATGAATTTAGCCCACTAAAAGAGAGCACTATGTGTTTTATCATTTGAACCTGTAGCCTTGAACATAATTTGAAAACCCCTTGTGAAAAGCTTTACCTTGAGTTAAGTAGAAAATATTTTGTGGTATTAACAAATGTTCAAGTTTGGGGTTGTTGGAAAATAGAAAGGGAAATTGAAAGCATTGAGCTAAGAGCTAAGAATTATAGATGTGAAAAGAGAAAGAAAAGAAAGGAAAAAGCAAAGCTCAATGCAAAAGAAAGTTGAGAATAAATAAGAATGATTGTGTCTATATGATTCTCTTAACTCAAGGGTTTTGTGATCTAGAAAAACCAATTTTCTTGTTAGCCCAGCCACATTATAAGCCATTGAAAAGTCCTTGTGATGATGCATGCTTGTGAATTTATTTGATTGAGGTTAAATGAAAGGCAAAGTCAATTCATGTGACATTGTGATAGTAGAGTGAATGAGTGATTACCTCTTATACACTTGTGTTTGAGTGAAACACTATATTTAGTGAGGAAATATTCCATGAGCACATGAACATCCATGCTTAGTTGATTGATCATTCATGAAAAATAGCATTTGTTGGATACTAAGTGACTTTGTGAACACTAAAGCATGTGCATGTCTTGATTGAAATCTTTGTCATGTGTTTAATTGAAGTTTTTACTTATCTTGAAAAGAGGATTTTTGAATGAAGTGAACCATTGTATTGATTGGTAGAAGATTGAGCTAGATCTTGTTTGCTTGAGGACAAGCAAAGCTCTAAGTTTGGGGTTGTGATAACAGTTGAAAAACTGTTATTTTCATGCTTAAAATTGATACTAAAAGCAACCTTTAACACTTAGAAACTAGCTTGAAATCATGCTTTTGGTCATATTTTTAGAAATAAGAGAGCTGGACAAGTTTATGCTTGATTTCAGTGTTTTATGCAGGTTTTAAGGTGAATTTGGTGAAAGAAGTGAAGAAGGATAAAGATGGAATCAGAAAAGACATAAAATAGTACAAAAGGAGAAGTCGCAACTACCGCTCAGCGGCAGTTTACCGCTGAGCGGCACTCAGGAACTCACGTTGGATTCGCTGAGGGGTGAAAATGCCGCTGAGGGGGAAGAATCAACTCACGCCCTTACCGCTGAGCGGTAGTTTACCGATGAGCGGCAATATTTTGGGCGTGGGCCTAATTTTTTGTATTATTAGGAACAATATATAAGCTTTAGGTCTTCCTAGGGTTTGTATCTTTGGCTGAGACGAAGCAAACACTCACTTTTCCACCCCTTGGAGGAAGATTTTGGATGTTGAGGCTACCTATTCATCTTTCTAGGGTTCTATCTTTCATTCTTTCATTATTGTTCATCTAGTTTCACCATGAATATGGTGAACTAAACCTTGTATTGTTGTTGGGGAATCAATGTAATCTTGTGAAACTCTCATATATGGAATTTGTTTTTCAACATCTTATTTTAAGATACATGCTTTCTTTCATCATTAGTTAGGGTTTTTCCTCTTTGCTTAAAGCTTGCATTGTTTAACTCATTCAATGCCATGATTATTGCTTTTGTCGATATGGGAACGTACGGGAAATCTAGATCCGGGGAAAATCTCCCAATAGCATATTGGTTGCCTTTAAGCTTCTGTGCTTCAGAATTAATTATTAGGGATGCTAGGATTTTATGAACTCGTAATTAAGGATAGGCCTTCTTGCAAGGTTATTTAGACACTAGTGCAGAATTGGCTTTTAACGTCCCCCCATAAACGTCCGTCCACAAAAGCCCCAATGTAAATAATTGACCGGTGGCATATTCGTAAATAAGTGAAACTCTAGACTCCGTTGTGGGGTGGGGGGGGGGG
>JAHCHA010017107.1:2038911-2096058 GCA_027742795.1 Vigna hirtella
GAACAAATGAACGCTTCAACTCCCCCTATCAGCCCTTAAATGTCCGTGGTGGAGGGGGCCGGACGTCTATAATATTATAGACGTCCAGCCCCCCATATCGGACGTCTATGGTGTTGACAGGGTGGTTGAAGAATTAATTGTCTTCAGCCCCTTAAACGTCCGTTGCGGAGGGGGCTAGACGTCTATTTAGACGTCCGTCCTGGGGGGGGACGGACGTCTATAATATTATAGATGTCCGGGCCCCTTCCACGGACGTCTAAAACCCCCCGCGAATATCAATTTTAAATCCCCAAAGACGTCATATTAGTGATGGCCCCGACGTCTATAATATTATAGACGTCGGGGCCCTAGAGTACCGGACGTCTAATAGTATTAATACTAAAACTCGAACCCGCGAGCAGTTGCGCTCACTGTTCATCGTCTTCCCCGCGAACTCTCTCTGCGGCATTGCTTTTCCAGGTGCGTTTTCTCTCTTTTGGACCGTTTAAATTTACTTTCAATCCGATTACATTGCCCTGTGATGAAATATCTTTGATTTGAACCGATTAAAAATCGTTTTCGGTGCGTTTTGGTGCAATCTCTTGCGTGTTCTTGGGCGGCTTCTTTGACTGTTTTTGGGCTACGTTTTAGGCCGTTCCCTCCTCGATTTCACTCCCTTTCATTTGGAATCTACTTTTCAGGTTAGGTTGTTCGTTGATAAATTTTTGTATGCATGTAATTGGGTTTTGTGTATGCATGTGTTTTACTCTAAGGTATGCATGTGTTATTGGCTTTTGAATATGCATGTATTAGTTGTGTTATTATAAGTATCAAATCATTGAGTGACACTTAGTTCCCGTTTGAAATTTAACACAAACGATTAATCTTTTAATCGTTTGTGTTAAATTTTGAATTGTCCGATTGGACAGTTTGAGAAAATTAATTTTCATAATTTGCAATAACATGTCAATTGGAGTTTATGGATAAGGTTGATAAAATTTTGGTTCAGTATTTGTGTTGTTCTCCGGATGCATATTTGATTGTGGTCATCGTTGACTACTCTCATTTCGTGTATTTCGGAGACCAATGCGAAATGCTGCCGAAATCTTATCAATTTTATGATGTAGACTTCAATGCACGTGTCTGAGCAAATTATGAAAATTAATTTTTTTGAATGGGTGGGGCCTAACCTTGTCAGAGTTAAAAAACTTCAACTGATGATTTTACGAACATAGTATGGATCGAAGCTGGATGAACGAACGTCACATTAGTGAAGAATATGATAAGGGTGTTTCGAAGTTCTTGCAATACGTTGAACAAAATGCTAAGTCTCTCAACGGGACATATTTCCATCATTCAGCTGTGGTGCATGTAAGATAGTCAATTTGGTCTTTCATATTACTTTTATTTACATTGTTATAGTTTCTAACAACTTAACTTTGTTGTTTTAGGTACATGGACACAATCGTTGTAGACCAAGGTCGGTCTTCCATGTACGGATTTGTTGAACCTCAGACCATTCAACCGTTTGGTAACACACTTCAAAACAGACAACATTATTTGCAAACATGGATGGATGAGTCAAAAAGAGACGTATACCTTGTGCCATACATTGAGGGGTAGGTGTTGTTATATGTGGTCAGTTCATTATTATAGTTTCCTTAATTAGTTGAATAACTATTTGTCCTTCGTGATAGGTCGCACTGGCAACTGATGGTCATCATTCCCAAACAATGTAAAATTATATGGTTTTGTTCGTTGCACAGGAGGATGAAAAATGACTTGAGAACCATGCTTCAAGGGTAAGTGTTTCTCCAAAAATGACTTTGAATTTGATGTTCACCTTCAACTTTTAATGTAAATATAGTCATATTAATTATACTTTGTGTTTTCAATCTGTACAGAGTTATTGGTAAATCTCGTGGTCAACTGGTTCAAATTTTTTTGTATCCAAAGGTTGTAAGTCATTTATAGTTCTAATTCATTTTCTATGTTATTGAATGATCTAAATTCTTAACTATTTAGTTTGTCATTTTAGTGTAACCAGCAGCTAGATTCATGGGAATGTGGCTTCTATGTGATGTGTTGGATTAAGACCATCATTCGAGCTGTCATTACAGATGACTGGAATGAGGTAATGATGTATACCTTGAATACATTACAAATCAAATTCATCTTCAAACATATATATGAAACCATAATGAATCTTTCTTGAATTTTGCAACGCTTCAAGAGTACATCTCCTATACCAGAGGACACAATTAGGCAGATAAGGCAGGAGTGGACCACTTATCTTCTGCAAAGATGGAGTTAGGAGTAGTTTTATTTGTTGTTGAACATTGCTTAGTTTTAGTTTAAGTTTTATCTTGATAGTTTTGGTAGTGGATTATAATTTACATTAAGTAGAACTTTGTTTATATGAAACGCATATATATATTATTGCAAAATTGTTCTGGGACAATTTTCTGCTTTTCAGGTGTGATTTTATTGCAAAAATAAATTAATTTTTTAAAAAAAATACGCCTAGTAGACATCGGTTAGTACATTGTCGGACGTCTATAGACGTCTGGCAGTGCACAAACCGACGTCCAAACCCCAGCCCTACCACAAAACAATTCAGGCAGGTGGTCGTCGGGGGATACACCTCGGACGTCTGTGTAGACGTCGGGCGAGGGAGGAGACGGACGTCTCTGGGGACGTCAGACGGGCACGTGGGGACGTCTATATGGACGTCCGAGGGTGTACACCGGACGTCTGGATAGGCGTTGGGCCTGACACATCGGACGTCTATATAGACGTCCGATGTGGACCCCCCGACGTCTGAGTAACGTCACCCACAAAGACGTCGGGGGAAGGTCGGACGTCAAAAGGCCAAAAGAACGGACGTCTAAAGCCCTTTCTGCACTAGTGAGAGAGTGGCATTAGCATTGATGAAAAGAATGATGAATTCCTAAAAGTATATGAGAGTGGATAAGATGAAATTGATAACCCCAATAACATACTCATCCATCTAATTCATTAAAGTTTTTGTATTCCTCTTTTCCATTGATCAAGTTCATGCATACATGTTTAATTACTGTCTTTTGCATTTAAACCTACAATCAATTGTTCACAAGTCTTAAATAATCAACAAATCATATAGCTAACTAGGCCGTGAGTCCTTTGGGAGAACGATACTTGGTCTTACCGAGTTTTATTACTTGATACGATTTGGTCACACTTGTCGAGGGTTAAACAAGTTTGTGGCACCGTTTTTCGGTGTTCATAAATTTGTCATCAGATAACTTAGTGTGTCTCAACTTTAATTTCAACTTTAGTTCCCTTTGAGAAATTTGGTTCAAGAGTGCCTAAGGTAAACTTTGGCTAGGAAAGGTTTGGTGTTTAAGAAATCCATTGTGATTCACCTCCCTTTCCTGGAAGTGAACTTGGGTGTCTTTTGCTTCCTTAAATCTCTTATGGAACTTTCTTTGAAATTTATGTACCTGTTTGGTGCATTGCATCTTTTTGAAAACCTTTAAGGATGTCTAAGACTATTCCTATGAAATTGGAAGTGACTCTAGTGAGAATGTAAAACCCACTTTGAAAAATTTAGCAAAAGAGCTAAAGTCACTTAAAATTTGGCAAAGGAAAGAAACTCTTCTCAAAGAAAAAGAAAGAATTGAAAGAGAAGAGTATCTTGCTAAGTTGGAAGATGAACTTAGAATTCTTAATGAAAAACAAGAAAAGGTCCAAAAGGATTTAAGGAAGATAAAGAGAAGAAGTGAGGAAGACAAAAGAAGGAAGAAAGAACAAAGGGAGAAAGAGGAGCATGAGAAAAGAGAGAAAGAACAAAGAGAGAAAGAGGAGCGTTTAAGAAGAGAGAAAAAGGAGGAGGAAAGAAGAAAAGAGTATGAAGAGAAAAAGATAAAAGAAAGGAATGAGAAAGAAAAGAGAGAAAAAGAAGATATTGAGATAAAAGAAGAAGAGGAAGAGTTACTAAATCCCCCTACCACTCCCACAATTGAGGTTGAGACTAAGATGATGAAGGGAGTTTTACAATCCTTGAACTTTTCTCAATACATCCAACCATCTTTCATAACTCCATTTTTTACTTCTGAAATTTCAACTTCTTTTTCATCTTCCACTATTTTTAACTCCTCAAATTTTTCCAAATCAAACTATGAGTTGATGTTACCTTTTAGGATACCATTAACTCAAAGTAAACACAAACAATTTTGTGGAGTTGACCTTCCAAATTTAAAAGTAAATTCTTTTAAAATTAGCATAAGGTTTTATTTAAATCTTTCAATTAGATACATGTTGTTTGTGGCTCCCAAGATTATTGGTTTTAAGTTTGATGAAACTTGCATATGGACCTTTGATCCTGGTGGAAAGATACACAAATTAACCAAATAATAAGAAAAAGGTTTTTGTCATAAAAGAACAAGAACATTTGAGGGCAAATCCATTTCAAGAGGGAGGGGATGATGGCATACCCCTTGCCATGACCTAGCACATTCATGAAGTCTTGGATGCATTTATGGAAGATGGGCCTAGACTCTTTCTCTTGGGCCATCTTAAGTCATTTTGAAGATTTATAAGAGTAAGAATAATTTTGGGCCTTGTATTTTGGGCCAAGTAGTCTAGATTTTATTTGGGCTTTGTATTTTGGGCCAAGTAGTCTAGATTTTATTTGGGCTTTGTATTATGGGCCTAGTAGTGTAGGATTTCAATTGGGCCTTGTATTTTAGGCCAAGTAGAATAGGATTTTGACCAAACAAGTCAACAAAGGGCCAAGGCCCAAAGTTGACTATGTTTGGATGTCCAAAATGGGTGTGTTGACCAAGGGGTCAACATTTTGGCTAAGCTTGGAGGACAAGGGAGCAATATTTCGTCCTAGAGATGTGGAGGCTTCCCATTGGAGAGTTTTCCTCCTAGTTAGTGGCCATGTGTCACTCTAGGAATGGAGAGTTTTTCCATAGGTAGTGGCCACATGTCACTCTCTCATTTGAGAAGATTTTTTTCCACTTGTCTCTCTCTTATTGGAGAGGATTTCTCCTTGCTCTCCAAGCCAACAAAGGTGGCTCTTTTAGGTTAAAGTTTCAGCCCATTTTTGAGACACCTTAGCCTATATATATAGGTGTTCTCCATTATGTAATCACCTTGGAAAATATAGTAAAGTTATGCTGCCATTTTGTGCACACAACCTCTTCTAAGGTCACCCTAGGCTAGAGCAACCCAAGTGGCCTCCTCTAGCCACCTTCCTCCAAGAGTTGGCCCAACCTCTCTTAGAGAACCCTAAACACTTCATCCTTCACCATTAAACACACCAAAATCATGAGCCTTCTATCTTCATCCACCACCATTCCGCAAACTATCATCAAAACCGTGAGCATCTTGAGTACATGGCTTGGTTGCTTCTAGATTTGGCTTGTCCTAGCTAGAGCATTGCCATCACGTAGTGGCACCTTCTCCCTTTGCTAGTTTCCTCGTAAGAAAGGTTTGCGTCTTTTATATCTCTTATAGCATTTCAACCCAAAATTGAACTTGGATCCTTGTCTAGTTCTTATGTCACCGTATTCTTTTTCATTGGCGGTTGGAACGGAACTAAGCAAGGACCCAGATTCAGTTTTCGATTGAAATGTCATAAGAGATCCAAAAGACGCAAGCTTTCCTTATAAGGAAACTAGCAAAGGAAGAAGGTGCTACTACGCTACCCAAAAGACACGAGCTGCTGTAAACGTCGGTTAATGCCATGTTCGACGTTTATAGTGCCTTTAGACGTCGGTTAATTCCTTTCACCGACGTCTATAGTGCCCTTAGACGTTCGTTAAAGGCATTAACAGATGTCTATAGTGCCCTTAGACGTCGATTTTGGTGTAATCCGACGTCTTTGATAGACGTCGGTCCGACGTCCCATTAACGTCACTCGTAAAGATGTCGGATCCCGATCTGACGTTAAAAGTCCAAAATAACAGACGTCTAAAGCCCTTTCTACACTAGTGATTTCTAGAATGACACATAGTCACTACCTATGGGAAATCCTCTCCATTGAGAGCATGACACATGGTCACTCTCTCCCAAAGGTAGGACACACCCTTATCCCTTGCTCACCAAGGCAAAGACAAAAGATTTACCCATGTGGCCAACTCTAGAATATGGATCTCTCTTAGGTCAACATTAGGTGTTGACATTTGTTGACCCAAGTTGACCAAAACCCTACACTACTTGGCGCATTATAGAAGGCCCAAAAGGGAAATCCTATACTAGTTGGCTCATAATATGAAGCCTTAAAGAAACTTAATCTACTAAGAACTCATTGATAGCTCATGAAGATAAGATCTTGGGTCCACCTTCCACAGATTACTCCAACTCTTCGTGAGTATGCTTGGTCATAGCTAGGGGGTATGTCATCATCCCCTCCCTCTTGAAAAGGATTTATCCTCAAATCTTTATGTTTTTTCATGACACGACACTTTTCTTATTATTAGTTGTGTATTATTCCTCCAAGGTCAAAGATCCATCTACAATAAGCATCAAACAAAAATTCAATAATTTTTTTTGTACTGTAGACAATATATATTTAAATTAAAGATTAGAAGAAGGCCTTATGATAATTTTGAAATACTTTCCATGAGAGTTTTTAAGGCCTACTTCTAAAAAATATTTTTGTTCATTTTGAGTTTATTTTAACCTTGGAGGAAACATTAACTTAAAGTATGAATTTGAAAAATTTGAGGAGTTTAAAACAAAGGAAGGAGGTGAATTTGAAAAATTCGCATGAATATAAGTTGGGTGTAAGAAATATGAATTAATGATAAACTGAGACAAGTTCAAAGATTGAAAAATTCCTTTTATCATCTTGGTTTCAATTACTATTGAAGAGATGAGAGGAGATTATAGTAACACTTCCTCCTTGAACAAAGATTTCATTTTTCTCTCTTTCTCTTCTCTTAATATCTTTTTTTCTTTATACTCTTTCTCTTTATTTTCTCTTCTCTTTTTCTCTTCATTGTTTCTTCTTCCACCCTCCTCTTTCTCTTTTCTTTCTTGCTCCTCTTTCTCTCTTTGGTCTTCCTTCCTTCTCTTGTCTTCCTCTCTTCTTCTCTTAATCTTCTCTTGTATAATCTCATCTTTTTGTTTTAAAATTCCAAGTTCCATTTTATAATGACAAGTTGGGTCTCTCTTTTAATTTTCACCTTTTCTTTTTGTATGGCCTCTTGCTTTCTCCAAATTTTTAGTGAATTTAGCTCTTGACCATTTGGTTTAAGCTTTGTGGAGCTTCTTTATTAGAGTCACTATGATGAGTGCATATTTATGCCCACATATTAGATTTAATTTCGAAATTTTGATTGAATTTTTGTGCTTAAATGATTGATTTGAATAAGATTTATGACAATTGGACTTATCGAGTTTGGAAATTAAAAGGTCTTAAAAAGTGAATTTTAGTTGTATAATTTATTTATGGATATTCTAATGTATGTTGATGCAGTTGAAGTTAAAGTTTGATTCATTCAAAGTGTGAAATTAAATTGTTTTGAGTAACAAAATAAGTCAAAAATTAGCAAATTTTGGAAAAACATTTATAAGGAATTGAATGCACCCATAGTTTCACTTAAACACTCCCTTTTTTCAATAATGGGTCATTTTACTATTACACCTCTCTAGTTGCCTATTTTCACCCTTCATATCACTTACAATATTAGTTTTAACTAGATGTTGCCATGTGTGCACAATCTACCACTAACAAAACAAGTTAGTGAGATGCAAACATGTCGCATGATCCTTGTACTCACTAGCGCACCAACTAGATTATGCATGCCACCATCCCTTTCATCTCCATCTTCAACCTTTCTCCAACAAAACCTTAGTCGTCGATAATGCACTGATGAATCTAGTCAATCACGAACAACGTCGATGATGTACCAAATGTCCATCACTACCTCGTGAGAAACCTGCAGTCGAAATCGAAACGCCACTCTATAAACCATTGTCAACCATTGCACCTGCCAAATCGCACCACTACCCACAAAAACCGTAGCTACCACAAAATCCTAAATCTCCACCTCAAACCTGCAAATTCAAAAAGAAACAGATAAACAATTCCTCCTCCTTCAAGAACCAAGTTCGTTCACAATGAATCGCAACGTCTACAACAACAGCCTCCGCGAGCCTTGTCTTTTCCATCACGAGACAACACTAGGCACCCTATAGAAAATCCCAAATCGCAGATTCACACGAGAACCAGAATGAGACCCTTGTGCTTCAATGTTTTTTGTCTCGCACAACCAGGTTCGCAACATGTAATACCCCATTTTCAGGATGCCACGAGTTGTGATAAAAGTTCAAAATATATGAAACATTTCTCATGCGGAAAGACAAACTTAATACAAAAATTTAATATTGTAACATGCAAAAATAGAAGAAAAACATAAAAACTCTTCATGAACAATATCTAGATTACATTTCTTTAAAATTTATTAAATATACAATTTAACGAGAAATATTCTTCCCCATCCTTTTTCGGCTCTAAATTGCATCAAGAACATCTGCAATGTCATCTGCTCCCGTATAACCAAAGAGTCATTCAATCATCGCACAAACACAAACAACAACAAACAGGGATAAGTTACTAGTAAAAGCATACTCATAGCAAACAAAGTTATCCAAATACTATCATCATCACGAACCACATAGAAAAATTGTCTTTCTCCCCTACCCTACCATTCACAACTGTTCCTTTGAACAATGGCGTTCGAGTCGTCCCGCCCTCGCGACTAAAAAATTTCTTTCCCTGCTACTTAACTACTTACGAGTAAAAACGTCGATGCATCGCACAGTGGACATTATACTCAGCAGCAAACCAGAGTCAAAGGCTAAACATCCTTCCCATCTCCACTATATCGCACAGGAGAGAGGTTGCAGCACTCAAACCCATCCTCTTCTACATTGCACGGCCGAAGACAACCTCTTTCTTGCATCGCATGGTCGAAATAGTCACTCAAGATTTACTAGGTACAGCGAGTAGACACGTCTATCACACTGACATTCACTTTCGGCAACAGACATAACATGGCACCATAACCATAACGTGGATTATTAACACATAAGAGTCACCTAAAACATACACATAAGCATGGCGGACGACTCGACTTCTTTTGGGAACATCTCTGCCTAAAGTCCAACACTTAGAAACCAACTAGAATACACCTCTCCACAACAAACACTAGTGCAAGAACAACGTATAACGTCACGCGTTCAACGTCGTAGCACTAAATATGCAACATTAAAAATGACCGGTGACATTTTCGTAAATAAATTGATTCGCTCCACGTCATTTACTAAAATAGTTCGCCGTCTAAAAAGTATTAACATCAAACAAGAAACATATCGACGTAGTCTAAAATGTATTAACATCAAATAAGGCCAACATCGACGTAAAACAATGACCTTAGAATCACATAACGTCAACTTAAGAAATATCTGACGTTCAATTTAAAATAAAAAAATAACGAAATAGTGGTTTGCTTCCTCCAGTAATATGGAACCTCGAACAAGTTGGGGTTGGACGTGATTGTCGAAATCACATAACGTCATTAAGGAACCAGTTGACATCCAATACAAAATAAATAAATACTAAATATTGATTTAATTAGTATGACGTCTACCGTAACAATAGAAGGACTTTGTATATTACAGCTAGCAGTTATTTGTTTATTTTCATTTAAATCAACCCATAAAATGTTTGTTTTATACTGGCTTAGACGTTTTTTTATTTAGTTCCTTTTCTATTATTTTTTTTTCTTTTTCTTTTAAACTAACCATATAACGTCCAATTCTTTTTCACGTTCAATGTTGTATTTTCCAAAAATTATGTTTTTAATTTTTTCTTGTAAACCCAACGAAAAAACGTCATTGTACTCATGGCTTCGACGTTTTATTAAGCGGAGGAAGCCACATATCAAGCCACATAACAGAACAGATAATGTTAACAATAACCTCAGTCCCTCTTTTTTTTCTTTTTTTCTTTTTTCTTTTAAACCAATCAAAGAATGTCGAACTCTTTCACCAATTCGACTTTTTTTTTCAGAAATAATTTGTTTTTCTTTTAAACCAACGAATAAAAAGGAAAAAGAAAAAATAGAGTGACCTTTGCCTTCGGATAACAAATAATACGTCATTTGCCCAAGGAATCCGACGTTAAGAATAACCTCAGTCCCTCTTTTTTTTCTTTTTTTCTTTTTTCTTTTAAACCAACCAAAGAATGTTGAACTCTTTCACCAATTCGATGTTTTTTTTCCAGAAATAATTTGTTTTTTCTTTTAAACCAACGAATAAAAAGGAAAAAGAAAAAATAGAGAGACCTTTGCCTTCGGATAACAAATAATACGTCATTTGCGCAAGGAATCTGACGTTTATTGTTGGATTAAAAGAAAAAAGAATTGAACCAAAAAGACACTTTTGAAGTTTGAAGAAATTGACGTCAACCTCTTCGTTTGTAGCAACAAACTAAATTTTCCCATATATCATTTAAGTAGACTGTCTTTTATTATTGAAGTCCATATCAGACCCATATCGAGCCTTTCCTGACAGTAATTATTTATGTAGACATCCATTTATAAAATTTCTTTTAACAACTCCAAGGTTTCTTTGTGTTAACTTGTAACAACTCCAAGGCCTTTCAAAACGCTACAACATTCATAAAATTCATAAACTCGTTCAAAACATTTAAAAGACAGACCCTACAGAGGATGTCTATAAATACAGTCTCGGAGACTTAGATAACCTATAAACATCCATTTATAAAATTTCTACTATGAACTCCATCTGTTAATTTTTTTCTGTGTTTTCTGTTATCTCCTTCAAGGACACCAAAAAGCTTGAAGGAGTATAGAAAACCAAAGGAAAAGGTTGATAGATTTGGATTTTGCATCCTTTCAAAATGTTACTCCTCCTTCACTAAACTATAGAACTTCCAAAAACAAATTCATGTTAACTTTTTCCATTGGTTTGTTATTAATTCCTATACTAAACGAAGAAATTTCTTTGTTAACGATGAAGGCATAGTAGCAAACCAAAGGTAAATGTTAACACTTATGAATTTAAAATAGAATCTATTCAAAAAACTCCTTCTTCATTTGAACAAAGAGAAAGGTTGAAAGATTTGGGTTTTGCACCCTTTCAAAACGCTACAACCTCCATTCACAAAAATCCTTCTACATTTTAACAATCCTACGGATCATTTCGTGGTTTGATTTTCATTTTTATTCATATGTTTAGTGTTATTATGTTTTTCCTTTGTTTCGTTTCCATTTATAACCTATGTAATAATGGATTTCTTTTAGAAATTCTTCAAATAATTTTACGTCGAATACTGAAGGAAAATTGACGTCCCTATGTATTTCCCAAACAACGTGGACATCAAGTGGTGTCAATATTGGACGTGTATCTCTTCATTTTAACGTAGCATTTATCATGCCCTGCCAACAGTCTTTTCCCATATACCTCGACGTCGAGTGGTGTCAGTATATGACGTGGATCTCTTTGTTTCTAACACAACATTTATCAAGCCCAACCAACTGCGTTTTCCCATATAAAGTTGGACGTTCTATTGGAATTTAAAAAGGAAATAAAAAAAGGAAGTGACCTTTGGGTTTGGTTAACGAATAATACGTCACATGCCCAAGAAATTGGACGTTTATTGTTGGTTTAAACGAAAAAGAAATAAAAAGGGAGTAATCTAGCTCACAATAATACATCGAAGTCTGAAGAATGACGTTAACCTCTTCGTGTCATAACTTTTTTATTAATATTACGTTGGGTAGGTTTACTAATCGACGTACTATTGGTGTTCTAAAAGAATAAAAAAAACAAAAAGATTGCAATTGTATATTCAATGTAATGATGTAACATTAAAAATTTCAATTACAATCATACAAGTGATTTAATTAATTTAAACAATTCAATCACCATTCACTAATGTTATTGCCAAAAGAGAAATTTATTAATATTCAAAAGATGATTACAACCAGCAAAACAAAAGATGGCTTACGAAGCCACTGATTAGAAAATTAAAATCAAACAATGAAAATCCATATTCTTTTGTTGCAGAATTATTGTTGATCCATTTCTCGTTGTTCACATCACCTTCCTTTCCATTTTGTCGGTGATTTTTCAATCCTTAGAGTCTTTTGTCAATGACTGTGTCAACTTTCAATTTACTTGAGTCCCAAGAATCTTTTTAGCGATGCTGACATACAAAAGATGATTACAACTAGCAAAACAAAAGATGGCTTAAGAAGTCACTGATTACAAAATTAAAATCAAAGAACGAAAATCCATATTCTTTTGTTGCAGTCAACTTTCAATTTACTAGAGCCCCAAGAATCTTTTTGAGCGATTCTGACATACAATCTATTTTCACCGCATAACCATCTAGCCCACTCATCTTCTTTAGTTTTTTCCAAATCTGTTTTGTTTGCACTCCAAGAATCAGATATGGGATAGACTTGCTGATGATCATCATTTTTTATCTTGGTGAATCCAATAAGTCCTTGATGACCAATCCAAATTTGAAAGAGAAAGCCTTCTTTGCTGATCGGTTGATAAACGACAATCCCAATCCAAACCTCTTTGATCAGCTTCATATCAACCCCCTTGACTTTGTTACAAAATGTTTCATCACTCATCTTTAAGTTGGAGTAGAACACGCTCACCAATTTGAGATATCTGTGAGAAACCACGGTTTTAATCTTCCTTAGACTAAAAAGCTTCCGTCAAATGTCTTCATCACTAATCCAACCTGTAGGATTAGCATTCCTTACAATCCGGGCAACCTTCCATTTTCTTCTTGATCATGATGAAGAAGCCATTTCTGATCAAATTCGGGAACGTCTTTCACATTTCTAGGGTTTGTAACTCTTCAGTTTAGAAAACACTGAGTGTGTTTTCAAATTTAGTATTTATAAAGTTGTGCATCAAATCTTATCAGTTTCAGGCCCAACTAAAATTTTCGATCTTATATATCCCAATAAAATAATTTCAGCAACGACGAATTTATAAAGGGTTCGACGTTTTATTATGCGGTTGAAGTTGAACTCTCACAATATAAGGATTGACTTGATGGGCGACGAATTTCTAAAGGGTTCGACATTTTATTATGCGAAACTCTGACAATATAAGTTTCAATCTTATTGTATATCCCAATAAAATAATTTCAGAAACGACGAATTTCTAAAGGGTTCAGCGTTTTATTATGCGAAACTCTGACAATATAATTTTCAATCTTATATATCCCAATAAAATAATTTCAGCAACGACGAATTTCTACAGGGTTCGACGTTTTATTCTCTGATAATGTAAGAATTGACTTGATTGGCACTAGAGTAGTTGGGCGCATTAGTGGCTCCCAACATTTTCTTTAAATACAATTTCGGATCCTTTGGAACTACCCTTTGAAAACCTACACTACAGAGCTTCCGTAACCAAATTCATGTTAACTTTTTCCTTAGGATTTCCATCAGTTCCTCCACTAAACAAAGACATTTCTTTGTTAACGATGAAGGCACGGTGGAAATGTTGAGGAAAATGTTAACCCTTATGAATTTCAAAAACATTCTCCATTGTTTTTCTGTTTTTTTTATTTAATTCCTATGTTTTTTTAATGTAGTTTCTTGTTCATGTAAAATCCTGAGGAAAATGTTAACAGTAATGAATTTAAAAAACATTCTCCATCGTTTTTCTGGTTTTTTTATTTAATTCCTGTGTTTTTTAACAGTTATGTAGTTTTTTTTAACAGGGAAATTAAAAGTTAATAAACTTCAAGGTTTAAAAATGAATACTTCTGTAGGCAAATAAACCATCATATAGTTTGATTAAATCTATCATGTATCATTGTAAGAAACAAAATTCTTAAACCTTTCCTGTAAATGTCTAAATCCTGTTCTCAGATGGCTTCTTCATCTTCACGGTGTGGAAAGAAGGTTGCACACCTTCTAAGAAATGCTAGTCCAAATGGGTGGATCAGTCATGGACGAACGCCCGAGGTGATGACGATAGAAGCTGTGCGAGCACGATTCGGACTCCTCGAGGCTTCCTCCGAGGTGTAAACGAAGCTCTAAATCGGGAGCTGACTCGAAGGAAAACTACTAAACTATGAACAGACTCAAGAAAACCCTAAGATCTAAGGTTTAATCGGTAGATAACCCTAGAGACACGAAGGAAACCCTAGAAAAGGGGGAAAGCTCAAAATGAACCGATTAATCAGTTCAAACTCAAGATTGAACGATGGGAAAGCTAGATTGCTCAGTGGAAAGTGGATTAAACGGTAGAAAAGGGAAAACAATCGGTGGAAAGTCTGGATCGAAGGTGAAACAAGGTTTTCATCGGTGGAAATCAAAAGAAATGGTGGAAGAAGATGGATCTGTGAGGAAAAAGAGGATTACCGTGATGAAAGCAATGGCTCATGACGAAGAGAGCTCTCGAAAGAGAGTGAGATGCTCTGTGATGTGCAAGGGATGCGCGAGAGTGAAATGCGAAATGAAGTGGCGTTTCTAATGCGCGAGAGGAAAAGCCAATGACGTGGAATGGAGGAGCTGACGTGTGGTTGAAGAAGGAAATGGAGAGCGCTGACGCATGCGCTAACGAGGTGGCAGCGAAGGAAAGGTAGCATGGAGGAGAGAAGCACCGTGAAATTTGGAAAATGAAAGTGAGAGAGGTGCTTGGAAGGTGGCTAGAGGGAGGCTTTGGACTCTCTAGTTTATGGCTTTCAAGAGAGAATAGTTTCTGATTCAGAAAACTCAATTCTCATTAATCTCAAAAGTGCCAATACAAGAGAGGAGCTGGCTATTTATAGTAACCCATGCTCCTTACAAGCTAAAATACGTGCACAATAAAATGTGAAAACTACAAAAAGAAAACACTGAGAAAATACATCAGGCAGGATTCCATCAGTACACCTTCTAAGAAATGCTAGTCCAAATGGGTGGATCAGTGATGACGAAGAACGATACAAATTTGGATGTTATAGAAAACTCTTCAAGGTGGTCCCTCACAATTTCTTGGATGTGGAATTATTCAGAAGGGAGGGGTTTATCTTTGAAGAATGGCTTGTAGATGTTGGTCTATTAAAATTTGTAGAAATGACCGGTGACTGCCACCCTGACCTGGTACAGATCTTCTAACACAATCTAAAGGTTGTCAATGGTGTTATATGCTCTCAGGTGAAAGGTGTCGATATTAAAATTGATGACGAGATATGGCTATGTTTTACTGGTCTCAAAGCAGAAGGCTTCATGTCTCATGAAAGAAATTTTGAACTCAACCAATGGACCAACAACAAGAAAATTTATAAGGAATATCTGAGAATTCCAACAAGGCTAAAGGTATACAAGCCGTATCTACTTGATGGTTTGAAAATGGAAGAAAAAATGTGTGCTTTTGTACTTACTTGGGTAATACTACCTGGAAGATGTTTATGTGATCGTCTAACTACTGTAGATTTATTTTTGGTTCACGCCCTAAAAACCCGGATACCAACCAACTGGGTTGTTGTCATGAGTGAGCACATGATTGAAATTGCAAGTAGTCATGGACATATTCTGCCATATGGTGTTTTTATCAGCCGTGTATTGAAGCATCATCAAGTTGATCTTACTGGTGACAAAAAAATTTGGTGCACCGCATCAAATGAAATAGGAAAAGCGACATTGAGACATAATGGTCTAAAGAAAACAAAAGATGGTTGGGTGTTCAAGGATGTTGACGAAACTCCTTCTACCTTCACTCCACAGACTAAGTTTGAAAGATTTGTTGTGGATCAATTTCGAATGCTTTCAACAAGAATTTCAAAAGGTTAAAAATCTCTGATCATGATTCACAAGAAATCAGATGAAGACAATGCTCTCATAACTCCCTCAGCAAGTGAATCTGATGATGAAGACGGCACAACAGAAGTTGAGTCTATGGAGACATCTGACTCAGATTAGGAAGAAGAGTCCATTTTAGTTTATTTTTCTGAAATTAATGTAATATTTTAACATATTTTAGTATATTTTTGTATGTTTGAACTCTGTTTGAAATTTTAATTTATACTTTTCATGGTTATATTTTCATATTTTCCTTTGTTTAATGTTATTATGGGTTTTTTTAAAAAAATAGGAAAAAATGAATGTTACGTCGCATATTGTAAAAGTTGACGTCAAAGATCAAGTCAAGTTTTATAAATACACTTATGCATCCTTGACCTAGTCCTCCACTCATAAAATTTAGTCGTAACTTGTCATCTGATATCATATTTTTTATGGTTCCTCATAGCTCTTCCAAGGTCACAAAATTTATGGTGACGCATGAAAGAGCTATAGGAGACATAAGAAATAAGTTAACAGATTTGGATTTCATTTCAAGTAGTTCAATTTCATTCATATTCATAGTGATTACAATCAAATTAGAAGCAAAACAGACACAAAACAGAAACACAAAACCGACTCCATACTAAAATTCTAAGCCTCTATTCTAATTTAGAATATTTCCTTTGAATCCTCCTCACTAGACTCCTCACTTAATCTTTAGTTGGAGAATCATTTTTATTTTTTTTCTCATGCAGAGCGTCTATCTTCTGTTCGAGTCTCTTGAGTTTTTCAACAACAAATCTTTCAAAATTGGTTTCAGGGACGAAGTTGGTGCGGTCTTCATTTAGTGCAGCTGTGCTTCCAGAACTTTGAACCATATTCTCTTCATCCTTGAAGCACCATCTCTTTGTGGTCTTCACAAGGCGAATGGAAGTCAAGGTGTTTCGATTTATCACATTTGAGTAGTTACAAGAGCATTTCTTTTCACCACTAACATCCACACCTTGAAGGGTCAGGATTTTGCTGATAAACACAAAATATGGTAGATGTCGTACATGTTTGGTTCCTGCATCAATCATATATCCTTTATTACTTCCACCTAATTGGTAGGAACATCATTCTTGATGGCATACAGTAGAAAAACATCTTCAGTTGTCATTATGTCTTGTACTTGTACAAGTCTGGTAGGTAAAATCACCCAAGCAAGAATGTGTGTTGTTATCTTTTCTTCTTTATTCAGTCCCTCATGCACATATATTCTTTCAATTGTGTATCTCCAAGGAAATGTTAACCAATTAATGTACACGTCCTTTTTCTTCAGCCATCTGTTTGTTTTTTAGTACCGTAAATTAGAGAATAACCCTTTGGCTTTTAATCCAGCAAGTTGAAACCAGACATCATTGTCAATGTGAACATTTACTCCTTTTACTCGAGAATGAAGGACACCATCTATGTTTCTCATATTGTTGTAGAAGACCCTTACTAAGTCAGGGTACCAATCACCCTTCATCTGGAAAAGTGTAGAGAGACCTTGAGTTTCAATCCATTCCTGGAAATGAAATCCCTTCTTTTCAAATAAGTCGAGGTTCAAATATTTGTGAGGAACAATATGTTTAAACTTCGTCCGCCTCAAAAACTCTAGACGAGTCTCCTCATCACTGATCCACCCGGAGAGATTAGCATTTCTTGCAGCCACAACAACCTTTCCTCTGTCTGTTGAAGTATGTGATGAAGAAGCCATTTGAATTTGGCTACCACATAATTTTCCTTAGTATTAGGGTTTACCAATATAGAAACAACTCAGTGTACATAAGATTTTCAAATTTAGTGTATATAAGGGGGCAACGTCACGCGTTCAACGTCAAATAAAATAACAGGCAACGTAAACAATAACCGGTGACATTGTTGTAAATAAATTCAGTGAAAAAGTAAAAAAAAACTCTGCTGCTTCTGACAAAAAAAACGTCGAAGATCTACAAAGCTTGGACGTTAAAGTGAGAGTTTAAAAGGAAAAAGAAAAAGTAGTAAAAAATGGAGCAAATTTTTTTGGCTTTTGGATGAAGAATAAAACGTCAATACCATCCGAATTTGACGTAACATTCTTGTCACACAATTAATCTTCCCTACCACTCCAATGCCCTTCACGTTGATAAATAAGTAGACCCATTGAAAACCTATCCCACATAACTTCGGTAATCAAATTCATGTTAACTTTTTTCTTGTGTTTTCCTTCTTTTCCTTTACTAAACGAAGACATTTCTTTGTTAACCATGAAGGCATTGGGGAAAACACAGGAAAAAGTTAACACTTTCGAAACCTATCCTACATTACTTCCACAACCAAATTCATGTTAACTTTTTCCTTTGTTTTTTTTTACTTCCTGGTTTTGGCTATAATGTCTTAAATCATCTTTGGTCTTCATTTTAGATTAAGTGTTTTGTAAGAAGAGATTTCCTTTTGAAATCCTCTATAAAAAGAAGACGTCAATCACCAGGCCTTTGCGTCCAATGCACCCAATATTCGACGTCAATTTTATAAATTTAACTTGTCTTAGAGTTGTTTCCACCATAGGAAATCAAATAGCTTTGAAATCTAATGGTAGAAGACAACTCCAAGACAATTTAAAAAATCATTCAACATTATTGAATGATGAAGTTGAACATCTTCTTTATATAATTATTTTAGATCATAAAATTGTTTCAGCATTAAACATATTGTGAACCATTATTCTTTTTCCTAAGTGTTTCCCTTTCACTAAGATAACTTAATCATTTCTGTACTATAAAAAGCATTTTGTTGACTTGAATTTCAAAGGCCACCTTCATATATGAACTGAGACCTGAATGCGGCACTTTGAAATTCAAGTGATCAAATTGCAATTTGAGGAACCAAAATGCTTCGAAATCTAAGGAAAAGAAAACCCAAAGGATATAAAAACCATGAATCCTAATATGTTCAATAGAGAAACAGGATGGCAGGGATTACACGAAATTTAAGCTATATTTATAGATGAAATGACGACGTTCAAACATCATTCAGTGGAAAGTAATACATCTCTTTTGATTCAATTAAGAACTAATTGACGTGCAGCCCCCAACAAAAGACATGAAAAACATGATTAAAAATTAAAAAGAAAAAAATATTAAAAATTAGATGATCCGCTGACAAAAATTAAATCATTATAAAAACAGTACATCGTGTAATTATGATTAGAAACTGCCACTTTGTATGAACGTCGAAGCCCCGCCAAATTCGACGTTCAAACATCATTCACTGAAAAATGTAAAAAATCTCTTTGGATTCTGATATTATCTCCTTGTTGACTAAACGAAGACATTTCTATGATAAATAATGATATAGGACGTCATTGATCACAAATATTTGACACAATCTCCAGACTTTTGCATCGATTGCAGTCAACACTCAACGTCAATCGTATAAATTTAATTTGTATTGCAGTTGTTTCCACCATAAGAACTAATTGACGTCTAGCCCCCAACAAAAGACGTTAAAAATATCATTGGAAAATGCACACCATTAATGTCCCACTGCTCCACAGAGTAGGACATGCCATTGAATGATTAAAAATTAAAAAGAAAAAAAATACTAAAAATTAGATGATTCGCGTATCAAAATTAAATCATTTTAAAAGCAGTACACATGATTAATATGCTGAATGCCGAAGCCCCGCACAATTCGACGTTTAAACATCATTCACTAAAAAAGTAAAAAATCTCTTTGGATTCTTAAGAACTCCTTGCTGACTAAACGTAGACATTACTATGATGAATAATGATATAGGACATCCTCGAGCACAAATATTTGACATTAATATCCTGAACGTTGACGCCCTGCACAATTCGACGTTCAAACATCATTCACTGAAAAAGTAAAAAATCTCTTTGGATTCTTAAGAACTCCTTGCTGACTAAACATAGATATTTTTATGATGAATAATGATATAGGATGTCCTCGAGCACAAATATTTGACATTAACTTTTTGAACGTCAAAGCCCCGCCGAATTCGACGTTCAAACATCATTCACTGAAAAAGTAAAAAATCTCTTTGGATTCTTATGAACTCCTTGGTCACTAAACGTAGACATGTCATTGAGCAGTCTTTCGCATCTAATGCACTCAACATTCAACGTCAACATTATAAATTTAATTTGTCTTGGAGTTGTTTCGACCATAAGAAATCAAATAACTCTGAAATCTAATGGTAGAAGACAACTCCAAGACAATTTAAAAAACGATTCATACATAGTTGAATGTTGAAGTTGAACATCTTCTTTATATAATTATTTTAGATCATAAAATTGTTTCAGCATTAAACATATTGTGAACCATATTTCTTTTTCCCAAACACTTTCCTTTCGGTAAGATAACTTAATCATTTTTGTACTATAAAAAGCATTTTGTTCACTTGAATATCAAAGGCCACCTTCATATGAACTGAGACATGAATGAGGCACTTTGACATTCAACCGAGTAAATTGCAATTTAAATAACAGACATGTTTCGAAATCTAAGGAAAGGAAAATGCCAAGGAGATAAAAAACATGAATCCTAATATGTTTAATACGGATACAGGAAGCAAGGGATTACGTGATGGATGATATATTTATAGATGAACCGATGGCGTACATCGTGTAATTATGCTTACTGACTATCTTTTTTGAACGTCGAAGCCCCTCCGATTTCGACGTTCAAACATCATTCAGAAAAAAAAACAACTAATTTGAGTTTGATTCATATAAGAACAAATTGACGTCCCTGATGGACAAATTTATGAACACCAAAATGTGATGTCACAAACTTGTTTTACAATCGGCAAGTATGACCGAATCGTTTCAAGTAATAAACTTGGTAAGACCAAGTATCGTTCTCCCAAAGGACTCACGGCCTAGTTTAGTTATGTGATTTGTTGATTAGCTAAGACTTAAGAACGAAATAATTGGATTTTAATATGCAAAAGACGAAAATAAACATGTATGCATGAGATTGATCAATGGCTAGAGCAAAATACACACACTTTCAATGGAATATATGAATGAGTATGTTGTTGGGGTTATCAATTTCATCTTATCCACTCTCATATATTTTAGGAATTCAACATTCAATTCATCATTGTTAATGCCACTCTCTAAATTACCTTTCAAAGAAGGCTTCTCCCTAATTACGAGTTCATACGATTCCTAGCATCCCTAATAATTAGTTTATTTAGCACAGGAGCTTAAGGCAACCAATATACTTATTGGGAGAAATTCCCCGGATCTAGACTTCCCCGTACGTTTCCGTATCGACAAAACCAATAATCATGCATTGAATGAGTTAAACAAAGCAAGCTTTGAGCAAAGAGGAAAAACCCTAACTAATGATGAAAGAAAGCATAGGTCTTAGATTAAGATGTAAACACAAAGTCCATATATGAGAGCTTCAAAAGATTACATTGATTCCCCAACAAACATACAAGGTTTAGTTCACCATATTCATGGTGAACCTAGATGAACAATAATGAAAGAATGAAGGATAAAACCCTAAAAAGGTGAAGAGGTAGCCTGAGCATCCAAGATCCTCCTTCAAAGGGGTGGTAGAGAGAGTGTTTGCTTCGTTCCAGCCAAAGATACAAACCCTAGGAAACCCTAAAGCTTATATACTATTCGTAAATTACAGAAAATTAGGCCCAAGCCCAAAAATAGTGCCGCTCAGCGGTAAACTACCGCTCAGCGATAAGTGCGTGAGTCGTTTTCTCCCCTCAACGGCCATTTTGCCCCTCAGCGGTTCCAACGTGATCTCCTGAGTACCGCTCAGCGGTAAACTGCCGCTGAGCGGCAGTTGCGGCTTCTCCTTTTGCACTTTTTGATGTCTTTTCTGATTCCATCTCTCTCCTTCTTCACTTCTTTCACCAAATTCACCTTAAAACCTGCACAAAAACACTGAAATCAAGCATAAACCTGTCCAGCTCTCTTATTTCTGAAAATATGAATAAAAGCATGATTTCAAGCTAGTTTCTAAGTGTTAAAGGTTCTTTTTAGTATCACTTTAAGCATGAAAATAACAGTTTTTCAACTGTTATCAGTCCCGCCCCCCAGAAATTGTCTACTTTTGAATCACCCGCGAAGAAGGTGAGATTTGGAGGGCTTAAAGTTAAAAAGTTTGATGTGCCCCTCTATATTCATATAATTCCACTCTCAATTTTGCTAAGTTAATATAATCGATTCTAAGAGTAAAGAATTGATTCAAAGCGTATAAATTAAGAAATTCAAATAATGTTATTCATAGTATTTTCCTAATAATGTTATTCATAGTATTTTTTTTTTTATATCATAATCATTTATACTAATAACTAACTATAATTATTAAATTATTCAAAATAATTTATCTCAATGTGGCCAATAAAAGTTCTTCTGAGAGTTTGTTTGATCTTTGATCGTCGTCGACTTTTTAAATTCGAGTTTTTTATAAATGCTTATGTGGTAGTCGTGATCACTCCGTTTCAAATGTACAGACCAATAAAATAGTGACATAATATATTGTCAAAAGTTGTTAACATATAGTTGGTTCCTAAAAAATTTTTTGTTGTTCCTAGAATTCTGACAAATTTCTTTCATGACCTTGCTCGTCCGTCTCGACTTTTTTAAATTTTTCTTATGGTTCATAAGACAAAGATGGAAATGCCATAGTATAGGTATAAATGTTTAAGGCACCTAATTAAGCAACCCTAAAAGAAATATTTGACACAAAGATGTTAATCTTTGATAAGAATGAGAGAACCAAGAACCAAAAGAATCCTCTCTCAACATTGCAAATGCAAATTTATGACTTCTAAAATGTCTACATATGTATTTGGTGTCCCTATATATAGGTATAAATGTTCAAGGCACCTAAGAAACCCTGAAAGAAAGATTCGCCACAAAGATGTTAATCTTTGATAAGAAAAATACAATTTATTTTTGTTAACATATCGTTGGTCCCTAAGAAAATTTTTGTTGTTCATAGAATTCTAACTTTGCCCGTCCGTCTCGACTTTTTTAAATTTTACTTATGGTTCATAAGACAAAGATGGAAACACCACAGTATATGTATAAATGTTTAAGGCACTTAAGAAACCCTAAATTAAATATTTGCCACAAAGATGTTAATCTTTGATAAGAATCAGAGAACCAAGAACCAAAAGAATCCTCTCTCAACATTGCCAAGTCCCTAAGAAACCCTAAATGTTTAAGGCACCTTTAGTCTTATTCTTCGAACATTCATTTTAGGTCAACCAGTCTCCACCGTCAAACTTAATCTGCCTTAATTTTCGACCCAACCCATTCTGCTTAATTTTTGGTCTAGATTTGTCTGACTATTCCCCATACACGCAGTCTCTTCTTGATATTTCACCTGGTGTGATGCATCTCTGTTGTTAACTTGTCTAAATATTTTTGGATAATTATACTTTGACAACATTTTTTTAACAACATTTTTTTCTAACTGACCTATCTTCATTTTTGTCCAAAATATTCAATCTTAACACCTTTAGTTTATCAGTCAACTTATTTTTTTCTCAAACTTAAGGTATTATAATTTAAAAGTGAATCAAAGTCTTGTAGTATAATCATACTTATATTTAGCCTAAAACATTCATTTCAAATTACTTTAAATAATATAATAATATTTATTACGATTTTAATTATTGTGATCTATAACTAAATTCAATTATCATAAAATATTATTATTATTATTTTCCATATGAAATTAAATTAATATTTTAAACAAATAAAATTTTATTCTCTTTAAATTTCATCGACGAAAGCACACAAAAAGAAGAAAACCTCAAATATCGGTAACGTTGCATTTTTAATGGGGGAGGTGATGGAAAATCATCAAGAAATCACATTGGACCTCTTACTAGAGCAATGGCTAGGAAGATTCAAGAAGAAGAAGGATCATCTAACATTTTACTTCTATGGAAGGTTACTTATAAAAATCCTTCTTCTCTTAACTAAAGCACTTATATTTTGTTTTGTAGGAATTAATAAATCTTGGAGACTATGATTGAGCCATCCAAGAAGAACCAAGCAAAGGAGCCAAAAAGCAAAGGAGGTGCTTACGGCATGCACCAGCATTTTCCACGTGAATTGGCTGATGTGGAAGGAAGCACACACCTTGCTGGATGAGCTGGAAAGAGGCATGGACTTTGCTTGATCAAAATAAATCTGAATCATTTGAATTTAGGAGGGAATTAGAATTAGAAATTAGGCTCCTCTTCACCTATAAATAAGAGGGCCTTTTCCTTGTATTGATTCACTTTTGAGCTTAATGATATGCTGCAGAATTGGTTTTCCAGCTTTTGTGCTCTTAAGTCACCTTTGAATTACTACTTCTTCTCCTTTCCTCAAGCTTCCTTCCTCTGTAGGAAGGCCCTCTGAGCTGTGAGGCTTCACCCATACACCTTTCCTCCATTAAAACACCTCAAACAATGCATCAATTCATCCATCCGCTGCACCATTATTCATTACTGGTTTCCTCTGGTCTGGAACCTCTTCCTACACGTTTCCAGCTGGGAATTGGTCTCCATCAAGTGGTATCATGAGCTTAGGTCATCCACGCACCAAGAGCTAAGCTATTCCTCCATCTTTGCACTCCATTTCTATATTCTCTTGTGATCTCTGTTTCAGTTTTCCATTTCTGTTTTGAGTAATTTTGTTTCTGTTTTGTGCTTTTCCAGTTATTAATTTCGTGTTTCCTGTTGCATTCTTTGTGTTTCCAGTATTCATACATGTTTGTTACTCATTTTAAACGGTGAATCATTCTTGTTTATGTCTCTTCCAGCTTTTGTGCTCTTAAGTCACCTTTGAATTACTACTTCTTCTCCTTTCCTCAAGCTTCCTTCCTCTGTAGGAAGGTCCTCTGAGCTGTGAGGCTTCACCCATACACCTTTCCTCCATTAAAACACCTCAAACAATGCATCAATTCATCCATCCGCTGCACCATTATTCATTACTGGTTTCCTCTGGTCTGGAACCTCTTCCTACACGTTTCCAGCTGGGAATTGGTCTCCATCAAGTGGTATCAGAGCCTGGTTAAAAAGCCTGTTGAATCGTGCAATCCAGTTTTTGGCAGTTAAAAACCCCAAAACACCAAATCTGGTTTTCATTGGGACATTTTAACAAACATTTTGGTAAAATATCAAACAGTTTGGTCTGGATGAGTTTATGATCTGCTATTTCTGTTTTTGTTGCTTTCTTAATATGTTCTAGTACCATTATTAGGTTCCTTTTGAGTGCTTTCTGTTATTCCATCCCTGTCCCCATTTGATTTCCCATTCTTGGCTTCCAAATTGTCAAACATTCAAAAAAAAAAAAATCTGGTTTGAAATTCTGGTGCAGTTTGCTAATTCTGTTTGGTGTGTTTGACTGGAATCTTGAGGTGCTGTGGTAACTATTGTGAGGCATCCAGAAGCAGAAACCTTTCTCTACTAAGGCACCATATTAGGAAGTGAAAAGGGGGCTGAAGTGGGAACAAAAAGGGAGCTTTTGAGCAGCTGCAACTCTGCTGTTCCAGCAGCTAAAAATACACCAGAAAAGCTTGAAGTGCAACCTGTTTTGGAGTAGCAATCTGCAGCAGTAAGAGAGTGAAGCTTACATTAGTTTTAGGCCTTCTTTTAAGTTTGTTTACACCACATATCACGGAACCTTTGTAGTTTAAAGTTGATTTTCATTTCTTGGCTAAGTGACTTGGGAAAATGCTCTTGAAGCGATTCCAAGATCACATTTAAACATTGTAATAGTGCAATTTCGTTTTCTTAGTGTGGAAGTGTGTCAAGGGGCTCCAAGTGTCACTTGCACTTTCACTTAGGGCCGTCTAGCATTTACATTCTTGCATCTTTATTGCTTTCCTTAAATGTCTTGAGTAATCCTTTTGTTTTTAGGTCTCCGTGGTATTTAGGATAGCATAGCATATAGTAAACCTTTCTTTGGTTTGTAGGTTCATAACATTTAAAAAGAATTTGAAGAATTTCTACTTAGAAACTAAAGTAAAAGAACATTCTAAGGAAACTCTGGCTAAGGAAGAACTTGGTTTCTAAGCTTGTCCATTTGTGACTCACCTCTTCTTCCTGGGAGCTACTTAGAAACATCTTTTACTTCTAGAGTCTCTTAGAAATTTTTCACCAAAAACAAAGAAAGTTTGTGAAAATCTTTTTTTCATTCATTACTTGTCAAACATTTTGAAAACCTTTTGAAAAACTTTCCTTTGACAAGAATGAGTCAATCAAGTGTGCAAGGAAGTTTGAAACCCAATAGTGAAATGTCTTTAAGGGAAGAATTTGAGCAAAGATTTGAACAAAGGGATAAAGAGATTAGTGAGCTCAAAGATATGATTAGTCAACTTTTGATTAATCAAGATAAAAAGAAAGAGAGGTCTTCCCATAGGAGAAGAGAAGAATCATCATCTTCTCCAAGTGAAATTGAGCAAAATAGTAGTCATCACAATGATGACCACTACCAAATGCCTCCTAGAAGACAACATAGAGTTAGAGAGCATTACCCAAGAGAGCCTAAGATTGATCTTCCTTCCTTTCATGGAAAAGATGATGTAGAAGAATACCTAGAGTGGGAAATGAAAGTTGAGCAATTGTTTGAGTGCCACCAAATAGATGATGAAAGGAGAGTCACCATGGCTTCTCTAAGCTTTCAAGGTTATGCCTTAATTTGGTGGACAGCCTTAGTCAAGGACCATAGGCTAAGACACTTACCTCCCATTAGGTATTGGAATGAAATGAGAGTTGCCTTGAGGAGGAGGCATGTACCAGCCTACTATGATAGGGAGATAATGGATAAACTCCATAAACTCCAACAAAGGAACATGAGTGTTGAGGAATATAGACAAAAAATGGAATTACTCATGTTGAGGGCTGGGATAAGAGAGGAACCAAGAATCACAATTGCTAGGTTCCAAAGTGGACTCAACTATGACATAAGAGATAGGGTTGAACTTATACCCTACAATGATCTCAATGAGTTAGTCCAACTTTGTGTGAGGGTAGAGCAACAACTCAAAAGAAAAAGCTCTACTAAGAAAGATTACCCTCATAGTTACAAGAAAGAATATAAGAGGGAGGGTAGTCTAATTAAGCCAAGATATGAAGAATCTAGAGAGAGGGAGAAAGGGAAAGAAAGAGCCAAAGAACCTCCAAAAGATAATAAAAGAAAGGAAACCAAATGCTTTAAATGTGGGGAAAGAGGGCACTATTCATCTGAGTGTCGAAATAGAAGGTCAACTTACATTCTTGAACATGAGAGTGAAAGAGAGGGTTCTTCATGTAGTGAGTCTGAAACATCCACTTCTGAAGAAGAAGAAACTCTACCTTGTGATGGAGATTTACTCATGGTGAGAAGACTCCTTGAGAGCAAACATGTAGAACTAGAACAGTCACAAAGAGAGAACCTATTCCACACAAGATGTAAAGTTTTAGAAAAGACATGTTCAATGATAGTGGATAGTGGCTCTTGTTGCAACTGTTGTAGTTCTAGAATGGTAGAGAAGCTTGGTTTAACCACTACTCCTCATCCTAAACCTTACAAACTTCAATGGATCAAAGAGGATGATGGAATAGTAGTTAAAGAACAAGTAAGTGTACCCATTTCCATTGGCAAATATGAAGATCAAATTGTTTGTGATATAGTACCAATGGAAGCTGGGCACATATTACTTGGAAGACCTTGGCAATATGATAAACAAGCTTTACATGATGGAGTCACCAACAAAATCACCATTCAACACAAGGGAAAGAAAATTATTTTGTGTCCTCTTACACCTTCACAAGTAAGAGAGGACCAAATAATTCTTAAGAAGAAGTTGGATGGAGAAAAGAAAAAAGAAAATAAGAAAGAAAGAAAGAATTTGGTAACCCATGCCTCAGCCCATGAAGTTGTCCAACCTCAAACCTTGAATATTTCCAAAAATCTTTTTCTTGGACAACCTCATTTCCTTCTTTATTGCAAAGAGGCATTTGTTTCAATCACTCATGAACTTGGTTCTCTACCAAAGGGGTTGCAAAAACTTTTAAAGGAATTTGATGATATATTTCCTAAAGAGGTACCAAGTGGATTACCACCTTTGAGGGGAATAGAACATCAAATAGATTTGGTGCCTGGGGCAAGCCTACCCAATAGGCCAGCCTATAGAACCAACCCTATGGAAACAAAAGAAATAGAGAAACAAGTTAATGACTTGTTGAACAAAGGGTGGATCCAAAAGAGTTTAAGTCCCTGTGCTGTGCCTGTATTGTTGGTCCCTAAAAAGGATGGGTCTTGGAGAATGTGTACAGATTGTAGGGCCATCAACAACATAACTGTCAAGTATAGACATCCCATTCCTAGGCTAGATGACATGTTGGATGAATTACATGGAGCAAATCTCTTTACCAAAATTGATCTTAAAAGTGGATACCATCAAATAAGAATTCATGAAGGAGATGAATGGAAAACTGCTTTCAAGACCAAGTTTGGTTTGTATGAATGGTTAGTCATGCCCTTTGGTTTGACCAATGCTCCAAGTACATTCATGAGATTAATGAATCATGTGCTTAGGGAATGCATAGGCAGATTTGTAGTGGTCTACTTTGATGATATCCTAATCTATAGTCAAGGCCTTCAAGAACATCTTAACCATGTCAGAAAAGTCTTGCTTCTTCTTAGAGAACATCATCTCTTTGCCAACTTTGACAAATGTACTTTTTGTCAAGAAAGTGTGATTTTCCTTGGATTCAAAGTGGGAAAAGAAGGTGTACATGTTGATCCAGAGAAGATCAAGGCTATACAAGAATGGCCAACCCCTAAAAATGTAGGAGAGGTGAGAAGTTTTCATGGGTTAGCAAGTTTCTATAGAAGATTTGTGAAAGATTTCTCCACCATAGCTGCTCCTTTAAATGAGCTAGTCAAGAAAGATATGCCTTTTATTTGGGGTGATAAGCAAGAGTTGTCTTTTGAGACTTTGAAACACAAGTTAACACATGCACCTATTCTAGTTTTGCCTGATTTTTCCAAAGCCTTTGAACTTGTGATGCATCTGGGGTAGGAATAGGAGCTGTTTTAATACAAGGAGGACATCCCGTAGCTTACTTTAGTGAAAAACTTAGGGGGCCTACCTTAAACTATCCTACCTATGACAAAGAGTTGTATGCCCTCATTAGAGCTTTAAAAACTTGGGAGCATTACTTGGTAACTAGAGAATTCATCATACACACTGACCATGAATCTCTCAAGTACATTAAAGGGCAAGCAAAGCTAAACAAAAGACATGCAAAGTGGGTGGAATATCTTGAGCAATTTCCCTATGTCATCAAACACAAAAAGGGGAGTATTAATGTTGTTGCGGATGCTTTATCTAGAAGACATGCATTATTAGTAACCCTAGGATCCCAAATATTAGGATTTGATGACATAAAAGAGTTATATGAAAATGATGAAACATTTGCATCCACTTATTCATCATGTCTTAAGAAGCCTTTTGATGGATTCTATCTTTCTGAGGGGTATCTTTTTAATAAAGGAAAACTTTGTATACCCCAAGGATCCATTAGAAAACTTCTTATCAAAGAGAGTCATGGAGGAGGACTCATGGGCCATCATGGAGTTGATAAAACTCTAAACATTTTGAAAAGTAAATTTTATTGGCCACATATGAGAATAGATGTTCAAAGGCATTGTTCTAAATGTATAGCTTGTTTACAAGCTAAGTCCAAAATTATGCCTCATGGACTCTATACACCTCTTCCTATAGCTAATACCCCTTGGGAGGACATAAGCATGGACTTTGTCTTAGGATTGCCAAGAACTCAAAGGGGGTATGATTCTATATTTGTGGTAGTAGATCGTTTTAGTAAAATGGCTCATTTTATACCCTGCCAAAAAGTAGATGATGCTAGCTATATCTCTAGACTCTTCTTTAAAGAAATAGTGAGATTGCATGGCTTACCCAAAACTATAGTGTCTGATAGAGATGTGAAGTTTCTAAGCCATTTTTGGAAAACTTTATGGGAAAAGCTTGGAACTAAACTTCTATTTTCTACTACATGTCACCCACAAACTGATGGGCAAACTGAAGTAGTAAATAGATCTTTATCTACATTATTAAGGGTAATATTAAGAGGAAATAACAAATCTTGGGATGAACATCTACCTCATATTGAATTTGCTTATAATAGAGTAGTCCACAAGACTACTAATCTTTCTCCTTTTGAGGTTGTTTATGGTTTTAACCCTATCACACCTCTTGATTTACTACCTCTTCCAGAATCATCTTCTTTTCTTCATAAAGAAGGTGCTTCTAAAGCGGAGTTTATCAAGAAGTTACATGAGAAAGTTAAAATCCAAATTGAAAAACAAACTCAAAAATATGCTGAATACAACAACAAAGGGAGAAAGAAAATAGTTTTTGAAAAAGGAGACCTAGTTTGGCTTCATTTGAGAAAGGAAAGATTTCCCTCTCAAAGGAAATCCAAACTTAGTCCAAGAGGAGATGGTCCATTCAAGGTGGTCAAAAAGATAAATGATAATGCATACATATTAGACCTTCCTGAAAGTTATGGTGTCAGTCCTACTTTTAACATCTGCGATTTAATTCCCTTCACAAGAGATGATCAACAGGATGAAGCAGATCTGAGGACAGATCTTTTTCAAGAGGGAGGGTCTGATGGAAAATCATCAAGAAATCACATTGGACCTCTTACTAGAGCAATGGCTAGGAAGATTCAAGAAGAAGAAGGATCATCTAACATTTTACTTCTATGGAAGGTTACTTATAAAAATCCTTCTTCTCTTAACTAAAGCACTTATATTTTGTTTTGTAGGAATTAATAAATCTTGGAGACTATGATTGAGCCATCCAAGAAGAACCAAGCAAAGGAGCCAAAAAGCAAAGGAGGTGCTTACGGCATGCACCAGCATTTTCCACGTGAATTGGCTGATGTGGAAGGAAGCACACACCTTGCTGGATGAGCTGGAAAGAGGCATGGACTTTGCTTGATCAAAATAAATCTGAATCATTTGAATTTAGGAGGGAATTAGAATTAGAAATTAGGCTCCTCTTCACCTATAAATAAGAGGGCCTTTTCCTTGTATTGATTCACTTTTGAGCTTAATGATATGCTGCAGAATTGGTTTTCCAGCTTTTGTGCTCTTAAGTCACCTTTGAATTACTACTTCTTCTCCTTTCCTCAAGCTTCCTTCCTCTGTAGGAAGGCCCTCTGAGCTGTGAGGCTTCACCCATACACCTTTCCTCCATTAAAACACCTCAAACAATGCATCAATTCATCCATCCGCTGCACCATTATTCATTACTGGTTTCCTCTGGTCTGGAACCTCTTCCTACACGTTTCCAGCTGGGAATTGGTCTCCATCAGGAGGTTATCTTAAAATGTAAATATTATATTGAAATATAATGGTAATGAGAGGTTATGAGCGGTTTTATAAAGGAAAAAAGAAAAATAGGATAGCGGGAAGATGAAGAAGAAAACGTCGAATATCCCTAAACTTCGACGTCTTTTTCTAACTCTTTGTCTTCTGGCTGACAATTAGTATGTCGATGACCTTTATAATTCGACGTCTCCTTTGTATTTTTTAAGCAGAGAAGTTATGAAGTTAAGAAGTCGAGATTGTGGAAGACGTTCCTAGAATTCTGTTCAGAAATGGCTTCTCCATCGTCATCATCAAGAGGAAAAGAGAAGGTTGACCGGGTTACAAGAAACGCAAGCCCATCTAGATGGATAAGTGATCGAGACACGCGAGCAAAGTTTTTATACTGGTCACATAAAAAATGTAGTTCCTCACAAGTATTTGGACCTGCAATTGTTCAAGAACGAAGGGTTCCTTTTTCAAGAATGGATTGCATATCAAGGGCTTACTGATTTTGTGATTGCTTATGTCCTGACTTGGCTACTACTGCCTGGAAGATTGAACGAGGATAGAATGTCAACAGAAGATGTATTTCTGTTGAATGCTATCAAGACTAGAATCCCAACCAACTGGGTTGCGGTACTAAAACACCACATGATCGCTGCAAGAGATGACTATGCACACAAATTGCCATATGGAGTATTTATCAGCAAGGTGCTGGAATTCCAAGGAGTAGATGTATCTGAAGAAGAAAGAAGAATTGTGTGCAAAAGGTCAGAAGAAATTGGTATACCAAGTCTATCATCTATTGGGCTGAAAAAGACTGTGAATGAATGGTTCTTCATTGATGAGCAAACTGTTGGAAGTCCACCTACTCATGATCAAGATCATACTAAAGATTCTGATGATGAAGATTCATTGGAATCTTCTTGAATATTATTTTAGACCCTACTTTTCTATGTTTTTTGTTTTTTATGTTGTAATCATTGCTAGCAAGCCATCTATGTTTCTATATTTCTTTCGGTTTTAGATTGAAATGAAATGAAGATTTATTTTAGTAAATGATTTGTGAATTGTGAATGTTGATTGCATTGTATGTGGACTAACTCTCAATCTAGTTGAGAATAGAAGATTATGTTGTTCTGATATTGATCAAAAACTGATCACTAGTTAAAAGTGCAAATTTCAGTACACTGCTAACTTGAATCAATTAAGGAAGAAGTAAAAAGAAAAAAATTTCATGTCTGATTTTAAAGAAAAAAGAATCATAAGAGTGCCACCTTTTGCTATTGCGGAAGAAGAAAACGTCGAAGCCCTATCGAATAAGATGTTCTATTAATGTGAAGTTAAGAGCTCACCATTAATGCTGCCATTATACTGCAATTCCCTTCACGTCACTGCCCCGTTGCCTTCGACGTTCTATGAGAAGGGAAAAACAAAATATATCCAAATATACTTCATCGAAATGTACTTTTCGATCCTGCGAAATGCCGCATTCGATGTTAAAACATGATTAAGTGTTAAAGTAATGAATATCTTTAGATTCATTTTAGATGTTGTGTTTTAAGGGGGTATAGGACGTCAATTATGACATAAAAAGGATGTGAACAATGAATAAACTCCAGGTCTTTGCATCAAGGGTACTCAACATTCGATGTCAACTGTGTAAATTGATTCCAAATTTAAATTGTCCATAAGTTGCATCCTCTCTTAGAAAAAAGATAGCTCTGAAATCTAATAGAGGAGTGCAACTTATGGACAATTTAAAAAAGAATCATACAATTTTAAATGATGAAGTTGAACAACATTTTTATAAAATAATTTTAGATCTCAAAATTGTTTCAGCATTAAACATATTGTGAACCATATTTCTTTTTCCTAAGCACTTCCCTTTCAGTAAGATATGTTAACCATTTCTATACTACAAAAACATTTTGTTAACTTGAACTTGGAAGGGCTCCTTCATATGAAATGACGATGAATGAACCACTTTCAAGTTCAAGTTATCAAATTGCAATATGAAGAACAAAAAAGCTTAGATATCTAAGGAAAAGAAAATGTAAAGGAGATAAAAAAACATGAATCCTAATATGTTCAATACGGAAACAGGAGGCAGAGATTATGTGAAATGCACGCTATATTTACAGATGAACTAATGACGTACATCGTGTAATTATGCTTAGTAACTGCCACACTCCAAGAAAGAAGGGTTCCTTTTTCAAGAATGGATTGCATATCAAGGGCTTACTGATTTTGTCCAGATGAAAGGAGATTGTTATCGATATTTGGTAGAGGTTTTCTAAACAAACCTGAGGGTTGTAAATGGGGTCATTCACTCAAGGGTCAAAGGTGTTAACATTACTATTGACGATAATGTTTGGTCACATATTGCTGGACTGAAAGTTGAAGGTTTGGATTCTCATATCCGTGATTCTGAGTCAAATAGATGGCTAATAAAGAGAGCTATATATGTAAACTGCTTAAGATATCCACGAAGGTACACGGTGGATAAGCAATACCTACATGATGGCTTAAACAAGGAGGAGAAACTGATTGCTTATGTCCTGACTTGGCTACTGCTGCTTGGAAGATTTGTCGAGGACAGAATGTCAACAGAAGATGTATTTCTGTTGAATGCCATCAAGACTCGAATCCCAACCAACTGGGTTGCGGTACTAAAAGATCGTATGATCGCTGCAGGTCATAAATAGGCACATAAATTGCCATATGGAGTACTTATCAGCCAGGTGTTGATACTCCAAGGAGTAGAAGTATCTTAAGAAGTCAGACTTGTGTGCAATAAGTCATAAGAAACTAGTATACTAAGTTTGTTTTCTATTGGGCTGGAAAGGACTATGAATGGATGGTTCTTCAGAGATGAGCTAACTATTGGAAGTACACCTACTCCTGCTGCAGATCATACTGCCTTCATTCCACAAACTGATTTTGAGAAATATGTTGTTGATAAATTTAGGAAGAAGTTTGAAAGGGATGAGAGAGTTGAAGATACTCTTTTCAGATGGGAGAAGAAGGGAAACAAGAATGGCATTGGCTTTGAAACTGAAGATTCTGATGATGAGTCAACTGATGAAGATTGAATGGAATCTTCTTCGTAAGAATATGGACTACTTTTCTATGTGGATTTTTTTTTTTATATTTTGTAATCATGGCATTAAGTCACCTGTTGTTTTATGTACTGCTTCGGTTTTATTTTGAAATGAAATGAAGATTTATTTTAGTAAACGATATGTGAATTGTGAATGTTGATTGCATTGTTATGTGGACTAACCCTCAATCTAGTTGAAAAGAGAAGATTATGTTGTTCTGATATTGATCAAAAACTAACTGATCACTGGTTTAAAAGTGCAAATTTCAATACACTGCGAACTTGAATCGATTAAGGAAGAAGTAAAAAGAAAAACATTCATGTCTGATTTTAAAGAAAAAAGAAACATAAGAGCGCCACATTTTGCTATTGTCGGAAGAATAAAACTTCGAAGCCCCATCGAATACGACGTTCTATTAAGCACACAATTAATGCTCCCAAGTACTTCAATTCCCTTCACGTCCCAGCCCGCCAGCCTACGACGTTCTATGAGAGGGCAGAAAAGAAAAAGGATCTGAAAGTATGGTACTTTTTTGCGGAAGAACAAAACGTCGAATTCCAACAGAACCTGACGTTCTATTAATGCTCTCGTGTTTAAAAGAAAAAACTAAAAAGAAATAAAAAGGTAGAAACTTGTGGCTTGCAATACTACACGTCCAAGCCCCTTCAAATTCTATATAACCTTTGCAATTTATAAGAAAAAATTAATAAAAAAGGCGCGCTGTTTTAAGAGAAAACGTCGAATGGTTTGTGACTTCGACGTTCTTTTTAAACATAATGTCATTTTTTTGTTGTATACGACGTGAAAGTTTTTTATTGAATGTAAAAACAAAACACAGTCTCACTGTTTGTTCGCGTGGATGACTGCGATAAAGAAAGAAGGTTATTTTTAAGTCGTTTCTGTCTTTGTAATGTCATTTGGTTCTCATTCCTAAGGTTGACCGATTGTTCTTCGTTTATCTTTAGGCTGTTTTTCGTATGGGGTCAGCGAACTTCATCATCTTCTCCAGTGACACCATTTGAAGTATGTTTTTTTTTTCTTAAAATACTCTTACGTATGATGTATGTGCTCGTGTTTGTGTTGTGTTTGTCGATTCTGGACGTATGATATGTATATGTATAACGATACTATGATAGTTTTTTTTTCCTTCAACATATGATATTTGTGTTCGTTCGTTGTCAGCGAACTTCGTCATCTTCTCTAGTGACACCATTTCAAGTTTGGTTTTTTTTTTCCTTCAATATCTCTTACGTATGATGTATGTGTTCGTGTTTGTCGATTCTGGACGTATGATATATGTATAACGATAGATATTTGTCTTTATTTATGTATGATAGGTATTTATTTTTGTTTCTCTACTTAAGTTAGTTTTTTTTTCCTTGGATTCTTTTCGTTTAGTGTAGTAGTATGGATCGAAGCTGGATTCATCAGCGTCGTATTAGTGAAGAGTATGAGCGAGGGTTTTCTGAGTTCATACAATATGTTAAAGAACACGCAAAACCAGTGAACGGGGCATATTTTTGCCCTTGTCTTCGTTGTCTCAATCAAGTATATGAAGACTTGGACAACATCCGTGATCATTTGTTCATCTATGGAATAATGAGAAGTTATACAGTTTGGACTTGGCATGGGGAAGTATTATATAAGCCAACAACTTTAAGAGGTTCGGATTACGTTGACGAATGGATGAGTGATCATTTAGACGAAATGGTACGTGACGTTGGCGAAGAAAATTTTGGAAGAGCTCATTTATACGATAGTCTTAAAAACAATTCAGAGCAAGAGTTGTATCCAGGATGTATCAATTTTACAAGGTTATCGGCTACTTTGAAATTGTTTTGTTTGAAAGCAAGAAACAGATGGACTGATAAAAGTTTCACGGAATTGTTGGAGTTGCTGAAGGAGATGCTACCAGAAAATAACACGTTACCTATCCGTAATTACGACGCGAAGAAAATTCTATGTTCAATGGGTTTGGAATACCAAAAGATACATGCATGTCTCAATGACTGTGTATTGTATAGAGATCAGTATGCTTCAATGAAGGTGTGTCCGACGTGTGGTTCGTCACGATTTAAGAAGAAACTTGATGGAAATAACGATGAACACAATGAAGGTCCACCGGCTAAGGTCATGTGGTATTTACCTATAGTACCTAGGTTGAAACGATTATTTTTTGTTAAAGAAGATGCGAAGAATCTTATGTGGCACATTGATGGAAGAAAATGTGATAATCTTCTTCGACACCTTGCTGATTCCCCACAATGGAAGAACATTGATGGCACATTTCCTGAATTTAGTGCAGAGCCGAGAAACTTAAGACTTGCACTTGCTACCGATGATTTGAATCCTTATGGCAACTTAAGTAGCAAACATAGTTCATGGCCAGGTATTTTGATGATTTACAATCTATCTCCTATGTTGTGCATGAAGAGAAAATACATGATGTTGTCTATGATGATATCGGTTCCTAGACAACCTAGAAATGACATTGATGTTTATCTAAAACCGTTAATTGACGATTTAAAAATGTTGTTAAAAGAGGGCGTCGAGGTCTTCTATTCATATTCAGAAGAAAACTTTTGTTTGCGTGCAATGTTGTTTTGCACCATAAATGATTTCCTAGCATATGGGAACTTGAGTGGTTACAATGTTAAAGGTCATTTTGCATGTCCGATTTGAAGAAAATACTAGCTATCTTCAACTGAAGCATGGGCAGAAAACTGTGTACACAAGACACCGAAGATTCCTTCCTCGAAATCACCCCTACCATAGATTGAAAAAAGCGTTTAATGAAAGTCCTGAGGATGTTGTAGTGTGCAAACCACGTAATGGGGAAGAAGTATAGACCAGGTGAGGAACATTGTTGTTGTCTTCGGAAAACATAAAAAGAAGATCGTTGAGTAAAACATTTGGAAAAAGCGATCAATATTCTTCAATCTTGCATATTGGTGTAAACTTGATGTGTGACATTGCATAGACGTGATGCATGTTGAAAAAAATGTATGTGATAGTGTTGTTGGGACTTTACTAAACGTTAAAGGAAAGACAAAAGATGGAGTGAAAGCACAACAAGACTTGGTTGACATGGGAATCCGTTCTGAGTTACATCCGCAATCCATAGGAAGACGCACCTATCTTCCTCCAGCTTGTTACACTCTTTCAAAAAAAGAAAAACAATTTTTTTGTCATTGTTTACATAGTGTGAATGTTCCACAAAGTTATTCATCGAATATTAGTAGCCTTGTTTCTATGAAAGATGTGAAGCTGGTTGGTTTAAAGTCTCACGATTGTCATGTCTTAATGCAACAACTTTTACCAGTAGCTATTCGAGCCATATTAACTGCATCTGTTAGAGGTATTCTCACACGTTTGAGTTTGTTTTTCAATGCCATTTGCAAGAAAGTTGTTGATCCTCGACAGTTAGATGATTTGTAAAATGAGGCCTTCAGACTATTGTGTCAATTGGAAATGTATTTCCCACCCTCATTTTTTGATATCATGGTTCATTTGATTGTCCATCTAGTGAGAGAGATTCGAATATGTGGGCCGGTTTTCTTGAGGTGGATGTACCCGGTTGAAAGATACATGAAGATCTTAAAGGGATATGTTAAGAATCAATTGAGACCGGAAGCTTCGATTATAGAGCACTACATTGCAGAGGAAGCCATTGAATCCTGCTCAAGTTATATGCCAAGTTGTGACCCAATAGGACTTCCAAAGGAAAGACATGAAAACATACATGAAAGAAAGGGAGTTTGAGGAGTAAGGATTGAAAGTGTTAGTGGAAAAGAAGTTAATCAAGCACATTTGTACATTTTAAACAACACAGAGGATGTTATTCCTTACATTTCACAACACATTGATGAAATTAAGTCAGCACATCCACGTATGAGTGAAAAGCGGACACTTAATGAACATAACAAATCCTTTTTAGCTTGGTTTAAGAAAAAGATTTATGCGACTCCGAATGTTTCTAAATATCTATTGAGACTAGCTCGTGGACCTATCATTGATGTGATCACTTTCGGCGGCTATTACATAAATAATTACTTGTTCTATTCAAAAGAGGAAGACGATAAAATTAGAGTTCAAAATAGTGGAGTTACCCTACAAGCTGAGGCTGTACACTTTTCCAGTTCCGAGGATAAGAATCCAATTACAGCATCAATCAGTTATTTTGGAATAATACAAGAAATTTGGGAAATTGATTATGTCACTTTTAGAGTTCCAATTTTCAAGTGTAAATGGGTTGATAGTAATTCTGGTGTGGTGACAGAAGACCTCGGATTCACTTTGGTGGATCTTAACAAAATGAGTTACACGGATGAACCATTTATTATGGCTATTAAAGTAAGACAAATATTCCATGTCACTGATCCAGTGAATCATAAATGGTCAGTGGTATTGGAAGGCAGAGCCATGCACACAACTGATGATGAAGACTCTCTAGATATACTTGAGACAAGCTCCTTCTCATCAAGAACCATTGAAAATAAGGTTGATGATGTACCCGATGAAATACATGCAACTCGATGTGATCACAACGAAGGCAAATGGGATAAATAGGTGTCTTAACATTGTTTTAATTATTTGTACAATTTATTTATTTTGTCTGTTCTAACTATAATGTACTAACACTTTGTAAACAGGTATGACAAGCTCTAGATCAGGTCCGACGGGAGGAGGGGGTAGATCTGTGACTCAGATGCCTGATGTCACATCCCGTCGGGTTAATGAGAAAGCAATGACGGTGGAGTTTGATCCCCGAACATTTGTGCCTATTGGGGCACATGCAGCATCGTTCAAAAGTTACTTAGGCGTGATGACAAAAGCACATGTCGCTATTGTCGCTACCTGTTGGGATGATGTCCCACAGGTTGACAAAAATCTACTATGGCAGGATATTTTGGTATGTTTAAGATGTTTTACTTCCATCATTGACTTATTTTTGTTGATCATGCTTTAACATTAATTTTGTTTTTAACAGGAAAATTGGAATATCCCTAATGATGAGAGGATAAGGAAGAAGATTTTATCCCACATTGCAGTCCGATGGAGGGACTTCAAGACGAGAATGACACGTCAATACGTCTTTGGATCTAAAAAGAACGACACTCCTTGTACAAAATATAAAATAACTGAGGACGACTAGGTGCAGTTTAAAGAATCTAGACTTACTCCTAAGTGGCAGGTATGTTTTTTAATATTTTGCTCTAGTCACACAAGATGTTAATTTGTGATTTATGCTTAATGATTTTTGTTTTTTCATAGGTGAAAAGGATAGCCGCCCAGCATAGGCAGAAGCTTAATGATACACCACACGTACTGTTACGTGGTGGTTATGCGTTATTAGAGAAAAAGATGAGAAAACGTCATGCTGAGGAGTTAGGTCTTGAGTCACCTGATCTAGCATCTCCACTAGCCAGACATGAATTGTGGAAGGTTGCACGGACAAAGTCCAATGACCACTTTACATCCCAGTCTCCTAAGGAGATATCCTAGAGAATTGTAAGTGGAAACTTTTAACTGATTACCAAAGTTCATAAAAAAATTATGTAACAAACTTTTTAATGTGTCTAGCTTCATTATTATATGCAGGATGACTTGGTTGACCAATAGAGTCAAGGCACATTTATGGCACAAGGTAGGGAGGACCTCCTAGTAGCAGCCACAGGTCGGCTAGACCGTCCAGGTCCTGTGCGTGGTGTTGGAGGAGCTATTGGATTGAGCGACTACTTTGGCCCTAAACCAAGAAGCACAAAAGTCGTGACTCAGGAAATGGTTAGTAGCATCAGGCAATAGGTGCAAGTCGAATTAGAGGAAAGCATGGGTGAACGCTTCAGAATGCTCGAAGAAAAACTTTCGGTGATCACCCAACAACAACAACAGCAACAACAACAGCAACAGCAACAACAAGAGCAACAACAACAATCACAGCAGGAGGATGCCCCTACAGATGATCCTAGTGCACCTCGTGTGAGCACCAAAGGCTCATGCTCTACTGCAGATCGTACTAATTACAATATTCAGTATGAGTTTTTGGTTGATGAGGATCCTCCGCGCATAGTGGGCGTGGAACGACAGATTGCAGGAGGCCAGACCATTAATGGTGCTCCTTTATTGCCCACTCACGCGCGGCTAATGATTAATGATCCAGGAGACCCCCAAACTCGAGTGCCAGTGCCTACATCTGAAATCCAATTCGTGGGGGAGGCCTTAGGCACATTTATAGCTTGGCCTAAGGCTATGATCATGCCATATTTTGGTCCACCAGCGATATTATATTCTTCTTTTTATTATCTTATATCTTCAAGTTATAATTAAACGATTCCTAACTTTTGTAAATGTGAGTTGGAGGTCTACCATCTTGAGAAACAACCAATTGCTCAACTTGTGAACGAGGCTCGTGAGGAAGCAGAAGACCATGATGCTATGTCCATATTGACCTCCAGATTAAATAAGTTGAGAAAAGGACCGATAGAGATGCTGTGGGAGTTAAGAACATTTGGCCTCGAGTGCCATGTTCCATTGTATATTAATTTCGATGATGCTTATGCGATCATTGGTGGAGAAAAAATGCTCAACATTTCATGCATACAACTATGGTGCATGTAAGTTTTTTATTTGTTATTTTCCAATTTGTATATTAGTATTATTACTTTTTAATAAATATACTTAACTTTATTCTTACAGGTACATGGACACCATCGTAGTTGAATCAGGTCAGGCGTCAGTTTATGGCTTTCTTGAACCTCAGACCATTCAACCATCTGGAAACAAATTAGATTTCAGAAAATCATATATTCAAACATGGATGACTGAGTCTAACAGAGAGATATATATCGCGTCATACATTGATGCGTATGTGTTTCCCAATATTGTCAACTTTTATCAAATTTTAATCAATAAACTAACTCACTAGTTGTTGGTACATGACAGGGGTCATTGGCAACTCATGGTGATCATTCCAAAAAAAGCACAAGTTGTATGGTTTTGTTCTCTTCATAAGAATATTAAAGCGGAGTTGAAGTCCTTGATACAAACGTAAGTATTACATTCATTCTTATCAATTCATTGTGATATTAATATATTAACTTATGTTTCTAATGTTTCAAATTTGTTTAGAGTTGTGACTAGGACCAGAGGACAACAACTTGAAATTATATATCCTAAGGTTGGAATTCGTTGATCTTTAACCTTTAATTTTCGTAGTCAAATTTAAACCATTACATTTGACTAAGTTCTTTCACATGTTTAGTGTAATAAGCAGAATGATTCCTGGGCATGTGGCTACTACATCATGTCATGGGTGAAGGCAATCATCCGAGCAGAAATCAGAGGGGAATGGACTAAGGTAAAAATTTACATTTGAAAATCTTACAAATATCAATAAACTTTTGACATTAAAATGAATATAATAGTAAAGTTTCCTTGATTATGCAGTGGTTCAACACTACCTCTCCATTGTCCACTTCAGTAATAACGACGATAAGAGAGGATTAGGCACGATATTTGAATAAACATTTTAAATAGCTATAGCTTTAGGTTTTTCCTTTCATGATAGTAGCATTTGCTTACTTGTTCAGCTTTTAAATTGTTAATAGATTATTGTGAATAGATGAATACTGTGAATAAATGAATGGAAAACTAGGTTCTTTAAAGTTTTGATAATAGCATTAGCGTCTTTTAGTTTTACTATTTAATTGGAATTGATGAATTGATGATAACATGGTTTAAATTAATTAATTCTGTGAATATATATGAATTGGAAAACTGGTTTCTATATTTTAGGTTTGGTTGAATGAGCTAAACCGAATCAAATCTAAAAAAAAACACTGAAGGTAACATCGAAGTATACACCATTTGACGTTCAAACATCGACAGTAACGTCCCATATAGACAAATTCGACGTTAACCTTACGTCCATCCCCTTATACTTGACGTCAAATATTCCTTTAAATATAAATATTTATTCAAATATTACTCAAAAATTGATGTCCTGTTTGAACTTCGACGTGAACATTACGTCCATTATCTTCCGTATCGATGTTAACTTTACGTCACTTCCCTCGTACATAAGACGACAAATCTTACTATAAATATAAATATTTATTCAAATGTTGAACGCCAATCTCTTTCCTAACTAACGTAACCTCACGTCGTTGCACAATGTCGACGTTAGGTTTACGTCAGATCTCGATCTACTCGACGTTAAATTGTCCTATTAACGTCGCTCGTGATATTCGACGTAAAATTTACGTCACCCGCTATGATGTCGGTCGCGAATTCGTCGTTAAAAGCCAAAAATAATCGACGTAATACGTTGTTTTTGCACTAGTGAAAAGACAAATCAACCATCAACCAAGAAGCTCGACTTCTTTCTTAAACAACTCGGCAACCATGTCCATCAATTCGGTCAACCCCAAAAACCCCTAAAACGACATATACCATGTGGAAAATTGAGCTCTAAATCCTCCAAACTGAGGTCAAGAAACAATTGAGTGAGCTCGGCCAAACAACCCTGCTACACAGCCTGACACCCTAGCCTAGCCAACTTAGTCTCAACACCCCATCCTTGCCTTGACACAACACAACTTTACCCAGACCCAAAGTAGCTCTACCCTGTCAAAGGACAACTCAGTTTTGATAAAGAGAACCTCGGTTTTGACAAAGAGAAGCTCGATTTTAATAGTGTAAACTGAGTTTCAACACTTGGGAGCTCGATTTTAGCACTTGGGAGCTCGGTTGGATCCACTGTTTGGGCACTCTGCTAACTTAGTTTAATACTCTGGACACATGGAAGAGGACTTAAGCACATGTAACACCACACCAGAAATGGGAAACAACCACTACAAAAACTAAACACTAGAAAATACCATCCAATATATGAAACCAAACCTTATAACAACTATCTCACTAGAATATACACTCTATAGTAACTGGAAACACTGCAAAGAAACATGACAATGACTAAACCATTAAAAAGTACATCTTATAGCAACTGAACACTAAACAAAAACCTTATAGCAACTAAACCACTAGAAGTACACTTTATATCAACTGAAAACACTGCAGAAACACATTACAACAACTAAACTCCTGGAGAATTACACCTTATTGCAGCTAATATATAAGACAAAACCTTATAATAACTAAAACAATGCTCTCATTACACTAACTTTACATCACACCCTAAAACCAACAAGTAAAACAACATTAACCCACCATAGATCAAATAGATGCAAGGGTCTAAATGATTTGAAGAGCTCTAACTTAAACACCAGGTTTGCTAACCTATAAGGCCAAAATCTCACTCAAACATACTTGTCTATGCTCTAAATTTGATAAGCTAAAACATTTTATATGTGCACCAATCTAGACCCTAAACCCCAGCAAATTTAGAATCTTAACCATGCCATATTCCCATTATAAATATAATAAGACTGTTAAGATAGTCATTGAAAAAATAGCCATACTAGAACCACCTAATTAACGTGAATTAGTGAGTCATTAATCTACCCAAAAATATCCCCTGAAACTAACACACTCTACACCTCAACATATACATATTTTGAGCCAAACCAGTCCCTTTGAAATAATTCTCGAACTAAGATCAGTGGCAAAAGATGACAATTATTAGGCCAGGCAAACTAGGACAATTTCTACTACACATAAAATTTACTAGAGTCTATTATACTATAGGGATGGTACAAACTTAGTTGTTCTCCCCAACACTCATGGTTAGAGACAAGAAACATAGGTCTAAACACATTGTTCATAATATCACAAGCATTGCAATTTCAATTATAATGCAAGACAACAAACTACATTCAATCATATATCATATTCTTACTCAATTTCACAACAGGCATAGGCAAATAACGTACCTACAATAATATATCCAGTGTATCAATTCAGAATCATCAACACAAATATCACATCAGCAGGATCAAACAATATACCCATATATTGATTTTACAAAAAGGAAAATAGGATAACATGTTCCAATTCAATAGAAATAGACATGGTCAACTTCCTCATACCTTAACGACTCTAATATCTTTGCTCTGCCCAAGGTTTCACAGTACATCCAATTCCTCCTCCAATCTCATGTCCTTGTTGCCGTCTACCACTCATTCTTTCAAATTTCTAGCCGCTCTCTCAGTTTTTCACGTAGGTTTTCCTTTTCCAAAATGTTACTCCCTTTTTCCCTAGTTATCATTCTCTTATTCATTTATCATAATATCTTTTCTCTCAAAACCTGATCACTCACCATCCTCCCTTTCCTTTTTTGTTTTAGTTCATTAACACTAAGATCCCTATTTTCCTATTTCACTCTTAATTAGCTTTAATGTCAAAACTAATGTTGGTTTTTTCCAATATATGTTAATATTATGATTGCCTAATTTCCTTAATTAGAGTCATGTCTCCTAAAATGGTCTAGGTTCAATGTATCTAAAGTTTTGAACCTAACTAATCTACACAACAATTTGTGAAAACATGAAAATATAATTAATAACATACATAATTCATATGACATCATCACTTCCAATTTCTACATTTTCCTTAGGTCTTACAAAATGTGCCTCCGTCATTTAACCATTGTGACACACTAGCAGCAACCAAAGATGAAAAAGAATACATCGTAGCAACCTCACACCAGTTCACACCACTGTTGGCTTTGCCTCCTTATTTGCAATATCATAATATCCAAATCGCGAGCTTCACCTGCATAATATCCAAATCAGGACACAGCAACATAGAACCCTAACACAATTCCTCCCCCTTACTTCATGTCCTCCAAGGCAGCCCCACCTAAAACCCTCAACAAGCATGGAAACCCTAATTTTGGGTGCAAGAAGGAACTCCAATGTGGCAGTCCCTCATTGTGAAGTCTTCCTTGGGTCAAACGATTAACCCTAGTCAAAATTTCAAAGCTAGTCAAACCAGACAGACTAAAGTGCAAATATTAAAATCTTCTGGTTTTGTTGATAATTTTCAAAAAAATAAGGAGGGTTGAATTGAAATTTTGGATAAGATTTAGTTGTTGATAATTTATTATATATTTTACAAAATAATTAATTTAATTATATATGAAAATATCAACAAAAATATCAGCCAAATATTTTGAAAAGTAATTAAATCGGTTAAATATTTAGGAGATATTATATTATCATATAAGAGATTTCACCAACAGAAAAGTCAGAATTGTTGGTATCAGGACAACCGGTATCTTAGAGTTGTGCAGCGGATTAAAATAAATAGAAAGCGTGTTCGGTCACAACTTAAGTTAATATGGTCCGTTTTTGTAAAATTGGTTTTCTTAGAGAAAATTTATCGAACAGCTGATGTGAGAAAAATGTAAAGAGTGTAGGGAGTAGAATTAATTCAACACAGAATTTTTATCCTGGTTCGAATCAAGAGATTCTACGTCCAGTTGTTAATCACTATAAAAAGTGATTAACGTTTTCACTAAAAATCATTTTCACAGATTTACAATAGAGTGAATAAAATAGAAAGATAAAACCTTCCTTCGACGAACGAACCGGAAGGGTTCTTCCTTCGACCAACGAACCGGAAGCAAGCAACAACACTTTCCTTCGACCAACGAACTGGAACAGTGCAGTCAGAATCTTCCTTCGACCAATGAACTGGAAGAACAGCAGCGTTGCCAACTCGAAGAGAACCGCTCTGAATTTTGACCCACAAAGTGTGAGCTTCTCCTATTCACGAGACCAGGCAATGCAATGAACCAACTTTTTAGAACTGCCTTAGTTATACTGTATTCTTAAAAAGCTCAGAGTTAACCCTCTAAGGGTTTTAAAAACAACTATATATAGACAATTGGTCTGAAGTGAAAAGACAGATTACAACTGCTAGTGATAATCGATTATTGTTAGTGATAATCGATTATTTAAGTCCGTTACAAGGTTTTCAAAAAGTGATAATCGATTGTTCTAAGGAACAATCGATTATTCCAAGGACTTGTGCAATTCTCATCAGGACCAGTGATAATTGATTATTTGGAGTAATAATCGATTATTCCAAAGCAAAATGGTTTCTCAAGAAGGCTCATGATAATCAATTATTCTACCGTATAATCGATTATATACGTAACTAACTTAAAGATACGAGATTTCTAAGTGTTTACAAGTTGAAATCTTTCCTAATACATTTGCAAACTACGAAAGTGCTTTTAAAACAATTATAACTTGATTCTTCGAGTTTTATCACTTGCAGCATCATCAAAATCTTTTATCTTCAAAGTACCAATGCTCCTCATTGGTAACAAGAATCCAAGCTCAATCAAGTTTTATATAAAGAGATCAAGGGAAAGCAGAAAGGAGACATTAACAACTCTGCTTTGGTGTAGCAATCATCACACACATCTCTCATTCTCTTACTTTTATTTTTATTCATCCTGTATTCCAATCCATCCATTGAAGGCTAAGCTTCTAAGGGATTTTCCTCTATAATTTCATCATGTATTCTGAGGTTAGGTTGAAATAATATCTTTGTTCTTTTTATTATTGCTTTGGGTTATCTTTCATCTATGTATTTTATCTCTTAATAACGTAAAAAGTAATGGTTTTTACATCGTAGCTAATAAGCGAGGTGTTTTTATGTATATGTGTATTGATCATATGAGTCTAAAGGTAATTTTGATTGTGAATGTACTTTTATTAGTGGTAAAAACTTTAACAATAATTAGTCAATAATGTACTTTGATTCATTAACTTTTAATTTGGTTAAGAGATAAAAAATAGATATGATTAAATATAATAGGATTTAATTGAGAATGTACTTTGGCTGAATTTATTATGAATAATCTAAAACGATCTTGCTTTTAATTGACAATCTACTTTGATTAAAAGTAGGATCGCGAAAAAATTAATTAAGAATGTACTTTAAGTAATTTGAAATGAAAAACAATAATCAATTGAACAATAATATGTGAATAACCGATGATGAAACTATTTTACAAAAGTGAATTGGCCTATGTTTACTATAATTGTTTTAAAGTATTTTATTTGTTATTTCATTAATCCACACTTAAAAATCTTTAATATTAATTTCATGAGGATAGATTTTTACTTTTATCTTTTAGTTTTTGCATTGTGTTTTACTAACCCTTTGAGTAAGATTTCATAAGAATCAATTATTGAAAAACAATTCTATATTCGTTTAGATACAACTTAAGACTAACTTAACTGTATCTAGTTTGTTAACTATTAACTTGGGAATACTAAAATTGCCTTCTTAAGTAATAGTAATTTGATGTTAGGGGCTAGGGTTCTGTTGGAGAAAGGTTGAAGATGAAGATGGAAAGGATGGTGATGTGGCATAATATTCTGGTTGGTTCGCTTGTGAGTACAAAGATCATGCCACATGTCTACATCTCATTGGTTTGTTTTTTTAGTGGTTGATTATGGACACGTGGCAACATCTAGTTAAATATGATTTTGTGAGTGATAGGAAAGGTGAAAATAGACAAATAGGGAGGTGTAATAGTAAAATGGCCCATTGTTGAAAGAATGTATATGTGAAACTAGGGGTGCATTCATCTCCTTGTATATTTCTTTCTAGAATTTACTAATTTTGGACTTATTTTGTAACTCGAAACAATTTAATTTGATGTCTTGATTGAATCAAACTTTAACTCAATTGCATCAATAAATATTATAATATTAAAAAATAATTTATGCAACAAAAGTCAATTTTTAAGACTTTTTAATTCTCAAACTTGATAAGTCTAATTGTCATAAATTTTATTCAAATCAATCATTTAAACACAAAAATTCCATCAAAATTTCGAAATTAAACCTAAAACGTGGACATAAATATATACTCATCACACTACTAATTTGGTAAGAAGAATCCCTAAACATGCTTATGCATCAAAAATATGATTTTTGTATTAAGAAGCAAACAAAAACTTTTTCTTCAAAAGGAATTCTTTAAGAGAATTAAGGAGGCAAGAACACTCAAATTCACTTGCAGGAAAGATAGGTAAATCACTAAGGATTACTTACCTTGCCAAAGTTTACCTCAAGCATTCTGGTACCAAATTTCTCAAAGGGAATTAAATTTGAAAAGAAAGATATACTCACACTAAACTATAAACAAATAAAAGCAATTTAAGGAAAGAAAAATAATCATCTAAGTTATGCGGTCTAATGGTAAGGTTAGAAGGCACTTAGAACCTCCAAAGCACTCACCAATTAAAAACGATTTACTAAAAGAGTATAAGGTTCTAATTAGGAGATGAGATTAAACACCAAAGGTTTCTCTAAGACACCTAAGCAAACAAAAGATTGCAACTACCAAGCTTAGCTCTTCCTCTCCAAGTGTTTCACTCATCATCTTCTTGTCTCCTCACCAAGGCTTGGGATCCACTTAAGGTTTCCACCCCCTAAGATGCTGCCTAAGGAATTGGTTTGCCTGCAAAGAGAGTCGACACAAAAAAATAATCACCAAAACCAAGAAGCCAAAGAAGACTAAAGCAAGAAAAAGCTTGAAAAAATTAAATCTAAAGTCAAAAGGAATTTCATATGACAAAACCTTGAGTAACCTAGAAAGCCGATTAATAAATTAATGACTTGAAACAAAGTCTAAACACACAAAAGAAAAACCTAAGGAAAGGCACTAGAATAGATGAATGATAACGGTTGAAAATACCGTTATCTGTAATGTAATTTTTATACTAAATGCACCCTTTTCTGCTTAGAAATTTTCTTGGAATCATGTTTTTATGTTAAATTGTGTGAATAAGAGAGTTGAGGTTGAATTTGATGGTTTTATGACTAATTTCCCTTGTGTTGGCAGGAAATGAGATAATATGGAAAGTAGAGATGAAGTGCCAAGGAGATGGAGCTTAGAAAGGCCTGGAAAAGCACTAGAAGGGAGGAATGCTCGAAGCTTGGACGCCTCGTTTGGAGGCTTAAGCGTAGAAGAGTGTCGCTCACCACCCGGGCACCCCTTTTAGGGCGCTTGAGCGCCAGAAGCACGGAGCTTGGGTGCCATCTTTGAGGCTTAAGCGTAGAAGAGTGTTGCTCACCGCCCGGGCGCCCCTTTTGGGGCGCTTGAGCGCCAGAAGCACGAAGCTTGGGCGTCATCTTTGAGGCTTAAGCGTCAGGAACTACCACTCACCGCCCAGGCGCCCTAAGTGGGGTGCTTGAGCGCTAGTGACACGAGCCTGGGCCTTGTTTATGTTATGTCTTCGCTCTAGTTAAAGGACCTGGACGTCCTATGTTTTTGTATCTTTGGCTTGAGGAGCGTAGCAGCACACTCTTTCACTCTCTAGAGGCGGATTTGGATGCGAGAGCTTCCATCTTCTACTTTAGGGTTTTTCTGTCTAATTCTTCTCCATTGTTCATCTAGTTTCACCATGTCTATGGTGAACTAAACTCTATTTGTTGTTGGGGGATGATGTAACCTTGTGAACTCTCATGTATTTGAATTCATTCTTAATAACATATGCTTTTTCATTAATTGTTAGAGTAATTCATCTGTGCTTATTACATGCTTTGTTTAACTCATTCATAGCGTGATGTATGAATTGCATGAGTGCCGGGAGGTTCCTTACAGTTCAGGTTCTTGTTGAATTACTCCCAAGAATAATATTTCTCAGGGATGAGGGTATGAGTCTTGGTCGTCTTAAAGGTCTTGATCTTCACATTTAATTACTAGGAATGCTAGGAATTGCATGAACTGGTGATTAAGGACAGTCTTATTTCGCCGAGGGATCGGGTTTAAGTGATTTAGTGAGTGACGTTAACATTAATGCATAAAGAAGAATTCTTACATACATGAGAGGGAACTTGGTGAAATCTAACCCCAACAACATACTCATCCCATATTAAAAACAATATTCGTTCATCACTGTGCTATTCTGCTATTGATCAAACTGTATTCATATTTAATTTTTTGTCCTTGCATCTGAAACCAATGATCTCATTTTCTTTAAGTCTTAATTAATAAAGTTATCACACAACTGTCTAGTACCGAGAGTCCTTTGGGATACGATACTTGGTCTTATCATTTTATATTACTTGTGCGATTCGCTACACTTGCCGATTCATCAACAATGAACAAAAGAAAAAAAAAACAATTAAAGAATGATTGACATGCTTCTTGTTCTCTTTGGTTGAATGCTAACGATACGTATAGTCATTCTTTTAGCTCAAACCCAAGACAATAAGCTACTGGAAAGTTTACAGCCCCTAAAACAGTTTCAAATGCAAGCATATAACACCCAAAAGAAGGTAGTAGTAATGGTTCTAGTGCACTCGTTTTGATCACTTTTTTCTTGATTTTTCTTTTGCTCTTTTTATGAACTTCTTTTTCTATTTTGCTCAATATTTTTCTAAAACCCAAACAAAACCACTACAACATATATTCAACATATATTTGGCACACAAACAAAAAGAAAAACAAAATGGAAAGAAACCTACTAAAATCAAAAGAATATGAAACTCAAGCAAAAATAATGGAAACCTAACTCTATAAACTTGCTAATAAACTAATAACAAGTGTGAACTCAAAGATGCAAAATAAAAACACTCAAAGGGACATATTTGGTGAAGTTTTGAAAATGAACATATATTTTTTTCAAAGTTAAACTATGAAGTAGAGACATAAAAAAGACTAGACATGACTCTGACAACATGAAATTATTTGAACATAAAAATGACCGAAACATATGATATGACCAAATGGAAAATATGAAGAAAAGACTCAAAAAAGCTAGGGACATGTAAACATGTTATCCAACGGATTAAGGAGAATTTAGAAAGCATAAAACAGTAGCTAAAACTACCAAAAACAGAACCTGGAAAACGTTGATGACAACATTCTGGAAACTTGGACCTTTACTGACTGTTTTCCTCATAACTTTCTTTACAAAACTCTGTATGAGATGAATCCTTTTTCTTTAGAAACTAGGCTCAAAAGGATTTTATTTGGCTATAGACACATATTTCTTGTATCTTTGAGCTAAATGTAGTTTAATTTTGAAAATCGTCAACATTTACTGTTAGAACTATTTTGTGTGTATGGGAGGATAATTTGGACCATTCCAAGATAGCTACCACAAGACAAGGTTAAGAAAACACAATGGCAAACAAAAAATACCTAACCATTGATTACCAAATGATGAAATAAATTCCTCCAAGCTATATGACTCAAGCAAAGTGGAGACTTCTAAATGGGTTGGTAGTTGTAAAAGCTTAATGGTGATGGGAATATTGTGCACATATGATGCGTTTGATGTGGTTAGATGGTGGCAACTCCTCCAAGCTACATGACTCAAGCAAGGGGAGAGGCTATGGTGGTGCTTGGTGTGCTCTTAAGAGAGATTGGACCAACTCTTAAGGAATGGTAACTAGAGGAGACCTATAAGGGGTGCTCTAGTCTTGGTGACTTAAGTTTAGTGATATGACAAAAAATTTGACACCATAATAATACTCAAATCAAAGGTTAATCTATATGGGGGAAACACCTCAATATATAGGCTTAAGGTATCTCTAAATTTTACAAGCAAAACCCTAAAAATCTCAACTTGGTTAGCTTGGAGACCAAGGTAAAATTCAACTCCATTAGGAAGAGGACATATGGCCACTAACATAGGAGAATCCTCTTCATTCCTTGAATGACACATGACCACAACCTACAGAAAATTCTTCCTATTGAGAGCATGACACATGGTCACTCTCTTCCAAAGGTCAGTCACCCTTCTCCCTTGCTCACCGAGACAAAGACAAAACATTGACTCATGTGGTCAACTATAGAATATGGGCCTCTCTTGGATCAACATTAGGTGTTAACCTTTATTGATGCAAGTTGACCAAAACTCTACACTACTTGACCTATTATATAAGGTCCAAAAGAGAATTGCTATACTACTTAGACCATGATACCAAACTAAAATAAACCTAATCTACTAAGAATTGAAGGATAATCCATGATGATAAGAGTTTGGGTCCATGTTTCCACATATGACTTCAAGGCTTCTTGAATATGTTTGTCCATAGCTTGAGAGTATCAAATCTTGAACCCAATTGGACAAAATTTTGCTCTAAAATAATAAATGAATAATATAAACATTATGCATTAAAAACAATAAATACAATTTATTTAGATAATGATTATCAATTTTTACAAACTAATTCCTTATTTAAAACTTATTCCCAAACTACCACAAATAAAATTTGTGTCAAATATGGATAACGTAATTTGCAGAAAGATTGAGTATATGCAACTTAGAAAACATAAAAGTTGTAGGAGTTACTTTTAAGAGTAATATATATACATATCACTAGATCTTTTTTAATAGAATTCTCGATTTTCACTTTTCTTCCATTTGAATCTCTTTCCATCAATTTGCCGAAATAGGTACAACTTTAATTTAATGGTGAGGTTTTGTGAAGATGCTGTTACCTTGTAAAACGCTGACATTGTACTTGTCTAGTGAAAGGTTGGAAGTCAAGCAATTCTATGGCAATTTCTTCCTACACCTTATCAATTTTTGAAAACGATCATTTTATCCTTATAAAAATTACTTTCGGATTATGAATTCCAGAACAGGATTTGCAGAATTTCCGGGATTATATTTCTCGAACAAAATTTTTTGGAACAAAATTTCTGAAACAAAATTTTCGAAATGAAATTTTTAGAATGCATGAAATATGCTCTGGAACATACTTTTTGGAACAGATTTCCCAAATACACTTTCCAGAATGCATATTACACATTCCGAAATGAATTTTCTGGCGCATCCCCACATGCAATAAGTTTTGCAAAAAACTTTCGGCAACATATGAAATATTTTCCGGAAAAATCTTTTCAGAATGGATTCTTTTAGCATTTTCTTTCTTATTTTTCTTCTCCAGTACGGTTACTATGGTGGCAGTGGTGGCGGCAATGCAAGTGAGTGCGTGATGCAATGAAGAATATTTAAGTATTTTCCTTATATTGATGGGTGCAGAAAGAACTGATGGAGTGTGCAGCAAGCAATTGTCAAATTGTGTGCATCATACATGTTTATTTTCTTCTGAATGACAGCCCAATAGAATGAAATGGGCCGAATCATGGATTCTTTGCCTCTCTCTTTCACTACAAGAAACTATTTTTTTCTGAAAATAGAATCATAATAATTATTTGTAAAAGTAGGTATTTGTTATACTTATTTTTTTCTTTTAAAGGATTCTCTAGTTTATTGAATGTATTTGCTGTAATCAATTTTACGCTTTACTGAATATCTTACATTATAGTGGTAGATAATGAGTTATCTAGTACAAAGATTTCCCTAAACATGAATAAGGGGAAAAAAATGGTATTAGAACCCATTTCCTTAACTTTCAACTTTAAATATTACAATATATGTTACTTTAAGTTCACATTCATGTATAAATATATATTAAATGTTGTTAACATATTTAATTAAACACAGTCCACGTGTGGTCACTCCTTATTATAACTATAAAATTATTATTATTATTGTAATTATTATATTATAAAATTAAATATAGAGAATTTTTTATAATTTTATTGTAAATAATTTTTATTTATTTTATAGCTAATTTTATAATTTAAAAGATAATTAATTTAAAAATGATCAAATTAAAAAAAGATTAAATTTAAAAAAAAAAATTCTAAAATAATTATTTTAGTTTAAGAAAAATTATTTAAAAAATAAATCTGACAAACAAAGTGTGAACACTGAAAAAAAATCTTTATACATGAGTATAGATAAACTTGTAATATTTTGTTTTTAACACTTATTATTATTTATCCTTATTTGATTAATGATATTTCAATTGGAATTAAACTATTAAATGTTTTATCCCCAGAGTATGATTCGTTCAATCACATATTTTTCTTTTTAAAAAATCATAGTAACTCTTTTATCGTCAATCAATTATGTGTTCAACCTCATGTACTGCTTTTCTCGAATGAAGTTGAACTGTTTAAGGTTCTAATTGTGAACCAGATTGACAAGTTAATTTATTAAGTATAATTAATATGTTTAACTGCAATAACGTGTTTGTAAAAAAAATTCTTTCTCTTCTCATCTTTTATTTAATTTAGTATATATTGTTCTTTATAAATCACAATATTAAAGCTTTTGAAAATATTATTTATAATAATGAAATTAACATCAACCATAGCTGTATTCATATGATCGTAAAATTATTATTAATAAAAGTATAATTTATTTTTATAATACGATTGTGTGTGTCAGTTTTTTTTTTGTTTTGTTTTCAGTGTTGGAAAATGTAAATGTTTATTGAGAAAGTTTTGAATGACAAGCACATACTTCTCTGGAACGGTTAATTATGAAATATATAAGCTTGAAATGACAGACACAATACAAGAAAACAACCAATGACTGGGTAGAGAGGGGTAACCTAGGAATAGGATGTAGATTTCTAGACATTGCTTCTCTGAGTCCAAGTAAATTATTCAGGATCATATAGCTAATTAAACAAGCTCTTTATTACTTGCCTTATTATAGAACTTGGAACAGAAGCAAAAGCTCGTTCAATCTCTATTATGTTGTAAAAAGCTTGATATTCCTCCATCGAGATTCCACGTAGTGGGAAGCACCCTCATGTGCGTAAACCCCTATCTTCATGTAGTGAGAGCCGGCTACTTGACCATTTCCGTTAAATTTCTGTACCCCGTTGATAAAAATCTTCACGTTGTTGGCACCCACATCATGGATCAAACTAAAACGGTACCATTTATCGTAGATGTTTGTTTCCAGAGTAGGTGATAAGAAATGAGTGAGAGATCCATGATAGACCGTACTCTGAGAGGTTGTGGCAGTGGCAGCGGCAGCGGAGACTCCACTGGATACTACTTGATGGATGGTCGTCCCGGTTGTGCCATTGGGAATGTAGAAATACCCTTCAAATTGCAACACACCATATGTATAATAGTTCCCCTGCAAAGCCAAATCTAATTAGGGTTTTTTTCTTTGTAACGTAAATGAATGTAAATGACGAGTCATCTTCATAAAACATTTTCTAAAGAACTCGATGGTTTGTTAAGTTTTTCTATGACATTAAAGTCACTAAAATGTTGAAGCTCACTGCATTGGTTGCAACATATATATACATCCCTGAAAGATGTTTATGATTCATGATTATCAAGAATCAATATCTTCATGGAAATTGATAGAAAAAAAATAGAAAAAGTGGAAATGGATAGGGGAAGAAAGAAAACAGAAAAAGGGGTATGAAATAAAGTAACAGTATTTCTAATGAATGAATTATTAAAACAAGGTCAAAGTTGAGTCTTACGATACGAAGCTCACATCGTGCTCTAGTTCCGGTGCTAGACGTGTCGTTCGTGTATACCCAAAATCTGTACACTCCATTTGAAAAGGTGTAACACTTGTTTTGTGGAAGATCGTAATGCTTTTGGATCTGAAAGTTGGAGCTAGGTGATGGAAGACGGGTGAAGCCATCTGTGGGATCGGCAACAACCAAGGAAAGAGTTGTGATACAGAAAAGAAATGGCGAAAGGGCTTGATGGAAAATGGGTTGGGACACCATTTCTGCAGATGAAGATGATTAGTTCTTTTTCCTCCAATAAATGTTCATTTGATATATAGTATTGGAGTAAGATTTAATAGACATGAATATTTATAGAACATTCAAACTCAAATTGTTGACATAAACACATTAATTTTTGTCATTCACGTGGATCTCTTATTTTATCTTATACTATTTCAAAGCTAAGAAAACTACACTTAAAGAGCCTTATAATAAAATAAAGTACAAGTATACATTTTTTTTTTATGAGATAATTTTAACTTATCAATTTTCACACTTGTTTTTCATTGGTATCAAAGCATGTCAAATTGTTTTCTTAAAAGTTAGGCACTATAGGACCTCCGTTCCATTGAATAGTGATCCCTTTTAAAAGGATCATGATTAATTCCTATTTTTTTACATTCAATGTACAATTATTATTTTATTATATATAGTATTTATTAAGAAAAAGAAGTATAAAGTAGATATGATAGGAACCCGAAAATACTTAGGTCCAAACCCAAAATATCTAAGGTGTATGTTAAACAAGGAAGAAATATCAAAGTAGGGGATTAAAATGGCAAGAGAGAGAATGAGAAGAATCCTTCCATGTAACAAACTGCTGAGCTGGCATAGTAGGAAAGGAGTAATTCTGTTGTATGGGTATAAGGCGTGGAAAGATAATAGAGGAGAGGGCTCTATTGGTTGGGAATTGGGAGAGACTAGACACTTTTTAACTATCTAGAGATACTTTTTTCTTGCTTTACAGATCTGTAGTTTTTTCCCTGGGATATACAATTTGTTTTCTTTACTAATAAATTGAATATTTAGCTATATTGTGTTTCCTTATTTTTGGTATTTAGAGCCTAAATTCTTGGGGTTTGGATGGTTACTACAAGAGCAACAATGGTGATGGAAGCTACTTCCAGCTGGATTCACGCAAGGAGGAGTTCCAAACCAGAGTAGAACAACCATGGAAATAGGTGCAGCGAAAAATGGAAAATAGCGAAGTCTTTGAAGTGTTTAAAGGTGAAGTGAAGTGTGTGGTTGAGGCCTCACAGCTCAGAAGGCCTTCCTACAAAGGAAGGAAGCTAGAGGAATGGTGGAGAAGTAGAAAATCAAGAGTGACTCAAGAGCAATAGGCACTAGTGCAAAATTGGCCTTTAACGTCACCCCATAGACGTCCGTCCACCAAAACCCGAACGTAAATAATTGACCAGTGGCATAAATGTAAATAATTGAGTATGGAGACGTCCGTTCTGGAGGGGCCGGACGTCTATAATATTGTAGACGTCCGGCCCCCGGA
>JAHCHA010017107.1:2096458-2112700 GCA_027742795.1 Vigna hirtella
AGGAATCCTTCTAAGACATAGAGAAAGAAAATCAAGAAAGAGCCTTTAAAAGTTCTTCTTCAACTTCCCTTTCCTAGCCTTAGCATGAGTTAGTACTCCTTTGCATGGCTTGCCTAATTAGGTTTCCATCATACCCTCCCTCTTGAAGAACGATTTGTCCTCAAATCGGAAAGGTAAAGAAGCACAACTTTGGTTTAGTACTTTCCTCCTAGATCAAAGATATATCTACAACAAATAACAGAGATGAATATTAAAAAGATGTATCCAAAGAAAAGAATACAGATTGAAGGCCTTTTATCTTTGAAAAGATTTTCTTAGAAGTGTCCTTGGCCTTTATTTTATTTTTTCTTTCACTTTGTTTTGAACATTCCTTTTCATTATATAATGAAACAAAGTGATGTTTTTTAGAAGAAGTTTCAAGGTATTTACCTTTTGATGAAGAATTTAAAAGCATGCATACCTTCTTCTCCTTTCTCTTTTCTCCTTTAGAAGGTTGTTTATCCAACCTTTCTTCTTCTTTTCTTTCTTTTTCAATTTTCATTTTTATTTTTATTTCATCCTCTTTCACTTGTTGAGGTGTAAGAGGAATCAAAGTTATTTTACTTCCTTTGTGGAGAAAAGTTATTTTATTGGTGTAGCCATTATGAGTGGAGTTATGATCATATTGCCATGGCCTACCTAGTAGAACATGCCCAACATCAATTGGCACAACATCACATAAAACTTTTTCTTCATAGTTTCCAATGGAGATAGGTATGTTTACTTTTGTTTTGACTACTATTTCTTCATCCTCTTTTATCCACTGAAGCTTGTAAGGCTTGGGATGAGGAATAGTAGTTAAGGCAACCTTTTCCACCATTCTAGAACTACAACAATTACAAGAGGATCCACTATCCACAATTAATGAACAAGTGTTTTCAAAAACTTTGCACCTTGTGCGGAATAGATTCTTTGTGATTGTTCTAGTTCTATATGTTGACTTCCAAGAAGTCTTCTCACCAATAACAACTCTCCTTCACAAGGTAAGGCTTCTTCCTCATATATGGAAGTATTTGAATCACTAGAAGAATCTTCATCTTCATCTTGATGTTCTAGGATATAAGTAGACCTTTTATTAGGACACTCAGAAGCATAATGCCATTTGTAACCACATCTAAAACACTTGGTCTCTTTTACCCTATCATTTTTAGAAGATTCTTTAGAGGAATATTTTTCCTTTTCCTTTTCCCTAGGTCCCTCTTCTTTTGATTTTGAGGGTTCACCCTCCCTCTTGGACTCTTTCCTAGGGTAGGAAGAATCAGAGTAGTCTCTTTTAGAGGAAGTTTTCATCTTCAATTGTTGCTCTACTCTAACACAAAGTTGGCCTAACTCATTGAGATCATTATAAGGTAAAAAAGTTCTACCTTATCTCTTATGTCATAGTTTAGTCCACTTTGGAACCTGGCAATTGTTATCCTTGGCTCTTCTCTTATACCAGCTCTCAACATGAGTAATTCCATTTTTTGCCTATATTCCTCAACACTCATGTTTCTCTGTTGGAGTTTATGGAGCTTGTACATTAACTCTCTATCATAATATGTTGGTACATTCCTTCTTCTTAAGGCAGACCTCAACTTATTCCAATACCTAATGGAAGGTAGGTGTCTCAATCTCAGGTCTTTGACCAAGGCAGTCCACCAATATAAGGCATAGCCTTGAAAGCTCAAAGAGGCCATTGTTACTCTCCTCTCATCATCTATTTGGTGATACTCAAACAACTGGTCAACTTTCATCTCCCATTTCAGATATTCTTCCACATCATCTTTTCCATGGAAGGGAGGAAGAGTAATCTTGGGTTCCCTTGGGTAATGTTCTCTCTCTCTATGATTTCTCCTAGGAGGTATTTGATAGTGGTCATCATTGTGATGACTACTATATTGCTCATGCTCACTAGGTGGAGAGGATGTATCTCCAAGGTATTCTCCTTTTCTATGTGTAGACCCTTCTTTCCTTTTACCCTTGTCTTGATTAATCAAAAGTTGACCAATCATATCCTTGAGCTCACTTATCCCTTTGTCCCTTTGTTGGAACTTTTGCTCAAATTCCTCTCTTAGTTGTAAGCTCTCACTTTTAGGTCTCACACTTCCTTGAACACTAGATTGACTCATCCTTGTCAAGTATGTAAAAATGGTTTTCACAAGGTTTTCAAAAACTTGCACAAGTAATGAGTGAAAAGGTTTTCACAATTTTTCTTTGTTTTTGGTGAAGGATTTCTAAAGAGATTCTAGAGGTAAAAAAATGTTTCCAAGTAGCTCCCAGGAAGAAGAGGTAAGTCACAATTGGACAAGCTTAGAAACCAAGTTCTTCCTAGCCAGAGTTTCCTTAGAGTTATCTTTTACCTTAGTTTCTTAGTAGAAATTCTTCAAAATATTTTCAAATGTTAATGAAATGCTCCTAAAAACCAAAAGATGGTTTATCTACATGCTATGCGATCCTATATACCACGAAGACTTAAAACAAAAAGAATCAAACAAGCAATTTAAAGAAAGCAATAAAGATGCAAAATGTAAATGCTAGACTGCCCTAAGTGAAAGTGCAAGTGACACTTGGAGCCCCTTGACACACTTCCACACTAAAGAAACGAAATTAAACTATTACAATGTTCAAATGTGATCTTGGAATTGCTACAAGAGCATTTTCCCAAGTCACTTAGCCAAAAACCAAAAATCAACTTGAGACAGCAAAGGTTGCGTGATATAGTGACTTAAACAAGCCTAAAATAATGCCTAAAACTAGTGTAGGCTTCTGATGACAAATTTATGAACACCGAAAAACGGCGCCAAAAACTTGTTTAACCCTCGACAAGTGTGAATGAATCGTATCAAGTAATAAACTCGGTAAGACCAAGTATCGTTCTCCCAAAGGACTCGCGGCCTAGTTAGTTATATGATTTCTTGATTATTTAAGACTTGTGAACAAATTGTTCTAAGTTTCTAATGCAAAAGACAAAAAGTAAACATGTATGCATGTGATGATCAATGAGGAAGAAGAACACAAACACTGAACGAATTATATGGATGAGTATGTTGTTGGGGTAATCAATTTCATCTTATCCACTCTCATATATTTTAGGAATTCATCATTCTTTTCATCAATGTTAATGCCACTCTCTAAATTACCTTAAACCCGATGTCTCGGCGAAGAAAGCCTAATCATAATCACAAGTTTACAATGTCTTGTCTCCCTAGCAATTAATCATGCATTATAGTGAACGGAAGCTTAACGGCAACCAACCATCATACTCCTATGTCTAGGTTTATACTACTGTTGGGAGAGTTTCCCCGGATCTAGATTTTACCGTATGTGTCCATATCAATAAAACCAATAATCATGACATCGAATGAGAATGCATGCTTTGAGCAAAGAGGAAAAACCTTAACTAATGATTAAAGAAAGCATGTATCATAAATATGATGTTTAAACACAAAATTCCATATATGAAAGCTTCAAAAGATTTCATTGATTCCCCAACAACAATACAAAGTTTAGTTCACCATATTCATGGTGAAACTAGATGAACAATAATGAAAGAATGGAAGAGATAGAAAAACCCTAGCAAGAGAAGAGGAGAGTCGTCACCATCTCCAATTCTACCCCCAAGGGGTGAAAAGTGTGTTTTGCGTCTTCTCCAGCCAAAGATACAAACCCTAGGAAGTCCTAAAGCTTATATACTATTCTAAAAATTACAGAAAAGTAGGCCTAAGCCCAAAATAATGGTGCTCAGCGGTAAACTACCGCTCAGCGGTAAGTGCGTTCGTTGAATTCTTCCCCTCAGCTGTACTTTCACCCCTCAGCGGTGCCAACGAGTGTTAATTAGTGCCGCTCAGCGGTAAAATGGCGCTGAGCGGTACTTGCGGCTTCTCTTCTTTTGCACTTTTTGAGTTCTTTTATGATTCCATCTCTATCCTTCTTCACTTCTTTCATCAAATTCACCTTAAAACCTGCATAAAACACTGAAATCAAGCATAAACCTGTCCAACTCTCTTATTTCCAAAAATATAAGCAAAATAATGATTCCAATCTAGTTTCTAAGTGTTAAAGGTTGCTTTTAGTATCAATTTTAAGCATGAAAATAACAGTTTTTCAACTGTTATCACAACCCCAAACTTAGAACTTTGTTTGTCCTCAAGCAAACAAGATGTAACTCAATCTTCTACCAATCAATAGAATGGTTCACTCCATTCAAAAAATCCTCTTTTCAAGATAAGTAAGTACTCAATTAAGCTCATGACAAAGACTTCAATCAAGACATGCAGATGCTTTAGTCTTCACACAATCACCTAATATCCAACAAATGCTACTTTTCATGAATGATCAATCAACTAAGCATGGATGTTCATGTGCTCATGGAATCTTTCCTTACTAGATAAAGTGTTTCACTCAAACACACAAGTGTATAAGAGGTATTCACTCATTTACTCTACTATCACAATGTCACATGAATTGACTTTGGCTTTCATTTAACCACAATCAAATACATTCGCAAGCATGCATCATCACAAGGACTTTTCAATGGCTTATAATGTGACTGGGCTGACAAGAAAATTGGTTTTTCTAGATCACAAAACCCTTGAGTTAAGAGAATCATATAAAACACAATCATTCTTACTTATTCCCAACTTTCCTTTGCATTGAGCTTTGCTTTTTCTTCTTTCTTTTTCTTTCACTTTTTCTTTTTCTTTTCATGTACTTAGTTCTTAGCTCTTAGCTCAATGCTTTCAATTTCCCTTTCATAACTTCCCAACAACCCCAAACTTGAACATTTATCAATACCACCAGATATTTTCTACTTAACTCAAGGTAAAGCTTTTCACAAGGGGTTTGCAAATCATGTTCAAGGCTAAGGGTTCAAAGGATAGAACACATAGTGCTCTCTTTTGTGGGCTAAAATCATCCATTTGGCTAATAAAAGGGTTACCAACAAATGGCCTTGATCATATGATGCAAACAAGCAATTGATTTAATCATAGAAAACCTGGGCAAAGTCATTCATACTTTCAAAGTAATAGCATTCAATCACAACTACTCTGGAGCTCAAAGCCTCACATATAAGCTCATTCACATTCCACATATACACATCCTGCTTAGTATCATAATCACAATCATAACATCATGCATTTGTTCACAAAGCTTGTGAACCACCTGTATAAGAATGTGATGTGCACAATCTCAACATCAATCAATATCATATTATCATCAAGCAATACTCATCATGCATAAGTCACAAGCAAACCATCATAAGAGATAATGTTCAAATTGAGTACATCAAACCCTATTCTAAAAACAAAAGTAAATGATAAAACAAATCCTACTCTAGTGCTTTGAAAAACTCAGCCCCAACAATGATGCTCTCTCCCAACCCCAAACTTCGATGGAAAACTAGTGAGAAAGTGAGTGAAAAAGAGATTTTCTAAAGAGGAATGAAGGGAAAATTGTAGAGAACTCTTGGAAAAGTGTTTAGGAGTGTGTGGGAAGAAGAAAATATGAAAATAGAGACCAAATCGCGGCTTAGGGTATAAAAATACCCTAATGGGCTTGGGTTCCGCTAAGGGCAACCCAAAAAGCCCATTCTACGATACTACCGCTCAGCGAAAATTTGCCGCTGAGCAGCACTTACATGTTTTGCTTTTCTTCTTCCTAGCTTACCCTAGGTGCCTTCTACTCATGCCCCTCCCTTGCTCCCTGCAATTAAGTTTTCAGATCACTCATACATTCAATCCCTATCATGCAACTAAAGTAGAATCAAAACAAACAATACAGATAAAATCAATCAACTGGGTTGCCTCCCAGGTAGCGCTTGTTTAACGTCACGAGCCTGACCCAAAATCCTCCAGCACCCTTGAGTAGATGCAAATCTTTCTTACCAACACCCATCAATAGGTGTATACAAACATAGTATCCTTCAGTAGATACTCTTTCGCCTAACATCCATCAGTAGATGTAAACCCTGTAACAAACTTACAACAAAAACAAAAATACCCAAAAGTTCAAAATTACATCACCAAACCCAAAATTAAAAGTTCTTAGATCACTGGGTTGCCTCCCAGCAAGCGCTCTTTTAACGTCACTAGCTTGACCAATAAAACTCAAGTTCTTTCTTCTTTTTCTTCTTTCTACTGAACTTCTTTAGGAATTTGATGAAACCAGGAACCTGTTGCAATGTCTCAATCATAGGAACTTTAATCTCCAATTTCTTGAAGATTTCCATAAAGCGCTCAAATTCCTTCTTTTTATGATACTTCTTTGGATGAGGAAGAGGTTTTTCATATGATTCTTTCTTTTTTTCTCTCGTCCTCTTTTTCTTTTCTCTCACTTTCTTTTTCTTCACACAAATTTTCTCTTCTTCTTTCTCTTCTCTCTCTTTTCTCTCTTCTTTTTCCAACTCAACTTTTTCAACATTTACACTCACTAGCACTTTACACTCTTCCCTGAGGTTAACCTTAATATTAGCCCCAATGTTCTTGCCAGGCCTTTCTTCCAACTGCTTAGTAAGTTGACCCACTTGAATCTTCAAGTTCTTAATAGCAGCTTCAGTGCTCTTTTGAGTGGATTCAGTTGCCTATATGAATTGCTGAAGAGTTTCTTCCATCCTTATTGATCTTTCATTAAGTGTAGACATTTGTTGCCATAAGGTTGGTTGTTGTTGTTGCTTGTTAAATTGCCCTAATTGTCCAGCTTGCCCACTTTGTCCTTGACCAATACTTGGGTGTGGTTTCCACCCTTGATTGAAGTTCCCCTAACGGTATGGAAATTGATTGGCCATGAAGTTAACATCCTCTAAAGCTTCCACTGGAAAGGCGCATTGACCATTGATATGGTCACCACCACACAGTTCACACATCTGTTGTTGAACCTGTGCAACAGTCTTTAACTCTTTTGACAGTTGTGCAAGTGCCTTTGTGAGATTATCCAATTGTTGAGTTATTATCTTGTTCTGAGCTAACCAGGCATCATTGGATTGCAACTGTAGAACTCCTTTTTGTTCAATAGGAGCTCCTCTTTCACTATTCAGCTCATTGTCATTAGTAGCCATGTTTTCAATTATTTCAGTTGCTTCCTCTGGAGTCTTCCATTTAATATTGCCTCTAGCTGAGGCATCTAGCATCAACTTGGTTTGTGAACCAAGACCTCCAAGGAAGATTAGGACTACTTCTACTTCGTCAAATCCATGCGTGGGAGTTTTTCTTAAAAAGCTTTTGTACATGTCCCATGCATGACCTAGTGATTCCTCCATGCCTTGCCTGAAAGATGAGATCTCTTGCTTTCCTTTGTTTACCTTGGATTGTGGGAAGTATTTGTTCAAAAATTCTGTCACCAGAGCTTCCCACTCTGTAAAGCTCCCTTCTGGAAAAGAGTTCAACCAAAGCTTAGCGTTGCCTCCCAATGAGAAAGGAAACAGGCTAAGTTTGATTGCTTCGTCAGGCACCCCATTTATCTTCACTGTATTGCAAATTTCATTAAAGGTTGTAAGGTGCTCATATGGGCTTTCATGTGACAACCCATTAAATTGATTACTCTTAACCAGTTGGATCAACGCCGGTTTCACCTCCATGTTGGCTGCATTGACCGTCGGTCTTGCTATGCTGTTAAAATGTTGAGGGCCAACCGCATTGGTGTAATCTGCAAGAGTCCGTCTAACATTATTATTCTCCATCTCCTCAGTGCTATGGTGAGAACCTTGTGGTGAAGGTTGTAAAAGATCCTCCGAAGGAGGGAAAAGTTCTCTAGATGTACGAATTCTTCTCCTCCGTCTACTCTCGTCTAAGCCTTCAAGAAGAGGTTCCGATGTTTTCTTGCTTCTAGTTCGAATTGCTTCCTGCATACACAAGAAAACAAGTCCCTAGAAAAATTTGTTAGCACAAAAAGATAGAGAAGAGAATAAATAATCAAAGGATATAATTGAAAAGATAAGAAGAAAAAAAAATAAAAACCGAAAAATAAAAACAGAAAATAAACACAGAAAATAAAATAAAATAAAATAATAAAAGAAAAATAAAAACAGAAAATAAAAACAGAAAATAAAATAAAATAATAACAAAACAAAAAAAACAGAAAAAATAAAAAAATAATAACCGAAAAATAAAAACAGAAAATAAAAACCAAAAATAAAAACAGAAAAAAAAAACAGAAAATAAAATAAAATAAAATAATAACCGAAAAATAAAAACAAAAAATAAAAACAGAAAATAAAATAAAATAATAACCGAAAAATAAAAACAGAAAAATAAAAAAATAATAACCGAAAAATAAAAACAGAAAATAAAAACCGAAAATAAAAACAGAAAAAAAAAACAGAAAACAAAATTCACAACAAGTCAAAAATAATAAAAAATCACACAAATAGACTAGTTAAACAACGAGTCCCCGACAATGGCGCCAAAAACTTGATGATAAATTTATGAACACAGAAAAACGGCGCCAAAAACTTGTTTAACCCTCGGCAAGTGTGACCGAATCGTATCAAGTAATAAACTCGGTAAGACCAAGTATCGTTCTCCCAAAGGACTTGAGCGGTACTTGCGGCTTCTCTTCTTTTGCACTTTTTGAGTTCTTTCTGATTCCATCTCTATCCTTCTTCACTTCCTTCATCAAATTCACCTTAAAACCTGCATAAAACACTGAAATCAAGCATAAACCTATCCAACTCTCTTATTTCCAAAAATATAAACAAAAGAATGATTCCAAGCTAGTTTCTAAGTGTTAAAGGTTGCTTTTAATATCAATTTTAAGCATGAAAATAACAGTTTTTCAACTGTTATCACAACCCTAAACTTAGAACTTTGCTTGTCCTCAAGCAAACAAGATGTAACTCAATCATGGTTCTCAATGAAGAAGTTAACTACATGGGCAACCAGTTTCGTCCCAACAATTACAATCAAGGGTGGAAATCTCATCCAAGCATGGGACAAGGTCAATTTGGGCAAGCTGGTGGACAATTCAATAGACCACAACAACAGTGGCAACAACAACCCTCTCTAGCTGACAGAACTACCAAGCTTGAGGAGACTCTTCAACAGTTCATGCAGGAAACTCTCTCCAATCAAAAAAGCACTGAAGCTGCTATTAGAAATCTGGAAATGCAGGTTGGTCAAATAGCGAAGAAGTTAGAAGAGATTCCTATCAAACGTTTTGGGGTTAATACTGAAGTTAACCCCAAGGAAGAATGCAAGGCTATTGTGAGTGTAAAAGATGAGAAGGAGAAAAAGAAAGAAATAGAGAGAAAAGAAAAAGTTGAGTTAAAAGAGAGAGAAGAAAAAGAAGAGAGAAAAGAAAAAGAAAAAATTGAGAAAAATCTTCATCACCCTGAGGAATGTTCCAGAAAAAAAAGAGATGCAATTACGGTGCTTTGAAGAAATCTTTAGAAAATTGGGGATTAAAATTCCTATGACTGAAGCATTGCAACAGATTCCTAAATATGCTAAGTTTTGGAAGAAACTCCTCAAAAGAAAGAAATATCTAGAGGAGGAAACAATTGAGGTACAGGAAGAGTGCAATGTGATCTTGCATAAGGCACTTCCTCCTAAGGTTGAAGATTTCGGAAGCTTCACCATTCCTTGCACTATCAGGAGCCATAAAATAAGGAAAGCCCTAGTTGATTTAGGGTCCAGTATCAATTTAATGCCCTTATCTGTTCTTGAAAAGATTGGTGGTCTTGAAGTCAAGCCTGCAAGGATGACTCTGTTTATGGCAGATGGATTTACCAAAAAGCCCTATGGTGTAGTGGAATATGTGATGGTTCAAACTGACAATCTTAGATTCCTGGTGGACTTTGTAGTGATGGAGATGGAGGAAGATTTGGAGATCCCTATAATTCTTGGAAGGCCATTCATGAAAATGGCCAAGGTGATCATCAATGTGGATGATGGAACTATAGCACTTAAAGACCAAGAAGAGGAGGTGATGTTCAATGTCTTCAATGTTGAGCAGCTAATCTAGGTGAAAAAGACTAGTTTCAAAGCTACACGTGGAGATGCACCAAAGACTAGTACTAAAGCTGCCAAGTCAGGCAAGAAAGGCAAAAAGTGTTTTTTGTCACAGGTAAAAGAAGAAGAAAAAGACAGCAAAGGAGAAAGTGTTCATCAAGACTCCCTAGAGAAACATGAAGAACTTAGACCAGGCATCCTAGTGAGATTCAACAAAAAGTTGTGGGTTGTAAAAGAACTCAGAACTGATGGACTAATAGAGATTGAATCTCCAATTTCCAGGAGAATAAAAAAGGTGAACAGGAAGCTATTGAAGATCAGTTGGTGTGGAGAAGAAAAAGATGACACCAAGATCAAGGATGTGACATGAGCCTATTGGGTCAAGCTAGTGACGTTAAAGAAGCGCTTACTGGGAGGCAACCCAGTGTGTTAAGAACTTTTATTTTGTTTATTGTTTCTCTAGTTTGGATTTTTGTCATTTGAATTATGTTTCTGTTTATTTTGTGTTTGTTTGATTCTAATGTGCATAGTCTGTGATAACTGAATGTTTGATGGGTGGAGAGAGATTAATTGTTTTGTTTGAGTGTTGTTTTATGAGCTAGGGAAAAGAAACTTGAAAATTCTAAGTTGAATCTTGGAACCCATGGCCAAGAATACCCAAAACAAGCCAAAAAGCCAAGGGAGAAAAGTGTCGCACGCTGCTTAAGCGCCCCCTAAGCGGTGCTTGGGCGGCGCGACTGCAGATTTGGGTTTTAAGTTGGGGCTCCAACGGGATTTCAGCCCACTTCATTTTTTTCTACCCTAGGGTTTCACCCAAGCCCCCTTTCTCAGATTTCTTCAACTCTAGCCTCCTTAAACTCTCCTCCTAAGTTCTCTCATCACTTTCCCCCTCATTCCTCCACCAAGAACCCTAGTTCTCACCCATTTTGCACCATTCAACCATTCAAGTTTGGGGTTTTGTAGTCTATGGCTGCTAGAAGTTCAAATTTCTACCATTTGTTTGAGCACTATCCACTAATCCTTTGTCTCCAACCAAGTAAGTCATGCCATCTAGTGTTTTAAGCTCTTAAAAGTATGATTTTCGAAGAATGTTGATGAAAAAGCTTGAGTTTTAATGATTGATATTGTTTATTCTTGATTTGCCACTGTTTGGACCGATTAAATTGTGCTAATTGTGGTTTGGACTAAGTAGAAATGGATTTGGAAAGTGAAAAATGCAGCAAAGCCACGTTTGACTGCACCGCTCGCCGCTCAAGCACCCCCTTAGGGGCGCCCGAGCGCGACGCGGTAGTGGCTGTTGTAGTGTTTGTTTTGTTTCTTGGCTGTTTGGTTTTGTGCAGGTGGTACTGAGGGATCTCTGTTTGGCCCTCCGCCTGAATAAGAAGAGTTTGTTGATTTTTTGGGACTAATGCTTGATGATTTCTGTGTTTGTTTTGTGAATCTTTATGTGCAGGAATGACTTCTTCATCAGGAAAAAGGGTCAAAGCTAGGGGAGGAGGTCGCACGTCTAGAGCGGAAGCTATGGCAGAGGATGATGAGGATGATTTGGAGGAAGATTCAGATGCCTCTAATGAGAGTGATGACAACATCTCCTGATGCTGCTAGATCAGGATTTTTCTTGTCTTTTTGTTATTTTTATGCGTGTTTGAATTGTGTTTATTTTTTTTTAATTTTAATTTGAGTTATTACTTGGTTAAATGGATATTTTGTTGCAATGGTTTGGTGTTAAGTGATAAATTGTTGATTGTGAGAAGTAAGATTATCTTGTGTTTGCTTTATTGTTTTGAGATTCATGTTGAGTTAATGATTGCTTTAGCTCTTAAACACAGATGGTGGTTTCTCACAGTTGTTTAAGACAGATGCATGGTTTCAATTGTGATTAATGTGCTTGGCATGATGTTTATCAAAATTTTGGAACCTTGAATTAACTTGTGAGAGGTTGGGCTCCAGAGTTTATTGTTGAATGCTATTGCTTTGGAATCATAGTTGATTTTTCCTGAGTTTCTCTTTTGAACTATTTGCTTGCTTGTTACAAATGATCAAGGCCATTTGTTCTTATCCCTTGTAAGCCAATGCCGAAATTTGAACCCCAAAATTTTTTCCTTTGAACCTTGAGCTGAATGTGAAAAGAACCTTTGAAATCCTTGCCTTGAGTTGAGTAGAGTATGCATGTATGGTATAGGAGAATGGTTCAAGTTTGGGGTTGTTGGAAATTGAAAAAAACAAATTAAAATGAAAAAGAGCATTGAGTAAAGCAAGAAAAGCAAGAGAAGAAAGAAAGAAGAAGAGAAGGATGAATTCAATGAATAAAAGTTGGGATTAAGTTGAGAAGTGGTTTCTCAAGTGAAAAGTAGTAAGAGAGATTAATGTTAAATTATGAAGTAAATTGTTCACTCTCTTAACTCAAGGAACTTTGTTGTCCACAAAAACCAGTTTTCTTCTTAGCCCAGCCACAATACAAGCCTTAAAAAGTCCTTGTGACGATAACTTGCTTGTGAATGTGTTTGATGTTGTTTAAATGAAAGGCAAAGTTGATTTGTGTGACATTGTGATTGTAGAGTGAAAGAGACACCTCACTATACACCTTTAAGCTTGAGTGAAACACTTTCTTTGGTGAGGAATGGTTCCATACACTGTAGGATATTTTGCTTGGTTGTTGATCACTCATAAGACCTTTGCATCAATTGTGTATTTTTTTCGTTATGTGAGCACCATAATTGAAGCTTGATTGGTTAAAACATGTATATCTTGACTGATCTTTCTATGATGGGCAGACATGAGTGATTACTTGTCTTAGAAGAAAATGCTTTTTGGTGTGCTAGACCATTGTAGTATGGCTATGTTGTTTAAGCTAGGTTACATTTTTCTTGAGGACAAGCAAAGTTTCAAGTTTGGGGTTATGATAATGGTTGATTTTACCGTTATCTGTGATGCAATTTGATACTAAATCAACTCTCTTTGACTGTGAAGCTTGCTTTAACTCTTGTTTTTAGTTAAATTTTTTGAATAAGTTAGTCGAGGTTATACTTAATGATTTTTATCACTAATTCCCTCAATTTTGTAGGTTATTGGTATGTTTTGGAAGAGGAGCAAAGTATCAAAGAGTGGCAACCCAGGAAGGACAGTAGAAGCACAAGAATAGAAGGTTGTAGAGGGCTCAAGGATGCCTGGTTGCCCTTTTCTGGGGCCCTGGTGTTGAGACTTCGGCAAGTGTACCGAATCGTACAAGTAATATAAAATGGTAAGACCAAGTATCATGTCCCAAGAGACTCTCGACACTAGATAATTGTGTGATAACTCGACTAATTAAGACTTAAAAGGAATGAAATCATTGGTTTAGAATGCAAATACAAAAAATTAAATATGAATGCAGTTTTGATCAATTAAAGAGTAGCCCAGCGATGAACGGATGAGGTTTAGGTTATGAGATGAATATGTTGTTGGGGTTAGATATCACCAAGTTTACTCTTATGTATATAAGAATTCTTCTTCTTTCATTAAAGTCAGCGTCACTCACTAAATTACTCAAAACCCGATCCTTCAGTGAAGAAAGTCTATCCTTAATTACTAGTTCATATGATTCCTAGAATTCCTAATAATTAATTCTGAAGATCAGGAGCTTAAGACGACCAAGACTCATACCCCCATCCCTGAGAAATATTGTTCTTGGGAATAATTCTACAAGAATATGAATTGTAAGGAACCTCCCGACACTCATGCAATTTATACATCACGATATGAATGAGCTAAACAAAGCGAGCATTTATCACAGAAGAATTACCCTAACAGTTGATGAAAGAAGCATAAATTATTAAGAACCAATTCAAATACATGAGAGTTCACAAGGTTACATCATCCCCCAACAACAAATAGAAGTTAGTTCCCCATTGTCATGGAGAAACTAGATGTACAATGGAGAAGAATGAGATAGAAAAACCCTAACAGTTGAAGATGGAAGCTCCCGCATCCAAATCCTTTCTCTGTCACTTCAGGAAAAGTGACACTCAACACCCCAAAAAAGGCCCCCCCAGGAGGTGTGCGATAGGCTTTGGCGGTAAGGGCGCCAAAAAGGGCGCTCAAGCTTCGGGCCTTCCTACTTTCAGGTGCTTTTTCAGCTCTTTCCGAGCTCCATCTCCTTGGCACTTCAGCTCTACTTCCCATATTATCTCATTTCCTGCCAAAACAAGGGAATTTAGTCATAAAATTATCAAGTTCAAGAATCTGTTGCAATGCTTCAGTCAGCTCCTCTAGATATTTTTTTCTTTTGAGAAATTTCTTAAAAAATTTAGCATATTCAAGAATCTGTTGCAATGCTTCAGTCACAAGAATTTTAATCTCCAATTTCTTGAAGATTTCTTCAAAACACCCTAATTGCCTGTCTTTTTCTTTTCTTGAACACTCCTTAGGGTAAGGAAGAATTTTCTTAATTTGTTTTTCTCTCTCAACCTCTTCTTTTTCTTTTTTCTCTTCTTCCACACTTTTCTTTTTTTTCTTTTCTCTCAACTTCACTTTTTTTCTCTTCTTTTTCTTTTCTCTCTTTTAATTCAACTTTTTCTTTTCTCTCTACTTCTCTCTCTTTTTCCCTCTCATCACTTACGCTCACAATAACCTTGCACTCTTCCTTAGGGTTAACTTCAGTATTAGCCCCAAAACCCCTATTAGGCATCTCCTCTAACTTCTTGGCCAGTTGACCAACCTGCATCTCCAAATTCCGTATAGAAGCTTCAGTGCTTTTCTGGTTGGAGAGAGTTACCTGCATGAATTGTTGAAGGTTTTCTTTAAGTTTTGTAGTTCTATCAGCTAGAGAGGGTTGTTCTTGCCACTATTGTTGTTGCTGTTGTGGTGGTCTATTGAATTGTCCAGTAGCTTGCCCAAATTGACCTTGTCCCATGCTTGGATGAGGTTTCCATCCTTGATTATAATTGTTGGGACAAAACTAGTTACCCATGTAGTTAACTTCTTCATTGATATTCTTGGGCATTCCATATTGACCATTAGTATGATCACCACCACAAAATTAACAAAGTTGTTGATGAACCTGTGAAACATTCTAGAACTCCTTTGGCAACAAAGAAAGTTTCTTTGTCAAAGTCTCCAATTGTTGAGTAATAATCTTGTTTTGTGAAAGCAAAACATCATGAGATTGTAACTGTAGAACTACCTTATGTTGAGGTGGAGCTCCTTTTTCACTGTGCATCTCATTGTTATTGGTAGCCATGTTGTCAATCAATTCATAGGGTTGCTCTAGGGTCTTCCACTTGATATTGCCTCCAGCTGAGGCATCTAGCATCAATTTTGTTTGTAAGCGAAGACCTCCAAGGAAAAGAATGACTACCGTCGCTTCATAAAACCCATGAGTAGGCGTATTTCTCAACAACTCTTATATTTGTCCCATGCTTGTCCTAAAGTCTCCTCCATGCCTTGCCTGAAAGATAAAATTTCCTGTTTTCCTTTGTTGACCTTTGATTGTGAGAAGTATTTGTTCAAGAACATTACAACCACATCTTCCCACTCAATAAAGCTATTTTCAGGAAAAGAGTTCAACCACAATTTAGCATTCCCTCCTAATGAGAAGGGAAACAGGCTTAGCTTTATAGCGTCATCTGGCACTCCATTTAGCTTCATAGTATTGCAGATCTCATTGAAAGTAGTCAGGTGCTCATATGGACCTTCATGTGACAGTCCATTGAATTGGTTGCCTTTTACCAGATGAATCAACGCAGGCTTCATCTCCATACTTGCAACATTGACCCTCGGCCATGTAATGCTGTTAAAATATGAGGGCTAACAACTGTTGCATAATCTGCCAAAGTACGTTTACCACCATTGTTGTCCATGCTTTCCTGATTATATTATGAAGTCTGTGAAAGTGTCTCTGGAGAAGGTTCTTTAGCTATCTTGTTTCTTCTTGTCCTTTTGCTGTTCTCCAATCCTCCAAGGAGAGGTTCAGAACTTTTTCTGCTTCTCGTCCTAATAGTATCCTGCATAAACTGGACACAAAACTCTAAAAAGCACTGTTAGCACAAAAACTATAAACAAAACAAGACACAAGACTAAAAAAATAAAATAATAAGTTCAAAGTTAATCAAGAATCACAAAAATATAATAGTTTAAACCGTAAGTCCCCGACAACGGCGCCAAAAACTTGTTGAGACTTCGCTAAGTGTACCGAATCATACAAGTAATATAAAATGGAAAGACCAAGTATCGTGTCCCAAGAGACTCTCGGCACTTTGTTACCAATAAGGAGTATTGGTAAATCTTGAAGAAATTTGTTTTG
>JAHCHA010017107.1:2112710-2177478 GCA_027742795.1 Vigna hirtella
TTTTAATTCCGCTGCGTGACTCTATAACGGTACCGATTGTTCCAACACTAGACAATTGTGTGTAACTCGATTAATTAAGACTTAAAAGGAATAAAATCATTGGTTTAGAATGCAAATACAGAAAATTAAATATGAATGCATTTTTGATAATTGAAGTGTAGAACAGCGATGAACGGATGAGGTTTAGGTTATGAGATGAATATGTTGTTGGGGTTAGATTTCACCAAGTTTACTCTCATGTATATAAAAATTCTTCTTCTTTCATTAAAGTCAACGTCACTCACTAAATTACTTAAAACCCGATCCCTCGGTGAAGAAAGCTTATCCTTAATTACTAGTTCATATGATTCCTAGCATTCCTAATAATTAATTCTGAAGATCAGGAGCTTAAGACGACCAAGACTCATACCCCCATCCTTGAAAAATACTGCTCTTGGGAATAATTCTACAAGAACCTAAATTGTAAGGAACCTCCCGACGCTCATGCAATTCATCTATCACGCTATGAATGAGTTAAACAAAGCGAGCATTGATAAAAAGAGAATTACCCTAACAGTTAGTGAAAGAAGCATAAACTAGACGTACAATGGAGAAGAATGAGATAGAAAAACACTAGTGGAAAAATGACATTTTATAACGTACAAAAAAGATCTTTTATAACGTAGTTACTGGGGACATAGCTCTGGGCGATATAGTAAGTCTGCGCATTTTATAACGTAGCAGAAATTTACGTTATAATATGTTGAACATATTATAACGTAGTTTCTAAAATCCGTCATAATATGCATAGTTTATTATGACAAATTTTCATTTGTCCGTTATAATAGGTGGAAGGTATTATGACATAGAAGTTTTTGTACGTTATAATATGTGATCTATTATTACGTATATATTTTTGTACATTATAATATGTGATCAACGTATCATGACGTACATTGTTTAGTACGTTATAATATATGTTTTTTTTTAAAAAAAAAATTAATTATTACATTTGAAAATTATAATAATATACTTGTATTATTATCTCATCCAATCAATTTATAATCAATATAGCTTCAAATAAAAAAATTTAATGAGACTAACAAAATAGAATTCATTTCAAACATTAAATAGTGTAATATTTAATACATCATTTATATTATGCAGATTTAAATGATTCAGATACACTTGTGTTAAATGATTCAGCAGTAGTTGATTCACATCGTCTACCCAAGAACAAATCTCTACTCATTGACAACAATTTGCATCCCCAAGCAAATGCCCAGAAATGGAACACTATGTTCTCGAGCATACTTAGCCGCAAGAATTTTCCCTTGCACTCCTCCATCACCAAAACCTGGAACTAGAACACCATCAGCGCCCTGCAGAATAAGTCCAATTACAGAAAACCAATAAATAATATATCACTATATGAGATTTTAACATATATATCAATATTAAAGATCTGAAAATGGAATAAATATGTTTAGTCTAAATAGTAGGAATACCTTTAAAAGCTTGACTTCTTTAGTTTTGTTTGGCATAATTACTTTTTTTAACAACATTTAACCAACCATTTATCAACTAACAATAACCTTTCAACCATGATTTTAAACACTCAAACAACCCTCAAAATGTGCTACATCAAATCCCAAAACAGTTCACATGCACCAACCATTTATCAAACATTAAAACATATTTGAAATAGCATAATTTGAAACCAAACAGCAAGAATTATACAAAATTCGTAATAGCTAACAACAAGTAATTTAAATACAGTAACAGCATTTCAAACAGCACCAAACAGCAAGTGATTTAAATACAGTAACAACATCCAAATAGCACTAAACAGCAAGTGATTTAAATACAGTAGCAGCATCCAAACAGCACCAAACAGCAAGTGATTTAAATACAGTAACAACATTCAAACAGCAAGTGATTTAAATACAGTAATAGTATCCAAACAGCACAAAACAACACCAAACAGCAAATGATTTAAATACAATAATAGCATCCAAACAACATCAAACAACAAGTGATTTATTGATGTGAAACAAATATGAAAACTTCATGGATTTCCATAAAAATAATCTTTCCAACTACTGAAAATGTTCTACATAACACCTTTCATTCATATTCACATTTTCACCAACTCAAACCAATCTTTCAAGAGAGTTTCTACTATTACTCTCATCCAAAAATAGAGAATACATCTAACCCCTCATGCATATCATGAATCTTAGCCCATTATCCCTCCAATATATGAAATTTTCTTGCACAAAAATATCCATGAGAAAACCCCTATGTTTTACATGATTTTCATGGTTTTAGACAACTTAAAATTCCCCAACAACACACACCATAACATCCATACGAAATTTCAATGTTCAATATAGTTCATCTCATACTCCAAACCAACATATTTCAAACCTTCATCAAGTATAGAATATCTCCAAAAATCAATTCATCCATCCAAAATTTATCAACCATCCAAAATAGATCATTTTCGTATTTGATAAAAAGTGAGGTAAAACTCTCATGTTTCTCATCCAATTTCACAACCCAATCCATCAAAAACTTCATATACATGTATATCCACATGTTAGAACAAAAATTCATCATCAATCCAACATATATTAATCAATATTTTCATCATCAAGTTCATACAAAATTCATAGCCCAAAGTGATAGTAACAACCCATTTGAATCAACTTTTTGAAGTCATACCATCCATTTAACCAAAATAAATTTTTCATACAACCCATCATATCCAAGATTCAAGCAACTGAAATCATACTCACATCCATGAAATTCTAGAATCAAAGTTTGAGTTAGCTCCCTTTACCTCTTGAAGACTGAAACACCTTAAACTCTTCTTCAAAGAGAGCAACTCCTCTCCTCCTTGCTAGACCAAGTTAGCCTCCACACTTAGTACACTTGGAATTTTCGTTCACCTCTCACCAAGGACCTCTCTACTCTCACCCAAAACTCCAAATCTGATTTGGAATTAAAAGAAGATGCTCCTAGACAACTAAGGACCCATGCACTTGGCACTTGGAAATAATAAATAACCAATGGACCATCCTAAACCCTTTTCCAGCCCCAAAACATGGTAGGAATGTCTCCAAAGGGTCCCTAAATATTCTCATCGTGCAGAACACAGCCTACCCACTCCAAAAAGTCGCAACTTGTAAAACTAAACTTAAAATTAACGCTGGATGCTAGCCCCTGGATAGCAAAACTGTCACGTTTTCCCCAGCTCGGTTAGACCCCTTCCCGAAGTCAAAAATATGCGTATGAGTAGTCAAATCAAAGATCTTTGAGTCTACTATCCAATGAAAAAAGAATCAACTCAATTGAAAATTTGTACAAATTTTCATAAATAAAATAGTAAACTATGTCAAACCTGACAGCATTCCATTTTACATTACAACTTGAACTTTTACAACTTGGTAATTTCTTGAGGTTCTAGGGTCTTACATGAACTATAACTACGCTTGGAAGAGTGGCTCTGAGAAGATGACTGTAGGTGCGTCGCGAATCCTCAAAGCTTCTTCCAGAGAGAAGACGCAGCGAAAATATGACAAAAACGAAGAAGAACAAGAAACAGAGGATTAAACTTGATAGAAACCCTAAAAGAAGAAGGAAACCTATTATGGACCAATTGATCGATGTAAATCTAAATTGAATTGGTGGAAAAGGTTTCTAATGGTGAAAACAAGGTTTTAATCGGTGGAATCAAAGGGAAATGGTGAAAAGGAGAAGAAACCCCAACGGAGGGTTTAGATCTATGAATGATTCGGTGGAAAATGAAGGATAGAGGAAATATAGATGATTTTGTGAGTGAAGAAGGCTTGTCGTGATGATGAACGGAGATGTCGAGAAATGCGAGTGAGAGGGATGAGACGAAGAGCGGAAGAAAGGAATGAGAGTGAGATTGAACTTGAAATGAAATCTAGCAAGAGGGAAATGCGAAAAATTAAAGAGGAAGAGATATTATAACTGATTTTTAAAACTCCGTTATAATACATCAATAATAGGTTTTGAACTTATTTACAAGTTTACCACCGCATTTCATATTATAACTGATTTTTAAAACTACGTTATAATATGTCTTAAACTTATTTACAAGTTTGCCACCGCGTTTCATATTATAACTGATTTACAAAATTACGTTATAATATGTTATATTTTTATTACCATCTTGCCACCGGTCAACCTAGTATGACGAATAATTTTTATACGTCATAATAGGTTCGTTATAGAAAGGTATTTTTCCACTAGTGAAACCTTAAAAGTTGAAGATGGAAGCTCCCGCATCCAAATCCGCCCTCAAAGAGTGGAAGAGTGTGTTGTTGTGCCCGGGCATGCTGCGATACCAAAACTGACGCTTAGCTTCCCTCAAAGGGCAAGCAGGCGTGGTTTAAGAAAAGTGGCGCTCAGCGCCCCAAAAAGGGCGCCCAGGCGGTGTGCGATACTAAAACTGATGCTCAACTTCACTTGAAGGGCAAGCAGGCATGGTTCTTCAAGAAAAGTCGCGCTCAACACCCCAAAGAGGACGCCCAGGAGGTGTGTGGTAGGATTTGGCGCTGAGGGCTCCAAAAAGGGCGCTCAAGGTTCGGGCCTTCCTTCTTTCTGATGCTTTTTCAGCTCTTTCCAAGCTCCATCTCCTTGGCACTTCAACTCTGCTTCCCATATTATCTCATTTACTGCCAAAAGAAGGGAATTTAGTCATAAACTCCTTAAGTTCAACCTCAACTCTCTTATTCACACAACTTAACAGAAAAACATGATTTCAAGAAAGTTTCTAAGTAGAAAAGGGTGCATTTAGAATCAAAATCACATCACAAATAGCAATATTTTCAATCGTTATCACCTGGGAGCTGGTTGTCACGCAATCACGCCTGGTTGCCCTCTTCAGGGGCCCTCAACGCTAGTGGTCGCGCAAGGACGGTTGCTTGCCCTCTTCCGGGGCACTCAGCGGTGAAGGCCACGCAACCACAGCTGGTTTCCCTTCTCTAGTGCGTTGAGCGCCAGTTACACCGCAACATGCCTGGTTGCCCACTCAAGGGGTGCTAAGCGCCACTCTTTGCGTAGTCTTGCCTGGTTGCCCCCCAGTTGGGATGCTGAGCGCTAGTGACGTTGGCCTATGTGGCACTTGTGATCTATTTAAAGGCTTTTACGCACTAGGGTTCACATCTTTTGACGGCTGAAGCACATAAACGCTATTTTCGACCTTTTGGAGGAAGATTTGGCATGTGGCAGCTTTCCTTTTCTCTTTCTAGGGTTTCCATATCATTTACATTCTTCCATTGTAAGCCAAGGTTCTCCATCACAATGGAGAGCTAAATTCATTTGTTGTTGGGGAAAGATGTAACCTTTCAACTTCATGTAGTTGAACATGTTTTGAATATTTTATGTTTCTTTCATTGAATGCTAGTGATTTTCTCCTATTCTTAATGCTTGTTATGTTTTTGGCCATTCATAGCTCGATGATTGGATTTATTTGTTATTGGGAAATACTTAGGAACCATGATCGAGAGGATTTCACCTAAAGAAATTATTATCAAGGGATAGAAATAGGACGTTTAGTTGTCTTAAGCTTCTTTTCTTAATGTCGAATTGGTTATTACGGCTTCAAGGGATTGTTGTCTAATAATCAAGGCTAGGCTTTTTACGCCAAGGGATTGGGTTCTAAGTAATTTTGTAAGTGACATAGGATTCCAATGAAGAAGATGTGTTCTAATGTGCATGAAAGTGAAGTAGGTGAAATCCAACCCCAACAACATCATCATCTCATATCATTTCAATACCATTCATTCCTTCTTGTTTTAGCTTCAAAAGATCAATTTTACATTCAAGTTATTATGTTTACTTTTATTGCATTAAATTTCATTCAATGGAATCGTTCTTTAGTCTTAACTAGTTAATTTATTATACGATTGTTCGGTGTCACGGGTCTCTTGGGAAACGATACTTGGTCTTACCATTTTATATTACTTGATACGATTTGGTACACTTGCCAATGAGTTAACAGAGGTTAAAAGTTCATTCACTATATCTTAGCACGAGACCTTCTTCTTTTTTACTCAAATTTTTCTCGAACGAAGTTTAGCGACAAATACATATAATCTTTCTTTCATTTTATACAAATGCATGTTGATTAACTACTTTAGGTATGATTTTCGTTTGTTCGATTAACTACTTTAGGTATGATTAATGTCAAATATTACAATTTTTCAACATTAATCAACGTTGGATATTGTTCTATGTCCGAGGTTAATTAACATTGGAAAATGGTTATAATCGACGTCAATTAATGTCAAATTTTTTATTTTTAACATCAATTTAACGTCTCTCAATATGACGTTGATATTTTATGGGAGGTTCAAAACCCAAAAAAAATACAGACGTCAAAACTTTTTTACACTAGTGAAAAACAATTTCATATATATATATATATATATATATATATATATATATATATATATCAACGAAAATAAAAATTTAGGAGACATTCACCGAAAAATAATATTACTGATATTAATTGATAAAATTCTCACAAATATTAACTCAAATAGATAAATAATATTAATGTTACATCCACAAAACAGTAGTTTGGTCTTGATAAAAAAAGAAATCTAGTTTACATCAATTAAATATAGTTATATTAATATTACTAAAGAAAAGGGTATCTAGTATTGATAATAAATAGTTTTAACATATATAATAAGTATTTTAATTGAAAAGTAATCTAAACTTAAATAAACTAAAAATAAAATAAATTATATTTATATCAACTAAAAGCATATCGACGTTAATAAAAATAAGTAACAATAACTTATATCAATAAAAAATTGACAAAAGCGATCGAAAATAATCATAATAAAATATAAAAATTCTATTAACATCAAAAGTAAAATCAAATTGATGAAATTTCATGCGGACAATGGGTTAAAAATATTTCAGTTAAGATCAGATCAGAGCGTGAATATATATATATATATATATATATATATATATATATATATATATATATATATATATATGTATATATATATATATATATATATATATGTGTGTGTGTGTGTGTATAAAGATGGTTAATAGTATTATGAATTTAAAATTATAATATTTTAATTAAAATAATTTATGTTAAGTTTTTATCAAGTTTTGGAATTGTATATTTAAGCATTACATTTTACCATAAATTATTTTAAATTCTCTATAAAATAAATTATTCTCTTCAAACATTTACAAATGCAACAAAAATATGAAAGAATTTCAGTATGTTTATCTAATTACAAAACAAACTGGACACAATCTCTTTCTTGTCAGAACACTGCACTGAAACACACGGCATTTTTTGAATTCGATTACTTTGAAGTTAAAAGGTCAATCTTGGTAACCTATTTTATTCCAATAGCAGAGCAATAATTACTTTAAGCAGTTTATGCAACTGATTCCTGTATTGGAATTGATCCTCCCATAAAATGGAGTTACTGTGATTAGAAATAGTGCTTCACTTTTAGCGAACCAGTAAAAATCAAATTAATTAGATGCAAAATAGAAATCAGAAACTAGGCTTATAGTTTATTAATTGACCAACTGATATAAAATGAAGGAACCGAATAATCGTGTTGAAAGTCTCACAACGACTAGAGATAAGATTAACTTATAGTATATAAGTAGGTGTAAACCTTATCTTATAATCTGGTTTTGTAGTGTTGAATTAAACCTAAAGTTCACTTCTTAACATGATATCAAAGTCATTTAAAGCCTATTCTAGCGAGATTTTTGGACATATTGTTTCACCCACTATCGGGCTATTGTCAGACAATCTATTAATGTCTAGTCTCATGCTCAAGATGTATATACGTTGGCATGAGGAGATGTGTTACAAGTTTTACATCGATTAGAGTTAACGTCAATTTATAATATATAAGTGAATGCAAACCTCACCTTACAAACCAGTTTTGTAGAGTTGAGTTAAGTTTAAAGTTTACTTCTTAACACAAAAATCATCGTATCGTTATCTAAGTTTCTTGAACCATGAAGTCAAATGATGGTCAACAAAAATAGATGATACGTTAACTTGTCATCTAGATTTCAATAATGCATGCATATGGTGTTAGAAAACATCATCATCTAAAGTTGCCCTTTGTAATCACACAATATGGAGAAAGTTGATTCTTAACATTAATATTCACTAATTGATATGTGCCTTCTTCGTGAGGAAATCTACATCAAAGAGGAGAAAAGACTCACCTCATATCCTTTCAATCATGCATCATTTACACGTAACTGATTGACACAAGACTCCTCCCAAATTCCTAATTGCATTCGAAAGCCCTCCACTACCTATTTTGCTTTTTGACTAGACATTGATTACAACTTATGTCTCATTGCATATATAAGATATTTTTTCTTTCGTATGAATACGAAGTATCTTTGATTCATGAGGCAGAGGATTAGTTTCCCTAAATAATAATATCTATTTGTTTTGGCTCCATATCACATTAGGAAATGAGTGAAGATACGACAAAAATATATTTAGCAAATTATACTTTTAAAAGTAATTATTAAATTATTGTAATTTTATTTTCGATTGTTTTTAATACAAAAATATTTATCAAGTTATAAATATATCTAAATATTAATATGAGATGTTTACATTGAATTAATTATTTCTAAAGAATTAATTATTTCTAAAGAATTAATTATTTCTAAAGAATTAATTATTTCTAAAGATTTGGTCTTTGTTAAAAGTTTGAAAGTTGTTAGTTTTAGAAAGATTACATGACTTTTTGTATCCTAACCTTACAAATTCTGCAACACATTTATTATAGAAATTATTATGTAATGGACGAGATTTTATAACTTCTACAATCACTAGTAAAAATAGTGGATTTAAACTCGCACAATAGGCTTCGGTAGGAGCAACCGAAGCCTATCAAAACGTGGTGGTCTTTTCGTAGTTTAGTCGAACTTTTTTGCCTCGGTTCAAGGGGAACCGAGTTATATACATCATATGACCTCGGTTAAAATTTCAATCGATGTCTAACATCTTGAAAAATTCCTGCAGATTTGAATTTTGGCCTGACAACTTTTTGAATCTTGATCTACTGACTCAGTTCACTAGGGACCCGAGACATATACACCGTATGACCTCGGTTAAAAATCCTACCGATGCCTTAACACCTAAAAAATTACTTTTTGAATGAATCCTGATATTCTACCTCCTAGGGACCCGAAGCACGTTAATTGAATAATTTAGAAGCATGGGGAGAGATGGGCTCCGCCTTCAAACTGCTTTTGATTCAGAAGCAACACAACATAATCAACCGTGGTGCCACCGTTCTCGACCTCGGTTGCGCTTCTAGAGGGTGGCTCTAGGTGGCTTGTCAGAGCTTGGGACCCTTCCGCGGCGGAGGCTCTGTCCTTAGCGTCGACACCAAAAAAGTCAAGGTTCCCCTTCTTCACTACAATTCTAGGTTTCAAACCATCCCTTGCAGGTTTCGATTTTTGTATGGTGCTTTTCTCGTTGGAGGTTGAAGCTTTGCGGTTTCAGTCATGGAGGCGCGACTTGGGATTTAGGATTTATCTATTTTTGGGTTTGGTTTGATTTTGCAGGTTGACGTTGCCTGATGATGATGAATGGAGGTTGAACGGGGTTGCGCCATGGAGACGAACATGCAGGTTGGCGGCAGCGCTAGGTGGTGATGAACAGAGCTTCGTGATGGTGCGTCAATGGAGGTTTCTGGTGAAGAAGATGAGTGCGGCGACTTTCGATTGGGGTTTTTCTTATTGCAGGTCTGTGTTGATGGTGGTGGTGCAAATTAGGGTTTAATGACGACGACATTGACGGTGAAGATGATTAGTGGTGGTGCTAGGTTGCGATGATGGCTGCCGGCGGCACATGGTAGGTTCGTTGTGGATGACTGCCGGCTAGCTATGATCATCAGGCACAATGAGAATCTTAAGAGACAGGAGAGGAACAAATATATACTTTTGGTGGTTCAAAAAGGGATTTTCAAAACACAGAAAAGATGCGAGTGGAAAAGGCACTTCGGCAGCTTTATGGTTGTTTCTTCTACCGATTTCCAAATAGAGAATCCGCGATTGATGTGTATGATAGAATCCCTAGTAATATTAATATGTATATGTTGTTCAGGAATCAGAGTTATGAAGTTAAGTACTATGCAGAGTTTTATACTTGTGGTTGAGAACAAATATTAATATTGGAAGGTATCAGCCACTTGAGGAGAGGAAAACAGAGATGAACTTGGTCATCGTGTCTCACGGCCAAATGAAAATATGCTCGTCAATGGAAATATTCTCGTTAATGGAAATATTCATTTTGTTTACTTTATTAAATTAATAATAGGTTATTGAAATCTAAGAGGAATGTGTGTGAACAGGAGTGGTAAGAATCATGATCTTTTCACTTTTTACTATGGATATATATCTCCTGTAATCTTCATCTGCTTTTTAATTTTTGATGAAGTATTGATTAGTTGCTATTTATTTTTGCAGGCTACTCATAGATCTGGAAGACCTATCAAACCAAATCAATATGTAGCAGGCTCAAGACCCAATACATCATTTGAGATGATGCACAAAGGCTTGATCTCAGATATTTAAAGAAAAGTAAAAAACGTAAAAAAGGCTTGATCACCGTTTGGAGCTAAGATGTTGAAAGCGAAAAAGTAAAAAAAAATGCTTTATTGCCTTGGTTCAGAAGGAACCGAGGCAAAACTTTCTTAAAAAAAAAACCTTACTGCTTCGGTTACTTGTGAACCGAAGAAAAATCCTACCCCTTTTTTTCTCGGTTCTGAACCGAGGCAAAAAGCCTATCCCTTTTTGCCTCGCCTGTATATGCGTCGGTTTAGGAACCGCTACCTATGAGTGAAAATAACCACTGTCGTTTCCCTTGACTGCACTAGTGAATGTATTACAACATAAAAGTTTAAGAGTTCACTTAGAAACCTCCCTAGGCTGAATAAACGCAAGTGAGAGTTCACGAAGAACGTTTCTCACCGAGCGGTAAGCTCTAGGAGTTCACTTAAAACGTTCCCATAGGCTTATGAAACTCAAGTGAGAGTTCACGGAGAACGTTCCTCATCGAGAAGTAAGCTTTAGGTTGGCCAAGTGGTTTGTATGCAGGGTCTTGTCATCTACACTTAAGAAAAATAACAATTCGAATTTGAACGGTCTAAAAAAATGTAGCCAATCAAACGAACACATTTACAAGTTTAGACAATTAATATCAAGCTAGCTTAGGTTATGAGGTCGAATGGCGTAGCAAGCAAGACCGCTCAGTCTTCGATTGAACGTTTGAAGACCAAAATGAGGAAGCCACATTAGGATGTGTCACATGTGAGTTGTAGGTGCTTAATGTCCTCCGACTTGCACAAAAAAAAATAGTGGTAGACGTTGATCATGACAAGGTGCTCATTTGAGGCTCGAACTAGAACCAAACCATTGGAGCTTGACAAGGCTTAACATAGGCGGTTGATAACACTCTAAATTTGCCTATTTTCCTATGTTAAAATTATTTTCTTCAGCTTCTTTAGTCTTTAATTCTTTAGAAATAGAATAAATCAGTTTTAATACCTAAAAATAGCTTTTAAATAAAAATAGAGTTAATTTCTTCTTTTTAGGTAAATAAAATTAGCTTTGAAGTATATAGATTTTTCTTTTTCTTTTGTAGATAAAAAAGAAAACAAAATAAAAATAGTTTTAGAATAGGTTAATTTCTCTTAATTTCATTTTAACCCTTCTTTATTTCAAATTTTGGCAGATTAGGCTGTTTGAACAAATTCTCTATATTGGGCTGCTGCATTGGGCTATTGCAAATTAAGCTTAAGCTGTTGGATTTGGGGGTGCTGCTCCCTCCACCACCACACCTTTCTCCCTCCACCTTCCCTTTACTATTTTGCCCCTCAGTAAAATTTTATTTTTAAAGTTATTATTTTTTAATTTTACCCATTCACAACCTATTTCACTAATAACCTATTCTAGTCCCGTACATGAGTAAAATATTTTTCTTTTATTTTAACATTATACTTCTTTATCTCTTTCTTTCATCGTTGTGAGATACTACAAGTTACAAAGGTTGGTGGTGGTAGAAAGAATTATCAAGCAGTCTCCCTCTCGTGGTGCATTCGCTTTCGTGGTGCAGTGCGTGTCGTGCTTCCTCCAGGTGCGTATTCGAATAAACCTTGAAAACAAACCCTAAAATAAAAAAAGTAACCTTTAAACGGAGGTGACATCCTTCAACGGATGTCAACATCCGTTTAAGGTAAAACGGATGTCGACATCCGTTTTTCTTAAACGGATGTTAACATCCGTTGGAGGATGTTGACATCCGTTGGAGGATGTTGACATCCGTTGGAGGATGTTGACATCCGTTGGAGGATGTTGACATCCGTTGAAGGATGTCACCTCCGTTTAAAGGTTACGTTTTTTAGTTTAGGGTTTGTTTTATTAGGGGACATCAGTTGAAGGATGTCACCTCCGTTGATGTATACTTCCTCACGTTGGTCGACGCTCTGGACGCTCCTCCACACCACGGCGGCGACACTCCTTCACACTACGGCGGCAATGGAAGCTTTCAAACCAAAAAAAAAATTGGGAAGAAAAAGGAATGTAAGCGTAGGAGGTGGTACTCTGAAGCACCAACCTTCTTCTTCCACCACTACTCCTGACGAGGTCGTTCTCCGCCTCACGCAGGCACTGCAGCAACGTGACCAGGAAATCACTAATTTGAGAGCAGAGTTTACAAACTTTAAGGCCCTGGTCATGAGAGTGTTGCCTGGTACTTCACAGGATGAATTCAATATCCCTCCGACCCAGCCACATCAGTCCAACCCTCATCAGTCCAACCCTCATCAGTCCAACCCTCATCAGTCCAACCCTCATCAGTCCAACCCTCATCAGTCCAACCCACACCAGTCCAACCATCTATACAGGAGCAGGATGATGAAGATCATTCTGATGATAACTATGTACATTATTAGTTTCATTTTGTTATTAGTTGTTATAGAAACAATTGGATATTACAACATTTGGAGTTTACATCATTTGGATGTTAGATCAGTTGGATGATTTGGATGTTAGAACATCATTATGTTATATTGTTATATGTTATTAATATAAATACATGTTCTATGGATTAATGGATGTTCTATGGATTTTGATCAATGATTGCATTATTCAGATGCACATTATGCAGGTCTGTATGTGCTTGAAAACTGTTATGTAGGTTTGTTTGTGAACAATTTGGTTTCATAAGAAATACAATTGTGCATTAGATCTGCCTCCAACTTACCGAAGGCTTTTGGCCTTCGGTAATTACCGAAGGCTTCCGCCCTTCGGTAATTACCGAAGGCTTTTGGCCCTCGGTAATTACCGAAGGCTTTTGACCCTCGGTAATTACCGAAGGGTGTAAGCCCTCGGTAAATGTTAGCGACAAGAGATTTACCGAGGGCTCTTTGGCCGTCGATAAGCCGTCTGTAATTACCTTTTACCAATGGTTTTCGGCTGTTTCCGAGGGCTTCTGGCCTTCGGTAATGCCCTTCTTTTTTGTAGTGGCTTGAGCATAGAAACACACTTTTCACCCCTTGGGGGTAGATTTGGGGATGTGACATCTCTCCTCTTCTCTTTTTAGAGTTTTTCTATCTCTTTCATTCTTTCATTCCATTGTTCATATAGTTTCTCCATGATAATGGGGAACTAAACCTTATTTGTTGTTGGGAAACGATGTAATCCTTTGAAACTCTCATCTATTGAATTGATTTATATCATAAATGCTTTACTTCATTAACTGTTAGGGTTTTTCCTCTACGCTCTATGCATGCTTTGTTTAACTCATTCAATTGCATGATTATTGATTTTTTCGATATGGAGACATATGGGAAAATCTAGAACTGGGGAAATTCTCCCAAAAGCAATATTTCCTAGACATTGTGATCTAGTAATTAAGAGTAGGCTTTCTTCACCGAGACATCGAGTTTATGGTAAATTAGAAAGTGGCATTAACATTAATGAAGAAGATGAATTCTTATATGCATGAGAGTGATTTGGTGAAATCTAAACCCCAACAACATATTCATCTCATATTTTCAATATCATCCATTCACCCTTGTGTTTAGCCTCAATTGATCAAATTTGCATTCATGTTTATTTTTATTGCATTTGCATTCAAAACCCCCAAAAATTGTTCTTAAGTCTTAATTGGTTAAGCGATTACATAACTGTATAGTGTCGTGAGTCTCTTGGGAAACGATACTTGGTCTTACCATTTATTATTACTTGATACGATTCGCTACACTTGCCGGAGTGTTAACAGCCCCGCTCTTGGTAAGAGAAACTAGCTATAACTTTTCTTACAAGAAGTAATTTGATTGAACATTGCATGTATCACATTAGCATCATACCCCATTTCCATTACTTTTGTGTTCATTAATATCCATCCACTTCATTGTTACTCTTCAAATCATTCTTCCATGTATGTTATTCCATTTCCATATCTTACCAATACTATAGCATATCACATTTCATTTTCTTACATCTGATTTAGGAAATTTAGAGTGTTATCACACCCCCACAATTACACAACTGACCTCTTAGCAGGAACAAACTAAAACTAAAAAGAAAAAGAAAAGACTCAATTTACAAAGGGAAAGGATGAACACAAACCAAGGAATATTGGACACTATCACAACTCATTCAAACCTGCGAAAACAACCAATTCCTAGCTATTTCATCAAATCAGAACTACACAAAAGAATTCCTAACTTCAAACTCAAGCTTGAGCAACTCCAATAAATGAGAAATGGTTTAATTCACTAAAAAATCAGCCAAGAAAACATGGAAAAGTAGCAGTGAGCTTCAACCTTGTTAAAAAAGAATGGCTCAATTTCTCACACTAAGAGGGGGGTGGTGAATTGGTGAAGTATAAAATTTAAAACTTTCAAAATCTTGTTATCAATAAATGATGCCTTTATAACTTTCTTGAAATGCAAGGTAAAAGACTTGTTTATGCAGTGAAAATTAAATCGATTGAGTAAAATAAGAAGTCGACTGAATAAAAGAGTGTAGGGATAGAAAGATCAAGCACTGAGTTTTTATACTAGTTCTGCCAAGCCTACATCCAGTGTCCTTCCAACCACAGGAAGCCAATGCTATATAATGATCAAGGTTTTTTCCAAAAAGGCTTTTATAGCGACCTCACGTCAAAAATATAAAACACATCTCTAACCCTCTAATCAAAATATAGGCAGTATACAAACAGACTAGCAGCAAGAATCCCTTCTCCTGCAGTCCAAACCCTTTGAGCCACCCTCAAAGTCAAGAATGCAACACGCTCTTCTTCTTGTAATCACAATACGGAACCTCAGTCTAATCTTCACAAGATTGTAGCCTCTAATATCTCAGTTACACCCAATGTGCAGATATGATCAGTCTTTGTACGTGCAATTAACTTGCTCTTCAAGAATCCACAAGTAGATGATCATCATGCACTAGTGCAGAAAGGGCTTTAGACGTCTGTTATTTTGGCCTTTTAACGTCCGACATGCACCCGACGTCTTTGTGGGTGACGTTAACCAGACGTCTGTTGTGCCAGCACGAACGTCTATATAGACGTCGGTTGTGTCGGAACGGACGTCTATATGGCTGAACGGGTTATTTAGGGTTACGGGGTTTGGACGTCTGTTTGTGCACTGCCAGACGTCTAAGGGTCACTCAATGAAAATTATAATAACACGTCAAAAACATGCATACACAAAACCCTATCAAAAAATTATTAACGAAGAAACTAACCTGAAGAGCAGATTCGAAATGAAAATTGAGGGAAATGGAGGAGTGCACGACCTAAAACGTAGGCCAAAAAACGCCGCCCAAGAACACGCAACAAACTGCACCAAAACGCACTGAAAACGATTTTTAATCGGTCCAAATGAAAGATATTTCATCACTGAACAATTTAATCGGAATAAAAGTAAGATTAAATGGTCCAAAATAGATAAAAACCAACCTGGAAATTCAAGGCGCAGAGGGAACTCTCACGGAAGCGCGTAACTCCTCGCGGGTTCGCGTTTTGGTATATATGTCCTTCTTTTAAACGTCTTTTGAACGTCCGTTCTGGAGGGGGCCGGACGTCTACAATACGTCCGGCCCCCTCCAGAACGGACGTTCAAAAGGCTGAAGCAATAACACTAAACATAATAAAAAAATGATATCCTAATTTGAGTCAGATGTCTCCATAGACTCCTCTTCTAGTGTGTCTTCTTCATCATCAGATTCACTTGCTGAGGAAGTTCTGAGAGCATCTTCATCTAGTTTCTTCTGAATCATGTTCATAGAGTTTTCAACTTTTGAAATTCTTGTTGAAAACCTTTGAAATTGATCCGCAACAAGTCTTTCAAACTTAATGTGTGGAGTGAAGGTAGAAGGAGTTTCATCAACATCCTCAATAGGTGTACGGACATCCTTGAACACCAAACCATCTTTTGTTTTCTTTAGACCATTAAAGGTCAATGCTACTGATAAGCTATCATTGAAGCTATCAAATTAATACTACTTTTCAAGGCAACTTCAGTATTGCCAAGTAGTATTCAAGAAAGTAGATAGGGTTAAAGTAACCCTGAGTCGTCTCCCAATGAATACGGAATCACTTTTAAATATTGGAATCTTATGAATGCAATGCAATGATAAAAGGGATGTTTGGAGAATGTTAAAAGAACAAATAAGAAACTTAAAAACGATTATAATGAAATAGGCTAATTCCACTGCTTTTCCAAAATAGATTCATCATCGGTTATTCACAGATAATTGTTCAATTGATTATTATTTAAGTTTCAAATTAATTAAAGTACATTCTTAATTAATTTGAGGGCGATCATGCATTTAACCAAAGTAAATTCTCAATCAAATGCAAAATCTTTCTAGATTATTCAATATAAATTCAACCAAAGTACATTCTCAATCAAATCCTATTGTGTTTAATCATGTCTATTCTTAAATCTCCTAACCAAGTTAAAAGTTAATCAATTAAAGTAAATTCTCAATTGATTATAATTGAAATTATTACTACCAATCAAAGTACATTCTCAATTGATAGTAAAAATCATTTAATCATATGAAAGTTCCTAAATTAAATCAAAGTAGATTCTCAATTAAACCTAGAAACCCTAGAACTCATATAATCAATATGCATGTAGATTCAAACACATTATGATGCAAAAATCTTTACTTTTAACAAGATAGAGAGATGAAAGACATAGAGAGAGAACAACTTAAATCAATAATAAAAATAAACAATTGCATTAATTGAACGTAACCTCAGAATCCATAATGAAATTACAACAGAATAGCCCTAGATGCTTAGCTCTCCATGAATGGAGTTGAATACAAGATGAAAGAAAAGTGAGAGGAATATGAGAGAATGAATGAATTAAGTGAAGTCCCCTTTTTCTGCCTCCCTTGGGTCTCTTTATATAGGCTTGATTGGGCTTGGACTTTGAATAGTTTGTTGATAAGATATTTTCTGTTGATATATTATATCTTTCAAATATTCATTAGATTAAATCAGTTTTAAAGAATATTTGATAGATATTAACTCAATTATCTTATATCCTATATCTTCCAAATAACTAAAAGATTTAGATAATGATAAAATTATTTGGAAGATATTTTCTGTTGATATTCCCAAATTAAATTCAACAACTGAATTTTATCTTTTAGATTTTCTGACTTTCCAAAATTTTACAAATACCCTGAAATTTCCTCTATTTGCACTTTAGCCCCTTCAGAATTCTCCAAAATTGCACCAAAACCCCTGTTTGACCAACTTTTACCAGCTTTGACTGAGGAAGGGCGCGACCAATGAGAACTTGCCACGTGGCAACCCTCTTTCTCACCCAATTAGGATTTCAAATAAAATCTTATTTTGGCCTTAATTTGCAATTTGGACCAATAAAGTTTCAATTTCAGCTGCACAAATAAATATTAGAACATCCAAGAATAATTTATGCAACTAAAAATCACTTTTTAAGTCTCTTTTTATTCCCAAACCCAAAATTTCCAATCATCACAAATCCTCTTTAAATCAATCATTCAAGCACATGAATTTCATCAAAAATTTATTTTAAAGCATAAATGTGGGCATAAATATGCACTCATCAGCTACTTTTCCTATTTCATTTTATTTGGTGCACCCAAATTTTTTTTCACCAGTAAGATCAACTTGATGATGCTTTTTTAAACTGGATTTTGGTTCCACAAAATCAAAACAAACTAAGTTTCCCCACTAATGAAGTATAAGGACAACCTACGTATCAATCCTTGGACTCGGTACAATTAAGTTTAAAGTGTAAAGTTAATTCCTGTTATTTTATTTACTACTAACCAAAATACAAGGTGGGGAAATTAAAAATGAAAGAAGGAAATTAAAAAAAAATAAAATCAATAAGAATTTATAATCTATGAAACAAAGTTGCAATTTCAAAAATATAAAACAAGTAACTAGACCTACAAGTTGCAGATAAAAGACTCAAACTAAAATGAAGAACAATTTAGCAAGTAACACATGAACTACACTACAGTTACCAATACCTACAAGCATAACTGGTGAACCTATGCTAAACTCTCAAGAAATCAGAAATGCAACCAAATTGAACAGAACTTAAAACTCAAGATTGAAAAGCTTCATATCAATAAGAATGTAACGGCTGAAACAGAAGTAAAGCAGATTATAAATTCTAAAATACTTAAAGTAAACAACCAGAACATCAAAACTCAAACTGAACTTCAACTATCACTATCAAAAGCAAAGAACAGAGGCAAATGTGCAATAGATTGAAAGAAAGAGTCTCAATTACTCTTCAGAAAGACATTATGAGAAAGTTAAGCCCTCTTTGGGGTCCTTTTAGTTCATATTTCAGAACTTGAAATGGCAATTCTCACTCAATTATTCAACCAATGCACACGTTCACAAGAACGAAAATATAACACTGAAATTGAACTTAGTCCAACAATTATGAAGCTTAACATCTCTCAAGAAGACTTCTTGAAAATCTAGCCCACCTCGGGGTCCTATTACATCCAAAACAGATGAAAAAATTTGCATGTTTTCCTTCAAAATTCTCAAACACAGTCCAATTACACAATTTAAATCACACATACTAGAAATAATAGAAAGAAAATTGTAGAAACATAAATTTGAATGAATCTTTATGCATTGGACTCATCTCTGACTCGAGAAGACATCTCGACAAAGAATGCTCATTGTGGAGTCATTTAATTCCAAAAAGGAATCACAGAATGCACAGTTCTAGAGTCCAAATTAATTTCTCAAAATATAACAAGTGCAGAAATCAAAAGCAAAGAACAAAATCGAAACGCAAACAAGAATAGAACAAAAACACAAAACTGAACTTTATTAACATGAAAAAGGAATTACACAATACCAGATTCACCAATTCACTCGCAGTCTATCACCCTCGCAAGCCTATCGGCGAAATCCAGCATACAAGAACTCTACCTCTAAGAAAAGTGAGTAAAAACCCTAATCTAAAGAATTTGTAAAACTGTGTAACTGAAAGTGAATATATCTATTTACATGGCATAAGCCCCTTTTTATAGGGTCTAAAAAGAAAAAAGAAAATGAAAGAGGGAAAAGAGGAGACTTGCTCGTGAAGCTTTAATCTTCTCTTCACCGGATGGTCAGGAGTTGCTTTCTTTCCAAGCCCTCCAATCAACTTGAGCTTCTCACTGATCAACACCCGTCACGTGCCTCTGGTCTTCAATCTTCTGGTAAGTGGTATGAGGTTAGCTTTCTCTTCCTCCTTCATTCTCTCGCGTTCTCCCAGCCCTAGCTCGTGGGTTTCTTTGTTGCTAAATGATATGTGTGAGACGAGGACCCCTAAGGTAGTGGCAGCCACTAAAACGTTGTGTTTCACTTAATTTTTGGCCCAATCCAGCGGCCCAACCCATTCTATTCTCAACAGCAACAACAGTGCATTGCAAGTGCCAGCGGTCCAAATGTGCAACAGACAAAGCCACTCCAAAACGTTGCGCTCATTAATAACCCAATTTCCATTCCAATTTCACCAGCCCAAATCAGATTTCATCTTAGCCTAATTTACCTCTGTACAAAACAGCCCAATTAAGAAAAATAAAAGAATTAAAGGGTAAAAATGAAAATAAGAACAGCAAGAAAAAAACCATATGCAATTAAAACCTAATTAAAACAAAACATTTTTATTGAAATATTTTTAGAAAAAAAAAATAATTTCCTAATTATTAACAAAAACTAAAAATTACATCTAAAAACCTATTTTTAACTAAAATTTCACAAAACCTAAGATTTAATAGAAAAACCTAAAACCAATCTAATTTTATACAATTAAGAACAAAAAGAAGCTAAAAAAGACTCCTAAACACAGAAAAATATGTAAAATTAGGGAGTTATGATGCTTCAATACATTGTTGATAAAAACACCATAGCATAGATTATGTCCACGACAACTTGCAATTTCAATCATGTGATCACTCATAACAATAACCTAGTTGGTTGGTATTCGGGTTTTATGGCATGAACCAAAAATAATTCTTCAGTAGTTAGACGATCAAGTCTACCTCTTCCAGGTAGTATTACTTAAGCAAGTACAAAAGCACACACTTTTTCTTTCATTTTCAAACTACCAAGTAGATACGGCTTGTATACCTTTAGCCTTTTTGGATATCTCTGAAATTCCTTGTAAATCCTATTTTTGTTGGTCCTTTGGTTAAGTTCAAAATTTTTTTCATGAGACATGAAGCCTTATGCTTTGAGACCAGTAAAAGATAGCCATATTTCATCATCAATTTTAATATCGATACCTTCAAATTATGGTAGAAGACTTCTACCAGGTCAGGATAGCAATCACCGGTCATTTGAACAAATTTTGCAAGACCCTTATCAACAAGCCATTCTTGAAAGAGAAACCCTTTCCTTCTGAATAATTCCAGATCCAAGAACTTTTGAGGGACCACCTCGAAGTGTTTTCTATAACATCCAAATTTGTATCGTTCTTCGTCATCACTGATCCACCCATTTGGACTAGCATTTCTTACAAAGTATGCCGCTTTCTTTCCACACCGTGAAGATGAAGAACCCATTTGAGAATTGGATTTAGAGATTTACAAGAAGGGTTTAAGAATCTAGTTTTTAACAATGATACAGGATAGATTTACAAATTAAATATAATATCAGAAAAGCACGTCAAATACCATGACAACATGATGTTCTATGGTCGTAATTATTCAAACCAGTGCGCCACTATGTTTTCTTTTTTTTTTCTTTTAATCAAACTATATGACGGCGTATACTGTTGGGGCTTCAACGTTTTATTTGACTGCACAAGAGAAAGGGTCAGTCCCTTTATTATTATTTTTTTCTTTTTCTTTTACACCAACAACAAAACGTCGAATTCTATGGGGGCTTGGACGTTTATTTTGCCATTAGAAATGAAGAGATGAATGTCAAATTGTGCCAATATTTGATGTCCACTTAATATGATAAAGGTTTAATCATCTCGGACAATCCTATTTGTGCAAGATCGTCTCAATTAGGTCCTCATATTGTAAATTTCAATTAGGTCCTTTATCATGAAAAATTGAATCAATTTAGTCCTCGCCATTAATTAAGCTGGACAGTGTTAAAAGTTGTGGTGCGTGACTTGGTGACATAACCAAGTTTTACTGACGTAGCAGAGGTTGGTCGCCTTGGGTGGATTTTTTTTATTTATAGTTTTAAATAAGTTTAATTTAATCAAAACACAGCTTATTATCATACCCCTATTCCCAAAATACCCTTCTTCACTACCTCCAATACTTGAATTGGTCTGAATCACCCAAATGAATGGTTCTTCACATGACTCCAGGGCTCCATTGAGCTCTTCCATCTCCTCCGAGGTGGGACCCACCTCTGTACCAAATGGGTCACTGGGTCACTTCTTCGATCACGCTGAACCGGCGAGATCGTGGTGGAGGTGGTGATGAGAACTGGGCGATTTGAATGTGAGGGTGTTGAAGAAGGGAACAGGAAAGAAAAGTTCATCTTCTGTCTTCACTCTGTTTGACATTTTCACTTTCTCAACAAATCCAAAATCCTCAAAAAAAATGAGATTAGGTCAAATAGTCCAACTTTAAAGAAGATCCACTAAACACCGATTGTCTAGAAAAGAGGCCACCACAGAAAATATTAGCTCTAGTGCTCAGGCTAAAAGAAAACCGACACAAGCTAAATCTGAAACAAAATGTAAACAGAGGCAAGAGAACATTGGAAACCCCAAAAATGGCAACAGGGTTCTGATCAAAGACGGTCTGCGTAACTGAGACCTGTACAATGCCGGTGTTGATGGCAATAAAGTCATTCACACGTGAAATGTTGACTGTGAAACTACCAGCACCCATGGCCTTAGTGGCGAGGGTGGGTTGGAAGGGGTTCACAACCGATTCAAGCGAGCCAAGAGGGTAATAGGAATGGAGGACATAGAATTTGAGAACCACCCCTTTTTTATCTCCAGGTAGAGAGTGAAGGGCCACAGAAGGTGGAAGATCAGTAAAGGCATCATCCACCGGTACGAAAAGAGTGATTCCAACATCACCCTAAAATTGGAAATTAAACAGTTAGTTAAATGTCAAAGTCTAAATAATGTACATATGATAGAGAGTTTCACATCAACAACATGTAGAAACTAACTAATGAAATTCAAACTCAGTATCTGAATCACCAACACTACTTGAACTACGCCAGAGGCTGCGAGCATTGAGACGACGACGTTGAAGTTGTGGCCGTCAATTAGGGCTTTGGCGATGTTGAGGACGATGTTGGGGCGGGTTTCAGACGCCATGAGGTCAAGGTCGTAGGGAATGAGGAGGGAATTGACGGCGAAGATGGTGACATTGTAGGGTAGGGTTTTGACGAGGGACAAAACGGTGACGTTTGAGGGGGAGAAGGGGGGAACGGATCGAGACGAGGCCGGATTGGGGGTCGTGCATGAGGATTTTGAAACACACTTCTCCTAGTGGGAGCCGCTAGGAGTTTCCAAGGGTGCGGCGGGGGAGGCGGAGGGAGATGGCGGGGAGAGGATAAAGAGGAAGAGGATGAATGAGATAAAGAAGAAGGATAGTTTTTCAAAATTTTAAATAATTAAATTCCACGTCACATATTCATGTTGCAAAGTCAGCATCCTACATCACTGCAATCTTAACGCTGTTATAACAAAATTAATGGCACTCCAATTGACTCAATTTTACAAAAACAGGGACCTAATTGAGAATATTTACAATACAAGGATATAATTGAGACGACTCTGCACAAATAGGGATGTCCAAGATGATTAAACCTATGATAAATAATGATAAATGTTGTAACGAAGATATCCGCGTCTAGTTCTAACATAATTCGACGTCTACTTAATATGGGAAAGGCAGTTTGCTGGTCATGATAAATGTTGTTACTAGAAATGAAGAGATTCACATCCAATTTTTACAATATGCGACGTCTACTTTATATGGGAAAAGGCAGTTTGTTGGTTTCTAGAAACGAAGATATTCATGTCCAATTTTTACAATAAGCGACGTCAACTTTAAAAATTATTCATTTTAAAACATTAAGTTTATTAATTTTTAAGTTCCCTGTTAAAGGTTTTCATCGAATTCGATAAGTGTTAACATTTTCCTCTGGTTTTCCATCATGCCTTCATCGTTAACAAAGAAATGTCTTTGTTTAGTGGAGGAATTGATGGAGAACCAAAGGAAAAAGTTAGCATGAATTTGGTTAAGGAACTGATGTAGTGTAGGTTTTCAAAGGGTACTACTTGAAATTCATAAGTGTTAACATTTTCCTCTAGTTTTCCACCATTCCTTCATTGTTAACAAAGAATTGTCTTCGTTTAGTGGAGGAATTAATGGAAAACCAAAGGAAAAAGTTAACATGAATTTGGTTATGGAAGTTATGTAGTGTAGGTTTCCAAATGGTACTTCTTGAAAAGAAATCCAAATCTATTAACTTATATGTCTTTGGATTTCTATTGCTCCTTCATGCATCACCCAAACTTTTGTGACCTTGAAAGAGCTAAGAGAAAAACCAAAGACAGAATCTTAACAGAGTGACAGGTTACGCATAAATTTTATAAGTGGAGGTCAACATCAAGGATCCGAAACTGTATTTAAAGAAAGTGGACTTGAACTTTGACGTCGACTTTGTAAGAAACGACAGTTTTTTGGTCATCATAAATGCTATTGTAAGAAACGAAGATATGAACGTCGAATTTAGAAAATCTTTGACGTTAATTGTGCATGCGAAAGTGTATTTGGTTAGTCTTGATAAATGTTGTTGTTACAAACGAAAAGATTAAAGTCGAAGTCTGACACCACTCGACATATGTGGGAAAGGCAGTTTGTTGCTCATCATAAATTACAAACGATGAGATTCACGTTGAATTAGGAAGCGGTTCGTCGTTAATTAGTTGGATGATTCGTTTTTTAAGTTTTGCTCTAGTTTTTTTTTTTACAATCAGATTTCAGAGCAAACAAATTCATTATGAAAAACAACTTGAGAAAACTTAAAACAAGAATCATCCAAATATACCATTGTACAGTTTGATCATTTTTGAATGATTCATTTATTATGTTTTCCTGGAGTTGTTTTCTACCAGAAATCAGATCCACTGTTTCTTTAGAAAACAACTTCAAGAAACTTAGTAATCAAATCATATATACAATGGGACGTCAAGTGCTATAAGTATTCAACGTAAAACTCCTTATTTTTACAAAGCGTATGTTCATAAACGAAAACAAAAACAAAAGAAATACATAATAACACTAAATATTGATAGGGGAGCATAGTGTTAGCTAAACCCAATCCTTGTGATGTTGGTTTTGATGATGACAACACATTGTTAATAAAAACATGTATGTGAGTACTATGTGATATAAAAATTGAATGTGTACATGTTTACTGTGTAATATGCACGTATTGTGTTTGTCACATTTGTTGAACATATTATATTGATTGATGCATATTATTGTGTTTGTCACATTTGTTGAAGATATTTTTTTTTATTGATGCATACTATTGTGTTTATGAAGGCATTATATCTGTGTTTATGTCACATGTTTTGGTGATATGAAAATCACAAGCACAAAAGCATATCTACATGACTAAATCGATTACATTGGAATGATAATCAATTAAGGTAATGAGATAACTTGAGTTTTACACTGTGGCAAAACAACTAGTTTTGAATCGATTACTTTAGTTGGTGAATCGATTAAAACTCGTGCGTTTGCATATATCTTTTGCAAAATGTGTTGTGATGTGTTTTGGAAAGAAAAGTTTTGAAAAACCTTTTAATTATTAAAGCTTAATAAATTACGTGAATTGTGTATTCAATTAAGTCTGTTAAGATTTGAAAATTGATTTCATATGGTCATAACTGCTATAACGGTCATATTTTTAAACATGTTTGACCAGCATTTAATGGAAATCGATTGTATTAATTGCATATTCAATTCAGGAACCAAATTGGTTGTAATTCTGTTACACCTGTTTAACGTAACCGATAATGTAATTTGGCTAATCGATTTCATAGCGTCAGGACTGACAAAAACTATATATTGACGCATTGATTGATTTTCTGTAAGACAATGGAGAATTCCACTTTCCTATCTGATTGATATTTGTTTGAGAAGTTTCATAGAGTGATACAAAGCTCCAAGAATCAAGAAAGAAAGTGTTTTACAAATATTGAAGAATTCTTGAGTAGCAAATGTAACTGGATTGAAGAGACTGGCCGTTTTGCACAACTGAGGTGCTTTCTGTGTGATCAGGAGGAGAAGATTCAAAATCTTTGATTTGTGCTTCCTTGTGCGTGCGGCCAGGAAGAAAGAGCGGGAAGTTCTTTGCACTTTGAGAGGTGTCTCAAAGGGGTGACTGCAGGAGAGGATTGTTCTTGCTGCAAGGTCTTGTTATTGGCTATATTAGATTAGTGAGTTAGAGAGGTGGTTTACATTTTGATAGATTGGTCGGTGTAAAGCCTTGCTGTAAAAACTAAGATCTTTATAGTGCAATTGGCTTTCAATCTCAGGTTGATTGAAAGGACACTGGATGTAGGTATTGAGGCCAAATTAACATCATCTTTGTATGTTGATAACAGTTGAAAAACTGTTATTTTTATGTTGATAACAGTTGAAAAACTGTTATTTTCATAGTTAAAATTGACGTCAATTACAACCTTTATGACTTAGAAATTAGCTTGAACTCATGATTTTGTTGAATTGTTGGAAATAACAGAGTTGAAGGTGAATTTAATGGTTTTGCGCTAGATTCCCTTGATTTTGTAGGCTAATTGAATGGTTTGAAAGAAGAGTTGAAGTACCGAATGATTGGAATGCAGAAAAGTCAACCAGTCAACCAAGAAAGTCGACCAGTCAACCAGAATGCAGAAAAGTCAACCAGAGTGCAGAAAAAGTTGCGACCGAGTGGCGCTGAGCGGTAATTTCCGCTGAGCGCCAGTTTTCAAGTGCCGAAATCACCGCTGAGGGGCAAAAATAGCAGCTGAGGGAAAAAACTGAGGTGCCGCACTTGCCGTTGAGCGGTAAAAACCGCTGAGCGGCACTTTTCTGGGCTTGGGCCTACTTTTCTGTATTTTTTAGAATAGTATATAAGCTTTAGGACGTTCTAGGGTTTGTATCTTTGGCTGGGACGAAGCAGAAACACACTTTTCACCCCTTGGGGTAGAAATGGGGATGGTGACGGCTCTCCTCTTCTCTTTCTTGGGTTTTTCTATCTCTTCCATTCTTTCATTCCATTGTTCATCTAGTTCTTCCATGAGGATGGAGAACTAAACTTATTTTGTTGTTGGGGAATCAATGTAAATCCTTAGAAACTCTCTTGTATGGAATTTGTTCTTCAAGATCATTTTTATGATACATGCTTTCTTTCATTAATTGTTAGAGATATTCTCCTTTGCTCAAATGCTTGTGATATTTTATTCATGTATGGCATAAATCTTATGATTTGTAAGTATCAGAAGATTTCGTACCCCTAGGGTTGGACGATTTGGGGATGTGACAGCTCTCCTCTTCTCTCCCTAGGATTATTATTGAGAGATATCTTACAAATCATGATCTGGGGAATTCTTCCAATAGTATATTACAAACCTAGACAAAGGAGTATGATAGTTGATTGCCTTTAAGCTTCTGTTCACTATAATGCATGATTAATTGCTAGGGAGACAAGACATTGTAAACTAGTGATTATGATTATGCTTTCTTTGCTGAGACATCGGGTTTAAAGTAATTTAGAAAGTGGCATTAACATTAATGAAAAGAATGATGAATTCTTAAATACAAGAGAGTGGATAGGATGAAATTGATAAACCCCAACAACATATTTATCCATATATTTCAATTCACTTGTTTTGTTTCTTCTTGCCCATTGATCATCACATGCATACATATTTACTTTTCAGTCTTTTGCATTTGAAACTTACAACAATTTGTTCACAAGTCTTAATTAATCAACAAATCACACAATTGTCTAGGTCGTGAGTCCTTTGGGAGAACGATACTTGGTCTTACCAGGTTTATTACTTGATACGATTCGGTTACACTTGCCGAGGGTTAACAAGTTTTTGACTCCGTTTTCGGGGATTGAAGATTTGTTCATCATATGTCTTATGTTTTAATTTTGTTGAAGTGGTGTTTGATGGGGTTATATTGTAATGTTTGTTTGTTAGTTAATGAAGATTCTGGTTGTAATGACATTGTACGTGTAATGAGATTGTGTTTGTGTTATTCTTCAAGTGTAGTGATCATGTGTTATGTATTTTACATTGCCCCCTCTTTCTGTCATCAGTTAATTTTGACAGCCACTAAAAGTGTTCCATAACTTTATTTTTCATTGCTCTGATAAACTAATAATGAAATGAAGTAATCCTAAAAACCATATCTAATGTAGATGCTTACCCATAAAAATAGAAAGAATGAATAAAACATGAAAGTTGGTGTTGCCAATACAATTTTTCAGTTTGCCTAATTTTTATATTGAGTAGTGTAAAATTTCATCAGCATAAAGTTTTACGTTTAATATTAACAATATGTACAAACCATCAATATTAACAAGGTCAATAAACTTAATGAACATCACTTGAGAAGCTGCCAAACCATCAATTTTAACAACCTGGCACTTCAAAACACAAACAAAATCGCAACCAAGGTAGTGGAAACACATACATTTAGGGTAAATGATCCAAAATTGACCTTTTTTCTTCCTTGCACTCATGAACGAAGTAGTTGGTTCACCTAAAAGTGGTGGACCTTGAACTTGCATTCAGGATGTCAATGCTAAATGAAGAAACGATATCAATGGATCAAAACTAAAGAAATATGCCAACCAAGGCAACATAAACACTTTTACAAGAATAAGTGATACAAAACTAATTAAACTCTTATAAGTATATTTAAATAACATAATTAATCTTGTTAAAAATATTTAATAAAAATATTATTTTTAATAAAAACATTTGTAAAGTATTCTTTTTCTTTAATTTGCAAATGAATAAAATTGTTTAATTTTAAAAAAAATTACGACTAAATTAAGACAAAATAAAAATACAATGACCAAATTGAGATTAATGTAATGATACGTGACCTAACGATGACACGTGGCACTGTCTGTGTCATGTCACATTGTCATTACCACGTGGCACAATGTTAGTTTAACACATGGCAATTTTTTTTTAAATTTAAAACAACAAAAAATATTTAAAAAATTCAAAATATCACGAAGTAACACGTGACATCCTTTTAAATAGTGTTAATACAGAACTAACAGCAAAGACCTAATTGTTTCATTTTTTTAAAAATAGAAACCCAATCTAAACAAAAAAGGTGAGAAACTTATTTGAGAAAAGTCACCTGAAATAGGGACTATCTGTATGATTAAACTAAAATACTCTTCAGATTAAGAATTTTGAAAAACATTTTCGAATTTATAAATGTATTAAGGAATACTCAATTTAGAAAATAGTTTTATATATAAGATTTTATGTTCTTCCAAAATACAAAAATTCCTTTCGGAATACTCTTTCCAAAACGCATTAAAAAAATATTTATCAAGAATATGGAACTTATGATAATTGTTTTAATCTGGAAGCATGATTCCTTGGTTTTTTTCAATAAAATCCCAAATCCCTTCATCCACTTTGGTGCTTCCTCCAAAAAGACAAATGTGATTCTTGTTTGTTGTAGCTCAAAAGACTACAACCCAATGGGTGTAATCGATAACGAATCATGTCCCCCACCTTATCCACTACATGCAAGATTGCGAACTTGGCTGAATCGAAGAACACATGTTTAGTTGTTCTATAGGTAGTGCCATCTTCGTCCAAAATCCAACTATTGGGAATCCAAATGTGAGTCCAAGTCCTACATTAGATAGAAATAAGAAAGTAGAGCACTATATAAAGGTGAAAGACCTATTAACCCATTGCCTTAAGGTTTTGGATAGAAAGTGGTGTCAAAACCTTATGTGGTGATGGAAACCATCTCACAAAAGGTCCTATCACAAGAAGCATGGCCAAACAAGTACAAGAAGAGTCAAACAAAGAAGGTGAAGTCAAAGTCAAAGTCAAAGTCAAACTTTTCTTTTCAAACAAATACTAGTGTAGGATTTTATTTGGGCCTTGGGTCTAGTAGTATAGTTTTGATTGGGCCTTGTATTTTGGTCCAAGAAGAATAGGGTTTTGACCAACCAAATCAAAATAGGGCCAAGGGCTAATGTTGACCTTGCTTGGACGTCCTTTTTGGTGAGTTGACCAAGGGGTCAACTTTTTGAAAAAGCTTGGAGGTCAAGGAGTCATTTTCGTCCAAGGCATATCGAAGCTCCCTATTGGACAGTTTTTCCTCCTAGTTAGTGGTCATGTGTCACTCTAGGAATGGAGAGTTTTTCCATAGGTAGTGGCCACATGTCACTCTCTCATTTGAGCCATTTTTTGCCACTTGTCTTTCTCCTATTGGAAAGGATTTCTCCTTACTATACAAGCCAACCAAGGTGACTTTTTTAGGTTAAAGTTTCAACCATTTTGAGACACCTTAGAATATAAATAAAGGTGCTCTCCACCATGTAATCACCTTGGAAATTATAGTAAAGTTATGTTGTCATTTTGTGCACATAACCTCTTTGAAGGTCACCCTAGGCTAGGCAACCCAAGTGGCCTCCTTTAGCCACCTTCCTCCAAGAGTTGGCCCAACCTCTCTTAGAGAACCACCAAACACACATTTCATCACCATTCTAACCCAAAACTGTGACAACCTCCATTATACCACCATCATTCTGCATTCCATCTAAATCCTTGAGCATCTTGTTCTTGTTAGCTTGGTTGCTTCTAGATTTGGCTTGTCCTAGCTAGAGCATTGTTATCATGTGATTGGGCTCAAACCTCATCGTATTGTGTCTCCCTAGTGAACCTCTTCCTCAATACACCCAATAGTGGTATCAGAGACGATGGTTTGTCTCGGTGACCAGCTCAGACGAGTACAATGATCCCTATATCGAAAGTCTTCCTGGCGAAGGGTTCTAGGTAAGTGTGTCCCGTTAAGATGAACGGCGAACGAAGGGCTACTCGTGGTAATGGTTGGCTGGGAATGCTTCTACTAGAGGGGGAGTGTACCAATGTGGAAGGGACTTACCCTTGAGGGGGAGATTGTTGGGAATCCGAGTGTGAGTTCAATTCCCACATTGGATAGAAATAAGAAAGTAGAGCATTATATAAAAGTGAAAGGACCATTAACCCATTGCCTTAAGGTTTTGGGTAGAGAGTGGTGTCAATCCCTTATGTGGTAGAGAGTGGTATCAATCCCTCATTGGTGTTGTGTCTCTCTAGTGAACCTCCTCCTCGATAGACTCAACACCAACCAGCTTCTGGATAGATAGCCTTAAGGACCTCCTTGTTGTTGTAGTGCTTGGGAAGCTTACAGTTCCTTTGAGCTCGAAGGTCGATGTAGATCTTAGCAACAATCGCTCCAAGGCCGGGGTGATGGGATGGGGTGATTGCGAAATAACTTTCGGATAAGCCAATCCGAAAAACATTCAGAATACCAAAAATAATGGATTGAAATGGACCGAATCATGGACTTTTGGGCTCTTCTCTCTCTACAAGAAACTAATTTTTCAGAAAATATTTTCAGAAAATAGGTATTTGTTACACTTACTATTTTTATATTTCATGGATTTTCTAATTTATTGAATGTATTTGCGTAATCAATTTTACACTTGATTGAATATCTTAAGCAATTTTGTTACACAGATTATTCCCAAAACATGTATATGGGAAAAAATGGTATTAAAAGTTACTTTTTAAACTTTTATTTGAGAAGTAGTTATGTATGGAACAATGGCCATGCTAAGTAACTCCAACCAATCCTAAGGTGATTTCATTGGAATTGGGGTTTCTCCAACTTCGATTATGTGGATTTAAAAGAAGTTGTCATTTTCCTTTATGTTCTTTTAGTTATCATTATTAATCAATCAATGTTGATGCGTATTTTGAAAACTTAAACTATATTATTTTAAATTTACGTACATGTATAAATATATATTAAATGTTGATAACATAAAAATTATGTTTTATTTTTAATGCTATAAACTTGTCATATAATTTTTTTTTACCTTTAATTATTATCATTATTAGATGATGTTTCCATTGGGATTAAACTATTAAATGTTTGATTCAATCACAGATTTTTCTTTTTAAAAATTCATAACAACTCTTATATCATCAATCAATTTTGTGTTCAGACCTCTTGTTGCTACTGCTTTTTGAATGAAGTTGAACTCGTTATAAGAATCAAATTATAAAGAATCATAAGTTATTATATTGAGAATAAAATGCTTAACTTGGTGTTTTTTATGCTTCAACGTTGTTGAATATATTAGTTCTGCCCACAAAGTTGGTGGTTACATATCTTACATGCATGTGCTTTTACTTTCACTTTTTTCTTTTGCTTTTTGTACTTTTTGTCTACTTTTCTTTTGTACCTTTCGTCTCTTCATTTTTTTCAATTTTTTTAGCACAAACACACACACCAAATCAGATTTGAATGCTCTTATAAGTTCAAAGATTCACTACACACCATATGGTAAAAATCCTACTAGAATCAAAATACAACATGAAACTCAAAAATGACATAAAGAATACCTAACTTTAACAACTTGTTGATGATCTAACAACAAGTATGAACTAAAATATGCAAAGGAAAAGCACTCAAAGGCACTCAAATGAATCAATTTTGAAATTTACTCAAACATGTATTTTTGGTGATTTTTCAAAGGTTAAACATGAAAGTATAGACACGTAAAGGACTAAACATGACTCTAGACAACATAGATGGATTCAAAAATAAAAATGACACAAAAAGAGCAAGGAATGACTAAAAAAAGGCACCAAAAAGTAGCCAAAACTACCAAAAACGAACTAGAAAAACGCTAATGACAACATTTTGGAAACTCTTACCTTTGTTGAGTGTTTTACTCATAACTTTCTCGACAACACTCCAAATGATGGCGACCTCCTTGGCTAGATTGGGCCAAAGCTAGGAGATATGCATGGAGGGGTTTCCTTGGATGAATTGTAGAAATATGGTGGTAAATGGTCCAAGGATGATGAGCTAAGGTGTGGATGGGGTAGAAACTCAAAGCCTCTAGGAGATATGATGGTGGTGTAGTGTTTGGTGGCTCCAAGCGAGGTTAGGCCAACTCAAGGAGAAAGGTGACTAGAAGGGCCTCTAGAGTTGTTCTAGTTATGATCAAGGAAGAGTATGGCCATATTTTGGTAGCGTAACATTACTTAATTCCAAGATGAAATACAAGGGTGGAGACACCTCTATTTATAGGCCAAGGATGTCTCTTTCTAACCCTAAAAACATGATCTCCCACTTGTGCTCTCATTGGCCAAAAATGTGGCCTTCTAACTTCTCCAATGATGGGAGGACATGTGGCCACTCACAAAACACAATCCTCTCCATTCCTAGAGTGTCATGTGGCCACTACTAAAAGCAAAAATTCTCCATTACTAAGGTGCCATGTAGCTACCTTTTAAAAAGTAAATCCTCTCCAATGGAAGCATGAGACATGGCACACACTTTCCACTTGGTTTAGATGTCTAACTTTAAGAAAAATTTTATGCTTCTTAGGCCTTAATACAAGTCTTAAACAAACCTACACTACATGGCCTAAATTCCTACACTAGTCTTCAATTCATGCTTCATGATGGCTCCAATGGTGGTCCACATGGTAGAGTTGACACCATCTTCAAGGATGACTGTCACTCTCTTGAAAGTGATTGACCGTGGGTAAGGGATTTTCCATCACTTGTCATCATGTATCATCTACAAATTCCTATATTTGCTAACACTAATCAACAAATTCCTCACGGCCCCACACCTTTTTCTAAGTAATTTTTTAACGTATAATTTTTTTTTCAATCACTTACATTTGTACGTTAGCTACCATGGACTTAGTCAACAAAGCCATCAATAAAAGTATTCAAAAATCTAAAATTTGCACGCGCCATAAGTTCATCATATTAAACTACTCCAAACAATCCTTTCACGATCACTCTTACATGTTAAAGGATGTATTTTCAACACCACAAATTTTGTTTATCCAAAAAACAAATATACTACTCCACTAAGCTTATTTTTATACATTCAACCACTAAAATGTTTCACCAATACAACAACTAAAAACAACAAATATTACCCTTAATTCTTCACCTAAAAAACAACATGTACCATGTTTAATATATAATTCAATCCAAATTTAAGCACAATTAACAATTTTTGGAACCATGCAATCAATCATTTGGTTCCAAACCAGCAACCAATTCAATTCAATATCAAATGCAACTATACATCACTCAGAAAAATTCATTTTTATTCGTTTAGCTAGTCATAATCAGATTAACCAATCAATTTTTGAACACACAATCACCACTTTCTCATTTTGACACTATATTTGAACTAATAAAGAAACTTATCCCACCAAATAGAGTATAACTAACTTTTGGAATTCTTTTCACACCAACAACTTCATCGCATCACGATTCTACAACCAATTTTCTCATTTTAATATAACACGTGTCCATCCAAAATCATGCAAGAGAAGACATATTTAAAAAATTCAAAAAATTAAAGAAAAATAAAAAATATTTAAAAAATTCAAAAAATTCATGAACTGACACGTGACCTTCTTTTTAACCATGTTATACATAACTAACAACAAAGACCTAATTGCTTTAATATTTCAAAAATAATTGAGACAAAAGAAAGTGAGAAACTTATTTGAAGAAAGTCACTCGAAATAGGAAGCATATGTATGATTAAACCAAAATACTTTTTAAATTAAGTATTTATAAAAATATTTTCGAATTTATAAATGTATTAAGGAATACTCAGTTCAGAAAATATTTTTATATATTAGATTTTATATATGATCTACCAAAATACAAAAGTTCCTTTCGGAATACTCGTTCCAAAAGGCATTAAAAATCATATTCATCCATTATGGTGCTTCCTCCACCAAGCAAAATGCAATTCTTGTTTGTCGTAGCTCAAAATACTACAACCCTGATGGATGTAATCGATAATGAATCTTATCCACAACTTTGTTCACTACATGCAAGATTGCGAACTTGGCTGAATCAAAGAACACACATTTAGTAGTTCTATAAGTAGTGCCATCTTCGTCCACGATCCAACCAGCTTCAGCAGAGATAGCCTTAAGGACCTCCTTGTTGTCGTAGTGTTGGGGAAGCTTGCCGTTCCTTTGAGATTGAAGGTCAACGTATATCTTAGCAGCAATTGCTCCAAGGCCGGGGTGATGGGAGGGGATGATGTATTCCGGATTGCAGAGATAGGTATTTTTTATACTTACTATTTTTATTTTTCAAGGATTTTCTAATTTATTGAATGTATTTACACTTGATCCAATATGTACAAAGATTATTCCCAAAACATGTATAAGGGAAAAAAATGGTATTAAAAATTATTTCCTTAACTTTTATTTGGAAAGTAGTCATGTATGGAACAATGGTCATGATAAGTAACTCCAAATTGGGTATTCTAAGCTTATTTCATTAGAATTGGGGTTTCTCCAATTTCGGTTCTAGGGATTTAAAAATAGTTTTCATTTTCCTTTATGTTTTTAGTTATCATTATTAATCAATATTAATACGTATTTTGAAAACTTAAATTTAAATATTACAATATATTAATTTAAATTTATGTATATGTATAAAAATATATAAAGTGTTGATAACATAAAAATTATGTTTAATTTTTCATGCTATAAACTTGTAATATTATGTTTTTTCACCTTTAATTAGGATTAAACTATTAAATGTTTGATTCAAATTTTTCTTTTTAAAAATTCATAGTAACTCTTATATCATCAATCAATTTTGTGTTCAGACTTTTTGTTGCAACTGCTTTTTGAGTGAAGTTGAACTCTTTATAAGAATCAAATTATAAAGAATCATAAGTTATTATATTGAGAATAAAACATTTAACTGCAATTATATAACAAGATGGGCCTATTAGCTCAGCTGGTTAGAGCGTCGTGCTAATAACGCGAAGGTCGCAGGTTCGAGACCTGCATGGGCCAATTTTGGTGTTTTTTATAACTATGCTTAGTTGTGCAACAGTTAATTATGAAATGTAAGCATGAAAGGACAACATATACAATACCAGATAACAACCAATGATTGGGTAGAGAGGGATAACTTAGGATTACGATATTATAATTTCTAAACATTTGTTTCTGTGAGTCCAAGTAAATTATTCAGGATCATATAGCTAATTAAACAAGCTTTTTACTTGCCTTATTATAGAACTTGGAACTGAAACAAAAGCTTATTCAATCTCTATTATCTTCTAAAAATCTTGATATCCCTCCATCGAGATTCCATGCGGTAGGAAGCACCGTCCTGTGCATAAACCCCGAACTTAAAATAGTGATCGTCGGCTCCACGACCATTTCCATTAAATTTCGGCACCCCATTGATAAAAATCTTTACGTTGTTGGCACCCACATCATGGATCACGTTGAAACGGTACCACTTATTGTAGATGTTTGTTTCCAGAGTAGGTGATAAGTAATGAGTGAGAGATCCACTATAGACCCTACTCTGAGAGGTTGTGGCAGCGGTGACTCCACCGAACACTTGCTGGATGCACACCCCGGTTGTGCCACTGGGGACGTAGAAATACCCTTCAAATTGCCACACACCAGATGTATAATCGTAGCCCTGCAAAGCCAAATCTTATTACGGCTTTTGTAACGCAAATGAATATAAACGAAGAGTCATCTTCATAAGATAACCATTAGTTGCATTAAAAAGTTGAAGCTCATTGGATTGGTTGCAGCGTATACTTCACTGCAAGATGCTTATGATTTATGATTATCAACAGTCAATCTCCATGGACATATTGACAAAGAGAGAAAGTATAAAAGTGAAAATTGATAGGTGAGAAAGGAAAAAGAAAAAAAAAAGTGTATGAAATAGAGTAACAGTATTCTTCATAAATGAATGATTAAAATAACATTAAAGTTGAGTCTTACCGTTATACGAATCTCAGTTCGTGGTTTTGTATTGCTGGTACTCGTGTGAGGCTTGTCTGTGTTGAATACAATAAATGTGTGCACTCCATTTGAAAAGGTGTAACGCTGGTCTTGTGGAACATCGTAAGGCTTTTGGACCTGAAAGTTGGACCTAGATAGTGGAAGACGGGTGAAGCCATCTGTGGGATCAGAAGCAACCAAGGAAAGAGTTGTGATACAAAGGAGAAATGACAAAAAGGTTTGATGGAAAATGGATTGATACAACATTGCTGCAGATGAAGATGGTTAGTTTTTTCCTCCAATATATGTTAAGTGGATAGTATATTCGAGGAAGCTTTCATGGACATGAGTATTTATACAAGATATTCAGACTATAATGGTTGACATCAATCAACACCCTCCAGGTTTATTCATTTCTCATTCATGCATCTCTTATTTCATAGTTGAAAACTATGAAAACGACACTACGGATTTCAACGACGGCTTATATGAAAAGGGAATACACGTAAAATATGTGTACATGTTTATATATTTATGACTTCTTACACTTATAATTTTTTCTCTAAAAAAGTTAGGCACGATAGGACCACCTAATGTATCAATACCATTGAATAGATTTCACTTTTAAAAGGATCATGACTAATTGAACAAAACAAAATTACATTCAATAAAATTATTACTCAACCCAACCCGGCTCACAATTCAAATCCAACCTGACCCACAACGGTAGATTGGTAGGTTAAACGAGTTGGTTCACTAGCTCATTTAATTATAAATTTTTTTAAAATAAAAAAATTAAATTTTTTTAATTCAAAACTAAATAAAGGTCACACACTAGAATGATGTTAAACTTCAAAGACAATTCAAAATATAAAAAAATATCATATCATCCAAACGTAATCCAAAAACATGTAGAAAAGACCAACGAATAAGTTTTTAATATTGATAATTTTTGTATCACTTGTCTATTTATAATATTAGAGTCTTAAATAGATAAATCTATAATATTTTTTTCTCTTCAAACATCATTTTTTTATCACCATCTACAATATAATAAAAAAAATGCTAACTAATAATATTGAAACATAAAATAATAAATAATTAAATTAAATTAGGTGGGTTGGTGAGCCGACCCGGCTCACCACGAGTTTAACCCGGTGAGTCGAGTTGAAAACTAGCTCCCATAAAGAAATTACATATTTTCAAATCCAACCGGCTCAAACCCGTGGTAAGTTGAATTGACCTAAGGGTTACAACTCATTTTGACAGCACTAGTCTCATGCATTTACGAAATTATTATCGTAAAAATGATATCTTATCAAAATTTTACCACCATCGTATAATAATTTAAATTAATTTTATAATTATATTTTAATTAATTGATTTAATATTTTATTATTTTTTACAATAGTTAAACAGTTATAATGCCACGGTAGTCAAAAGGTAATTTTTTTAGAAATTGAATTATATACGAAATTAAGTCTTTAAATTGTGATTTTATGAGTGAAATGTTTTTCAAACATCTTATTTAAATTTTCAATGTTTTAATTATAATTTTACTTGGAAAAAAAATTTACAAATTTTAGAAAATTCCAATATATTAAATTAAGTTTATTTTATTCTATTTTCTTAACCTTATTTGGATGAGACAATTATTTTTTTAATTTAATGTTCATGGATAGAATATTTTAATCATAATTAGACATAGAAATTATCACCAAGTAATACTAGTAACATTAACACTGTGCAAAATAAGGCTTCAACGTCTCCCTTCCAACGTTAGAAAACGAAAAAGTTAACTTTAAAAATGAATGGTGACATTTTTGTAAATAAAAATTTAATTAAGACATCAGATTTAGACTTATCCGATATTAATTGGTTATAAGACGTTGGATATTGAGAATTCTAACGTCGTATTGGGTAAATTTTCTGAAAATCCTTGCCGCAAAGGTGAAAATGTACTTACGTATGACGTAGAATACCTTAGTTTCAGACGTCAAAAGGTTATAAGACGTCATATATTCACTTTTCAGACGTTATATTAGTGAATTCTATAAAATTTTGGGCGGGGTTGAAAATTTATTCACTTTATCATAGTGCGAGACCCTTCTCTTTGCTCGAACTTTTCTCAAATGAAGTTTGACGACCAGCACATGTAATCTTTCTTTCATTTTATACAAATGGATGTTGATTAATTAGTTTAGGTATGATTTTCGTTTGTTTTGAATGATTGTTTTCATCTTCTCCTTCATAGGCGTGTTCTCCTTTCTTTATCACTAGTGACAACACTTTATTCCGACAAATCCACCTTCAAGAAAGTTAGTTTTTATTTTCGTTTTCAAGAACTTGTTTGTTGTATTGTTGAACTTGTTTGTTGTTCATACTACACGTTATACATGCAAGTTTAGGATAAAACTGAGATTATGTTCAAAATAACTCCAAATGACTTGAAAATTTGTTCAAAAGCACCAAAATATCATGAGAAGTCCTTACAAAAAAATTTATATCAAAATTCAAACTCTAAGTATGTGAAATATTTTTGCAAAGTTTGGAAAAAAAATTGTTGAGAAATAGAAAACAACATTTTTTTGAAAATCTAGAAGGAACAACCGACTCCACGGGCTGTTAGGTGACTGAAAACACTTTTTAGCAAATCAGCCAACCAGATCAAATGTTATGATCGTTTATATATCTATCGCAATTAACTTTCCAAATGATTTTTATACTTCACATAGACCTTAAGTAAGGGTTCTTAGTGTTTTTTTTTTTTTTTTTTTGAAATAGGGGTTCTAAGGAATGGTATAAACAAATCCAACCAAAACCAATAATCATACCTATCAAAACCAAAAAACACAAGTTAATACTATTATTGTCATAGCTTTTATGCTTTTGCTTATAGTTCATAGTTCATACAGTATAAAATACCAAAAATTAGACTAGATTTATTGTTTTTTTGTTTTTCAACTCTCATGAGTTGTAAAATGCATCACTATTAATTAAAAAAAAACAAAAAAAATTATTAACGTTAAACCATGACAAAAAAAGACATTTATTAACATAAAAAAATAATATTCGATATCAATTAACATCAAATTTTTTTATTTTTAACGTTTCTTGATATGACATTGTATTTTGGTGAACGACAAAAAAACACAAAACGTCAGAAACTTTTTTTTCACCAGAAAATAATATCCTATATACATCAATCAACAAAAATAAAAATTTAGGTGACATTCACCGAAAAATAATATTACTGATATTAATTGATAAAATTCTCACAAATGTTAACTCAAATAGATAAATAATCTTAATGTTACATCCACAAAATTGTAGTCTCGGTCTTGATAAAAAAGTCTAGTTCACATCAATTAAAGATAGTTATATTAATGTTACTAAAGAAAAGTGTATCTAGTATTGATAAAAAATAGTTTTAACATATATCATAAGTATTTTAATTGAAAAATAATCTAAACTTAAACAAACTAAAAATAAAATAAATTATATTTTATATCAACTAAAAAAATATCGACGTTAATAAAGATAAATAACAATAACTAATATCAATAAAAAAATTGACAAAAGCAATCGAAAATAATCATTAATAACTTTGAAATAAAATATAAAAATTCTATTAACATTAAATAATATCAAATTGATGAAATTTCATGCGGACGGGATAAAAATATTTCAGTTAAGATCAGATCAGAATATATATATATATATATATATATATATATATATATATATATATAAAGCATGGTTAAAAGAAATAGTATTATGAATTTAAAATTGTAATATTTTAATTAAAAATTAAAATTATTTATGTTAATTTTTTATCAAGTTTTTGAATTGTATATTTAAGCATTACATTTTACCATAAATTATTTTAAATTTTCTACAAAATAAATTATTCTCTGCAAACTTTTACAATATATGAAACAAAAATATGAAAGAATTTCATTATGTTTATGTAATTACAAAAACAAACTGTAGACAATCTCTTTCTTCTCAGAACAGAAGCACACGGCAGCTTTTGAATTCAATTACTTTGAAGTTAAAAGGTCAATCTTGGTAACCTATTTTGTTCCAATAGCAGACCAATAATGAGTTTAAGCAGTTTATGCAACTTATTCCTATATTGGAATTGATCCTCCCATAAAATGGAGATACTGTGATTAGATATAGTGCTACATTTTTAGCGAACCAATTCAGTTAAAAATCAAATTAATTAGATGCAAAATATAAATCAGAAACTAGGCTTATCGTTTATTAGTTGACCAACTGATACAAAACGAAGGAACCGAATTATCAAAATGTGTTGGAAGTCCCACAACAATTAGAGATAAGGTTAATTTATAGTATATAAGTGAGTGTAAACCTCATCTTACAAGTCAGTTTTGTACGGTTGAGTTAAGCTTAAAGTTCACTTCTTAATATGATATCAGAGTGATGTTAGAGCTTATTCTAGCGAGATTTGTGTGGACATATTGTTTTATCCACTATCGGATCACTGTTGGACCATCTATTAATGTCTAGTCTCAAGCTCAAGATGTATATACATCGGAGTGAGGAGATGTGTTAGAAGTTCCACATCAACTACAGATAAGGTCAATTTATAATATATAAGTGAATGAACATCTTACCTTACAAGTCAATTTTGTAAGATTGAGTTAAGTTTAAAGTCTATTTCTTAACACAAAAGTCATCGTATCATTATCTAAATCTCTTGAACCATGAAGTCAAATGGTGGTCAACAAAAATAGATGAGACGTTAACTTGTCATCTAGGTTTCAATAATGCATGCATATGCTGTTAGAAAACATCATCATCTCAAGTTACCCTTTGTAATCAAACAATGGATAGAGAAAGTTGATTCTTAACATTAATGTTCACTAATTGATATGTGCCTTCTTCGTTAGGAAATCTACATCAAAGAGGAAAAAGGACTCACCTCATATCCTTTCAATCATGCATCATTTACACGTAACAGATTGATACAAGACTCCTCTCCCAAATTCCGAATTGCATTCGAAAGTCCTCTACTACCTATTTTATTTTTTGACTAGACATTGATTGCAACTGATGTCTCATTGCATATATAAGATATCTTTTCTTTAGTATAAATACGGAGTATCTTTGATTCATGAGGCAGAGGATTAATTTCCCTAAATAATAATATCTATTTGTTTTGGCTCCATATCCCATTAAGAAATGAGTGAAGATACGACAAAAATATATTTAGAAAATTATACTTTTAAAGTAATTATTAAATTATTGTACTTTTATTTGCAAGTATTTTAATACAAAAGTATTTATCAAGTTATAAATATATCCATATATGTGAGCTAATATGAGATGCTTACATTGAATTAATTATTTCTAAAGATATGGTCTTTGTCAAAAGTTTGAAAGTTGTTAGTTTTAGAAATATTGCATGACTTTTTGTATCGTAACCTCACAAAATCTGCAACACATTTATTATAGAAATTATTCTGTAATGGACCAGGTTTTATAAGTTCTACAATGCATTACAACATCAAAATTTAAGGGAATGAGAGTTTAAAATTAAAAAACATATTAAAGGATTCTCGTAATGGAATAGTGGCTCTGGAGGTTAATCTTTATTTCTATTTTCACTTTAAGTTTATAATAATAATTAATTAATTTAACATTTTTAATAGGGTAAAATTAATTTTTACATGTTTTTTTCTACTTTTGGTAGAGGGACTTAGGATCAATATGACACGTATTTTACACAGACCGATGCACGTTAACCTGTAAGTAGACTTACCTATTATTTTCTTTTTCTCACATTGAAACTTTTATTAGCACTACGAGGAATAGAGTTTGTTCACACTTCTTTTGTTAAGTTATTTTATAACTTTTATTTAAATAAAATATGCATATACATTATTATTATTTTATATTTTCTGATTTTAAGTTTAAAATAATATTATTAGAATCAATACTTCATTTGAGATATTATTTACCTTAAAACTTTAAATTTTATTACAATTTTATCTTAAAACGGCATCTTTTAAAGAAAAATGTGTGTTTAAATTATTATTAGTCTCAATTATCAAACGATGTGAAACTATTAATTCTACCAAAATAAATTTCCACTAAGTTAGAGTTGCATTGTACTTATAGGAGGAATTCTCCTTAAGATTATTACAAGAAAATCACAAGTTATGAAAATTAGTTTTTTCACATGAAACAAAAACTTTAGAGTCTTAGAAAATCATTTTCCTTTTTGACAATTGATTCCAAATCTTTTGGTAACAAAACAACTTTTTAATTTTCCACTAAATTTGCATAGATTATAGTTTGGTAACAAAAACCCAACCAACCAAGATTCAATACACCACCTTCTCCTCTGCTTTCAAATTCCCGTAATCCTCCAACCAAAATAAAAGTTATTTTCTTATCTTAATTACGCAACTCCCCCGCACGATGCCAGACACTACCTTTTTCTTCCTGTCTACATACGTAACAGAACCCATTTTCTCCCTTATCCCCTCATACTCCTTACTCTATTTTTCTCCTATACCGAGAACCTAACTCCCACCATACAACTGTTCACTCATCAACCACTTTTACGTAGTACGCTGACATAGGAAAAAAAACCCACGCATGCATAACACTACTCCCTCCATCAAAACCACATCTCAATAACCCTACGCAAGCCTCTCATGCCACCCATGCTATGCCCAAGAGAATAGTTAAAACCTTACTACACTCATGTAACCTATCATGCATTGGATATAACTTTGTTCTCCCCTTACATTATTTCTTTCCAAGCTTCTGTAATGTTCCTTGAGGTTTTTCAGCGACGCCCTACTCTTGTTCGTGGCAGTAGCAAGGATCCCTTCCTGACGTTTTAGTCTTCGCGGTTTGCAATGGAAAAGTGCCTAGGGTTTCCTCTCACAGCGGCTACTGTATCACCAAATAAGTGTTTTTCTCTTTTCTCCTATGTTCTAGTTGGAAGCAAGGAGGTTAGGGTTACCTCTCATACTCACGGTGCCACCTTTTAAACGAGTAAATTCCTTTTAATATCAACACTCCGCTTTTTCTCATAAGCTGCCCTAGATTACCCTAAAAACGGCCCAAGTTACTTCTCCACAGTCTTAAACCGGCCCAGAAACAAAATAAAATAAAACAAAGAACATAGACCCACAATCTTTCTCCCCATAACACCTGGTCAACGAAGAAAGAATTACCAATTACGTAAAGCACACTTGAAGATACACTTCAATTTTTCTCTCTCCCTCTGATACCTAATCATGCATCAAAACTTAATATCTCAAGGACACAAAGACACACACTAACCACTAGACCAGAACAACTCACTCAAAATTGAATGCAATTATTAGAATATAAACCTTACTTTAATCCTTTTGGAAAATTAAAATAAACTAATTACTAATTAATTTTCATACATCTCTTAAACACTTTCATATTCAATACAATACATAATTAAATATTTAATATTAGCAATTATTAAAATAAAAATAAAAGATATTTTTATTTTATCCGGGTCTTACAACGAGCACATACATCATACGTACCACTACAAAAAAGAAGGGCATTACCGAAGGCCAGGAGCCCTTGGAAACAGCCCGAAATCGTCGGTAAAAGGTAATTACAGACGGCTTATCGACAGCCAAAGAGCCCTCGGTAAATCCCTTGTCGCTAACATTTACCGAGGGCTACCGCCCTTCGGTAATTACCGAGGGCCAAAACCCTTCGATAATTATCGAGGGCCAAAACCCTTCGGTAATTACCTAACGTGGGTAGTTACCGAAGGGCGGCGAGCATTAATGCTGACTCAGCAGCTGCCAATAATTTAAAAATGTTAAAAATCCACCTATATAGCTCAAACGGTACCACTTGGATGCCTCAGCTTGTCACCTGTTAAAAAAGTTAACGTCGTTAACTGCATTTAACGAAAAGGCTATTATTGAATCAAATTGACCAAATTAAGGACCCAATTGATCACTTCCAAAATTGGAGGACCCAATTGAAACCAACCCGCAAATATAGGGACCTCCGAACCTATTAAACCTTATATTTAAAACATAAAACAATGTAACATAATGATGTTCTAACATCCAAATCATCCAATTGATCTAACATCCAAATGATCTAAACTCCAAATGTTCTAATATCCAAAAGTTTCTATAACAACTAATAACAAAATGAAACTAATAATGTACATAGTTATCATCAGAATGATCTTCATCATCCTGCTCCTCTATAGATGGCTGGACTGGTGTGGGTTGGACTGATGTCGGCTGGACTGATGAGGGTTGGACTGATGTGGGCTGTTGAGGGACAACGGGTGACGAGGCGGGTCGTGGCTGGGTCGGAGGGATATTGAATTCATCCTATGAAGTTTCAAGAAGCACTCTCATGACCAGGGCCTTAAAGTTTGTAAACTCTGTTCTCAAATCAATGATTTCCTGGTCACGTTGCTCCAGTGCCTGCGTGAGGCGGAGAATGACCTCGTCAGCAGTAGTGGTGGAAGAAGAAGGTTGGTGCTTCAGAGTACCTCCTCTCGATGTTGTATAGTTTGCAGCAAATTGTCCTGCACCGTACACTCGTCCCTTTTTTTTCCCACCAACGATGTCGACCCAGCACTGTGTCCTACGGATGTCGTCTTCTGCATTACTGGCATCATCCAGTGTAGGAGCTGACTCATGTTCAGATCTAACCTGTGAAAGTCTCGTAGAAAATTCTTCCTGTTGAAACATTAAAAGCAATGTTAGGGAATGATAGAATAACATAAATGAAAAATTAGTAATAGTAATAGTGTTATTTGCTTACATGAGTCTTCCGAGATCTTTCATCAACGAATTGATTAGTGCCCTTCCTTACATGAGTCTGTGCAAAGACCTCATCAACATGGACCGCCCGTCCTAGAGCTTGTGCTTGTAACATAATTTAGAATTACAAGTGTACATATGAAATAGAAAATAAATAACTTATATATGAAAGAAAAAGTTATGTAATGAAATTTTACCATACGAATGGCATGCTCATGAATGGTTATCGACCTACCAGTATTCAGGGTGCCACCCTTTTCAGATGCTCTGTTCCTCTGGGCTTTAGCACACTTATTACAAAACTCTATTGTATTCCAATGAGCCAGTAAAGAGTTCCAAGTTTGTTCGCCCAGCCAGTAAGGGCGCTCTCCTGCATTGCGGGCATCCCTAAACATCTCTGACAGCCGATGAGATGCTTTCATCTGGAAATTTCTTTGTATCTGTGTTTCATGTTCAGGTTTCCACTACACCTTCATCTGTAACATTAAACAGAACAAACATTGATTAATGAACATATTAAAATAAGAGGGACAATTAGTTTAATGGATTGTTCACCTGAAAGCGCTCCCAGAATGACTTTTTGTCGTCATCAGGTATTGCTCCCCAAGTAGGCCATGGACTTAAAAACTGTTGCTTAATTGAACGTGTGATGGCCTGGGAAGCAACCCTAGATGGAATAAACCTGCATAATAAAAGTCATTTGAATTACAGTAGGGTTTAAACATCAAAATGGTTAAACAAGGGATTAAAATCTTACCCTTTACCATACGACTCAATCCATGGTCGATCATGGAGGGGCGGGTCAAGACCTTCACCATCACCACTTGAATATGGATCAGTAGATGGTGTGAAAGTCTCAGAAGGCGGTATACAAGATGAGGAAGGTATAGAAGTAGGGTCAAGGAGAGGAGTGGGGTTAATAACCACAGGGGGGAGTGGGGGTAATAACCACAGGAGGAGGAAGAGGGTCTACTGTAGGGGTAGTAGAAGGGTGTGCTGCAAGGGTAGGAGAAGGGTGTACTGCAGGGGTAGGATAAGGGTGTATTGCAGAGCTAGGAGTAGGGTCTACTACAGGGGTAGGAGGTTGTATTGTAGGGGTAGGAGGAGGCCCCACAGATGAAGTATTGCGGGCAACAATGGTAGGTAGTTTAGCAGGCACCCTAAGTACATACTTTGGTGTCTGCCGTTGCCTCTTTTTAGGCCTTGCTACCCCCTTTCCTTTATCAGGACGTTCTGAACCTTGTCTTGTCATTACTGCATTGAAATGGTTACAAATAAAGCAAAAAAATAGAAATGAATAAGGAAGGATCAATGGTTTTTAAAGTCAATGTACAAATAATTGCATACAACTTTTAAGATGGTATTTTAGATAACTCTATTCAAATGATAGTTCAATTTGCTACAATAGATGTCCAACATTCAATCGTCGTCATCATGATCTTCATCTTCATCTTCTTCTTCTTCATCATCGTCATTATCATCATCATCTTCTTCTTCTTCTTCTTCGTCGTCATCATCATCATCAGCATCTTCTTCTTCTTCTTCTTCTTCTTCTTCTTCTTCCTCTTCTTCTTGTTCTTCATCACGTTGTATTGTTGCTTCTAATTCATCTCCATCACCATCAGGGTCGACCAATGCGGTTATACGTTCAACTTCAATAATTTCTTGTGGTTGTGACATTTGGTCAAGTTGGTAGGCAACATCTTCCTCAACCTCATTTGAGTCAATGCAACCTCTAGGCTTGGTTTGTATTGCTACGGCCCAACCACGCTTGTCAATATTGCGGAATGGTGGATATGGCACATAATAAACCTGTCTGACATTATTTGGTAGAATGAAAGGATCAAACGGTCTATATCTTAATCTCTGGTTGAGTTCGACAATATTAAAGCGTGGATCCACTCTAGTACCAACTCTAGAAGGATCAAACCATTCACAATAAAAAAGTTCTACTCTGTTTCGAGAAGTAGTGTTGTTGTACTCTAGCTCATATATTTTATGAATGATGCCGTAGAAATCATCATAACAACCCTCTGTTAGGCCCTTGACATACACACCGCAATTTGATGTTTTCTTTCCTTTAGACCATTCATGTGTTTGGAATTTGTAACCATTGGTGAAGTAAGTGTGCCATTCTTTGACACATCTTATTGGCCAATTCGAGAGATGTCTTAACTCTTGAACCGTGGGAGTTAATGCCTGATTAAAAACCTACAAAGATACTAAAAAAATTATAAAAGCAAGAGTCAAATTAACCTTTCTCTAAACATAGGAAAAAGTACGGACCTAATTTCTAAACCAATGGGGAAACTCTGAGTGTATTCTAGCAGAAGTATTTCCTTCCGCGACTTGCTCAGCCACAACAAATGAGTTGGTACAAATGAAATTCATTAGTGTATAACAATTGTACCGTTGGAAAGATAAAAGATGGATGATGACATACTCAAGGTACGACTTAACTTCACTGCAATTGATTAAGACATGGACATGAGCAGAGTTGAATTCAGCATAAGTTAACCAATGAGTGAATTCTTTCCCTGCGTGACGGTATGATTGTTAGAAAACTGATAGTGCACCTTCACGTGGTTCAACTTGCCATAGTATTTCATTTCTGACATGAGTGGGGGACAACATGAAGTTTTTGAAATAATGTGAACAAAAATACGTTGTCTCTCTATGCAAGTAAGCTGCAAAAATTGAGCCTTCTACTCTAGCTTTATTTTTAACTGAACATTTGGATTCTCCCATAAACCTTTCAAATGGATACATCCACCTGTATTGCATAGGTCCCCCAAGCCAAGCTTCATATGCAAGATGAATTGGAATATGCTCCATTGAATCAAAGAATGCAGGAGGGAATATTCTTTCTAATTTGCAGAGAATAATTGGGATATTTTCATCCATCTTTTTAAGGGAATTCTCCTTTAGTGTCGTGCAACACAAATCTTTAAAGAAGTTACTGATTTCTATCAGTGGATTTAACATGTGCATTGGCAAACAACTGAACGCAAGAGGGATGAAAGTCTCCATGAATACATGACAATCATGACTCTTCAACCCTTGAATAGTACCGTTCTGAATATTAGCACCTCTGGACAAGTTAGAAGCATATCCATCTGGCATTCTAAGCTCCTTGATCCATCCACACATTATTCTTGCCTCGTCTTTTGACATGGTGTAATTTGCTTTTGGTTTAAATAATCGGTGGTTACCTTGCGCCTTCAACTCTAAGTCTTTTCGTCCACAATACAAAGGTAAATCTTTTCTTGCTTTCTCATTATCTTTTGTCTTACCTATAACATTCATAACTGTGTTGAAGACATTGTCAAAGAAATTTTTTTCTGTGTGCATGACATCGAGGTTGTGTCTTAGCAAGTTGTCTTTCCAATAGGGAAGTTCCCAGAATATGCTTCTTTTAGTCCAATTATGCCATTCTCCAAACCCTTCTATCCTATTCTGACCAGATTCAGTGACTTTTGGATAGTCTTTCACTCTTCTCCAAACGTGTGATCCAGTCAACTTCGGCGGGGGCATATCCGTTTCAACTTGCCCTTTGCGAAATGCCTTTTTGTTTCTTCTAAAGGGGTGATCAATGGCAATAACCGTCGATGACAGTCAAACCAACTACTTTTCTGACCATAACTCAATTGGAATGACTTTGTATGTTCCATGCAATGTGGACATGCTAATCGACCATGCGTGCTCCAACCAGATAACATGCCATACGCTGGGAAGTCATTAATAGTCCACATCAAGGCTGCCCTCATAAGGAAATTTTGCTTCCTTGAAACATCATACGTCCAAACATCATTCCATAACTTCTTCAAATCATCAATCAAAGGCTCCAAATAAACATCAATCAATGATTTGGGATTAGATGGACCTGGTATTATACACGATAAAAACATGTAAGGCTTTGTCATACACATCTTAGGTGGTAGATTGTATGGGGTAACTATCACGGGCCAGCATGAATATGGTGATGCAGACGCCTAAATGTACAGGGTAAACCCATCAGAGCATAGACCAAGTATGACGTTACACGGTTCACTAGCAAAGGATGGATGTTTACGATTGAAGTGCTTCCAAGCTTCACCATCAGAAGGATGACACAAAAATCCTTCAGTTTTGTTACCATCATGCCATGTCATGTGTTCTGATGTTTGCATTAAAGTAAACATTCTTTGTAATCTTGGAATTATAGGCAAGTAGAACATGGACTTTAAGGGAATTGGTTTTTTTTCCCTCCGTCCAGCATGCATCGTATGATATCGAGGTGAGCCACAAAACTTGCATTCAACCAACAATGCATCATTTTTGCCACTGTAATTGTCATAGAATAACATACATCCATTAACACAACAATCAATCTTCTTGACTTCCAATTCCAACTTTGAAACACATTTTTTGGCTTGGTAATAATTCTTCGGCATAAAATTGTTTGGTGGTGTCAAATCTAACATCAATTTTGTATAAAAGTCCACTGCTTGAATGGGAACGTTCCAATTAGATTTGTAAGCCATGAGTCTAATGCGCACTGACAATTTTGACTCAGATGAACCTTCAAATACAGGTAGATTTGCCTCTGTCAATAAATTGTAAAACCTCTGAGTGGTTTCATTTGGAGACTCTTCATCATGACTATCGTTTGCTTCTTGTTCAGCATGGCGACGAAGAGCATTGTCGACCATCTCTTGCATATAGGCAAATTGATCTATCTCAGATGTATGTACAATAGTATTCGAACCTGATGCAAGCCGTTTTTGAGCTGCAGTGGAGGTCGAAGGAATTTGTTCAGCATGAAATGTCCAAACCGTGTAATTAGGCATGAACCCTTTTTGGTAAAGGTGAAGTTTGACGACTTCATCTTTCAAAATCCTTGTACATTCGCACTTGATGCATGGACATCGATTCCCTCCATCAAGGGCATAATATTGATATCGTTGGGCCCTCTCCACAAACTCTTCAACTCCGATGACAAAAGATTCCTTCAAACCTCTCCTTCCACTATAACAACGGTCATACATCCATCCACGATGATTGGGAAAATGGGCCATGTTCTGTGACAAGCCAAACAAATAAAAACTTAGCCAAAACAGCAACACTCCATGTGACATAAGTAATAAACCTATTACTACTCAAGTCGAACATGGAAGGCAATTTGAACACTATTGTAATAGGCATTCAATAAGGGCATGCAAAGACAAGTCCTCAGTATTGAAATGTCTTTGACATCCTAAGTGGTTGTGTATTAAATTTGGGGGAGTCAATTTTCTGACATTACTAAAGTTCTCTTTTATAGAGTACTTCCACATATTTTGTACATTGTAAGTGTTTAAGGTACTTTTACCCTTCTCATTCCATTGAGAATGTGTGTAGTACCATAGGACTTTAAAAGACTACTTAACTTAATCAAATTGTAGCCTAATAAATGAACATACAATATAGAGGAACATACAATATATACTTCAACATACAACATATAGATGAACATTCAGTCATGGTTTAAATGCAGGTTTGATAACAAATTTCTGCAAGGAAATAAAATTCTCACCTACTTTTGTCTATTTATAGGTGTTCAATAGTCAAATTCTGATTTTCTTTTTATTTTTCAATTGACACTTCAATTTTATCTTTCTTTTATCTTTTAAAAGTGGTGTAGATAGTTAGTTTACTGTTTTCATGAGTACTTTAATATACTTTTCCTTCTTTTCACTTTTAGTGTATTTTAGGTACTACTTTTAGGTATTTTATGTAGTGAGTTCTTAAATAGCTAGGTTCTACCATTCTTAACTTGTTAGGATAGTTTATTTGTAGTATATTTTCCTAGTTTAGTGCAGTTTCCAAAATTAGTACAATTTTTTTGAGGTTTGAGTAGTGATTTTTAGCTATTTCATCTACTTCTTTGGGTGTCAAGTACGCAAACTTAAAGATATAGCTAGTTCATCTATTGTATCATGTTTCTTACCTTCCTTTAACAACTTCAAACTTGTAAGGATGTGTAGAATACACAATCTTGGGCTACTTTAGGTCAATTTCCATTTTCTCACCTATTTAGTACACTTTTTAGGTCTAAGTAGCAAAATTTTGAGATTTTGGTACTTGATCCGATTTAACATCTTTCTTAACTTTATTTAAGTACTTTAAAATTGTTAGGATAAGAAAATTATTCATTCTTAGGTTAGTTTAGGTGAATTTCGAAATTGTCACCTATTTAGTACACTTTTTAGGTTCTAGGGTGTCATATTTTGAGTTGTAGGTTGTTTTTGTAGTGTGAGTTTGTAGTTAACCTTCTTTTATCATTCTAAACTTCTTAGGACAGTTTCTTTGTAGTTTCTTATGCTAGTTCAGTGTAGTTAGCAAAATTTCACCATTCTAGTGCATTATAATTTAGTGTAGTTTGGACCATGTTGTTTGAGTTGTGTGTGAGTCTAATTTCTGTTTAACTCCACCTTGTTGTTGTTTTCCAGGTTGGTCTTGTGTAGTTACACATTCTACAGTCACTTTTAACATTGCCTAGTTCATTGAATGTTATAAACTCAGTTTTGGTGGTGTGATGGAGTGATTTTTCTGCATTTTTGGCCATAACAAAGTCAGATTTCGAAGTCTACCATTTCTATGTTGTGTCATAGTTTGAGCAAGTCTAAAATGATGTTTAAAAGTTGCTAGCAGAGTTCAATTACTGATATAATGGTCTAAGTGCATAATAGTATACTAAACCATCAATTTTGAGTCAAAATTGGGAAGTGGCAAGGTGTTTTTCAGTAACAGTTTGGATTTGAGCCAATTCAAAGTTTGAACAAGTTTAAAAACACTAAATCAAGTTGCTGGAGTGATTAGTTTAAGAGATGATTATGCATATACGCATAAAAATGACCATTTCAATAGTCCAAGTGTTAGAAGATGAGGGTATACGACAGAAGGAATAAGACTGTGAATGCCTAACTGCCTTAGCAGTTAGGAAGGGCGGGAATTCAATTGTATAAATAGCTATTGAATAGTTTTATAGACTTAGTTGGTTCTTTGTAGAATTCTAACAGGAAACCATTATTCCTGAAATGGAGGTTAAGCTCTCAGTTGCTCACTGTACATTGTATTCTTGCTGTTGATAATACATACAAGAGTTATACAGTCTTTGTGGTGTGATATTCTGAGTTTGATAGAGTGGGTTTCTTTAGGTTTCTTGATCCGAAACCTAACAGCAAGCAACTTTAAAATGGCAACTCAACTATGATTTTTGCCCTTTAGTGATTAGTACAGGTTGCTACTAGTTGGAACATGTTTAATATCATTAAACAAACTTGCACATTGCTTAAGAAACATAAAACTTCCGCTGAAACAGTTTATGAGATTGCACCAGATTTATTTCTTTTTGTGCAGAATTTTTCAAACAAAATCATGTTTTAACTAATGTGGCACATATAATCAAGGCTACACATTGTCTCATTGCCTTATATGATTCATAAATGGCTACAAATGCACTGCAACTACACAAAAGAATCAAACCTTAGCTGGAAAACAAATTCTGCACTACAGAAAGTCCCTAGTTTGGTGGTTCATACTAAAACGCATATGGAAGTGATTTAAACACAACTGAATGTTCAAGCAACTTTTTTTGATGATTTTAATTGTCTTTAAACTCTAAAATGAGTTCTAAACAGCCTACCAACATATCCATCAATACCTTTTTAAGACACTAAACACATTCACATTTGAATTTAAAAGATATAAAAAGATGCTAATAAAAAAATAAATTTGAACTTAGATGAAAATTTCAAAAAAAAAATAAAGTAGAGAAGTGTGTTAAGGATGAAAGAGTAATTTGAGAAAGATGGAGGCCAAAATTAGATAACATAGATTGATGCAAGCAAAATCCGAAAGAAAAATTGAAAGGGGGAAGTTGAAGGGGGCCACACTGTTAGGTTCCTTTATTCAAGGAACCGAACAACAGCTCTATGCTCACACACATACTCAACAGTATAAAAGAACAACAGCTTTATGTATTTTTTAAGATTTAAAAAGACTAATAACTCATGGGAAAGACCATCATATATTCAATTAAATATGTTGGAATCATAATGTACTTGATTATAAAACCAAAGTGAAACGAAATGATGTTAAGCTCAACATGAGTTAAAGGAAACACAATTTACCTATTTTCTAAAGTTTATTCTCATGGGACTGACACTAACAATTGCCATCAACTAAACCATACAAGTTTCCAGTCACATTTAAATTAATTTCCTAAATAAACTCATGAACCTTATTAGCATTGTAGGATCATCAATCTATAACATTATTTATTTTCTAATAATGAAGGAATAATTTTTTTTAATAACAACACTGGTACATCAAGATAGGGCTGACCCAGATACAGAAAATGAAGGTTAAGTAATGATTGAGACAATCAACAATTATACTGTGGACTGTTTAAGAGACCTGACAAAAGTACAGGTTTTAATATTTCTCAGGATTAATTTTTCACCATGATCACTAACTGCATATATAAAATCTAGTTTCCAATGACTAGTTTCCTCACTGCTTCACATAGCTTTGATGTTCAGATCAGAAGTGTCCAAGACAGGTAGAACTAGTTACCCAACTTTGTCTCATAGATCAAAATTTTATCATAATATTTCTCTTAAAAAGTTAGAAACAAGACAACTTAAAAAATATCATTTCCTATTATGTAAATGATGAAGATCAATTTCCTTTGACTAAACTGTCAAAATTGAGTTCCTATTATGTATATTTACTTCAGATTCCACTGTTTTTAGTATTTCTTGATATACGTTACATTAAGAAATATACTGAATGCTGAGAAAATGTTTCAAGTTTTAAATTAACTTTTTCAGGTTTAAAGTTCTATTAGGAATTAGTTTTTGAGGAAGTTTTTGGTTATTTTGAGCTAAATAGAACTTGTGTAGATAGTTTAGTCACTGTTTCAGGTATCTGTTGTAGATTTTTCACCTTTACTATTGCATTATTGTAAATTTCATGATGTGTATATATGTAGAAGTTTCTGAACTGAGTAGACAGCTTTCCAACTGGCTTTTACACTCCTTTCATTGTTGAATATGTATCTTATATGTTCAAACATTGTACACCTATTTTGGCACATTCTATACTTAGAGAGATTTGACCCTAATTGTTTGATTCTAGAGTGATCCACTTGTGTAAGCTGCATTCTAGAACTTGTGCAGATTTTTGTTAATGCCAATTGTTTTGAGCACACTTGAGGTAGCAAAGGAAAATGTAGTTAAGTTTGGTGTTGAAGAAAAGTACGAGTGGTTGTTGTATTGTGGTGTGAAAGGTGAATGATGAAGCGGGAGTCTTAGTGTTGATAGAGGGAACTTGCAGGGGAGAGAGAGTGTTGGAAAATAAGAGATGAAGAAAGGAGAAGAATAAGATATAAAATGGAGAAATAGAAAAGAGAAAGAATAAATTAAGTGAAATAGAATTTTAGGCTGATTTTCCTACTTTTGTCACATTTTAGGCTGATTTTTATAGTCTTTCTTTGCACTCATAACACGATGATGGTGTTTGAGTCAAGATCCATGTTTGGGAAACTGAGAGAGTGGAGGCCAAGTGGCCCAGTATGAAATTGTGTAAATGGTAAATGAGAGAGGGAAAATAAAAGGTAAATGTAAAGTTATTTCTGGTCATGGTGAAGGGCACACTTAACTGGTATAAAGGTAAGAAAAAGGAGGGTAATGTGCAGTGAGTACATTGTATGAATATAATATTATATTGAAGAAGAGGACTTACCCTAAAGAGAATAAAACCTCTATGCTGATGTTGATTTGGTTTTGAAGTCTGGGAATTTAATTTGTTGGTTAAGTTAGTACTAGTTTAGTTCTGAATAAGGAATTGTAAATTAGACTGTATCTTACTCATGTATAAAAAATGTTTTATATGGAACTTATTTAGAAACAAGAAAAGAAATTGTGCAACAAACAAGCGATTGAATCAGAAGTATTGGTTGGATTACTTGGCTGTAATGTACAGATTTAGATAAAACAACCAGAAAAGCCAATGCATAGTTTTCACATAGTGATGTACAGATTCAAATCAAATCAAGAAGTAGAAATTAACAATATCTGATGGTGTTCGATAAAAACAAAGATACAAGTTTGTGCATAAATCTTCTGTTACATTTTGATATAGTGTTTAAATTCTTCCAGAACATACATAACGAGCAAGGATGCTATTATCGAGCACTAAAAGAGGAACTTGTAAATCTTGTGCAAGAGTTCTAACCAATCTCTCACATAATGAAATTCTTCCACAACATACATAATGAAATTTTGAGCACTAAATGCTAGTCAAATGGCATCCAAAATAAATATAACAATTTCAATACATTAACAAGGACAGAAATAAGTAACAAATGACAGATCACCAATGCCCTGAAGAAATATTCTCCCACTTGAAAGGTACCAGAAATGCAGTTAACTACAACGGTGGAAGTTAGCAATCCACAACACGTCACCACCGCAATGCCCTCGTCACGCTATCCACGAAGCACGAGCCCTGGTGCCACAGCCACAATCCAATATAGAATGACTTGCAAGGAATTGCAAGAAATTGGAAGCAGGAAAACAAAAAGCAATCAATTAAGGACCAAGTGCCAAACCTAAAATTCACATGAACAGAACACTAACCTTACTGCAATCCTAGCGGCAACACCCTCCCAACTCCACGGCAGCCGCAATAAATGCCCCAATCACCATCCACCAACACCCTTCAAGGAGAATCACTCAACAAAAGCTCCAAGTGTACCGAAAATCGTCCAATGCGCCGCCTCAGTCACCAACCGTCCTCACACCGTCAATGACAACCGCTGTCCCGCCTCACTAACATGACCGAATGAAGGATGACAATGCCGGAAGAAAGGATGACGCAGTTACGCCCTGTGAACAACAGCGATGATAATGAGACAATGCGCCTGAGGAAACGATTCGCAGGGGAGAGGGAGATGGGGTTTGGTCGATGAGCTCGAAATGGGAGAGGGAAACCAGTAGTTTTGGTTTTAATTCACCATCAAACGTATCGATGGCCTAGGACCGTCGGTATTTAAAATCACCACTAAATTACCCACGGCCTAAGGCCCCTCGGTAAAAGGGTCGCCGGTATTTTGTGCTTTTTTGGTAGTGGTACGAGTATTTTAAGAAAATAAAAACATACTTCAAATGGTGTCACTGGAGAAGATGATGAAGTTCGCTGACCCCGTACGAATAACAGCCTAAAGATAAACGAAAAACAATCGGTCAACCTTAGAAATGAGAACAAAATGACATTACAAAGACAGAAACAACTTAAAAATAACCTTCTTTCTTTATCACAGTCGTCCACCAAAAAGAAAGTTCAAGCAGAAATGGAATCGTGAACAAAGAGTGAGACTATGTTTGTTTTTACATTCAATAAAAAACTTTCACGTCGCATACAACAAAAATTTGACGTTATGTTTAAAAACAACATCCAAGTCCCAAACCAGACGACGTTTTCTCTTAAAACAGCGCGCCTTTTTTATTAATTTTTTCTTATAAATTGCAAAGGTTACGTCGAATTTGAAGGGGCTTAGACGTAGTATTGGAAGCCAAAAGTTTCTACCTTTTTATTTCTTTTTAGTTTTTTCTTTTAAACACGAGAGCATTAATAGAACGTCGAGTTCTGTTGGAATTTGACGTTTTGTTCTTCCGCCAAAAAGTACCATACTTTCGGATTTTTTTTTATTTTTTGCCCTCCCATAGAACGTCGTAGGCTGCCGGGCTGGGATGTGAAGGGAATTGAAGTACTTGGGAGCATTAATTGTGTGCTTAATAGAACGTCGTATTTGATGGGGCTTCAACGTTTTTTTCTTCTGACAATAGCAAAATGTGGCGCTCTTATGATTCTTTTTTCTTTAAAATCAGACATGAATTTTTTTCTTTTTACTTCTTCGTTAATCCATTAAAGTTAGCAGTGTACTGAAATTTGCACTTTTAAACCAATGATCAGTTTTTGATCAATATCAGAACAGCATAATCTTCTCTTCTCAACTAGATTAAGGGTTAGTCCACAAACAATGCAATCAACATTCACAATTCCCATATCGTTTACTAAAATAAATCTTCATTTCATTTCAAAATAAAACCGAAGCAGTACATAAAACCAGAGGTGACTTAATGCCATGATTACAAAATATAAAAAAAAAATCCACATAAAAAAGTAGTCCCTATTCTTACGAAGAAGATTCCATTCAATCTTCATCATCAGAATCTTCAGTTTCAAAGCCAATGTCATTCTTATTTCCCTTCTTCTCCCATCTAAAAAGAGTATCTTCAACTCTCTCATCCCTTTCAGACTTCTTCCTAAATTGATCAACAACATATTTCTCAAAATCAATTTGTGCAATAAAGGCAGTATGATCTGCAGCAGGAGTAGGTGTACTTCCAACAGTTAGCTCATCTCTGAAGAACCATCCATTCACAGTCCTTTCCAGCCCAATAGAAAACAGACTTAGTATACCAATTTCTTGTGACTTGTTGCACACAAGTCTGACTTCTTGAGATACATCTACTCCTTGGAGTATCAACACCTGGATGATAAATACTCCATATGGCAATTTGTGTGCATATTTATGACCTGCAGCAATCATACGGTCTTTTAGTACCGCAACTTAGTTGGTTGGAATTCTAGTCTTGATAACATTCAACAAAAATACATCTTCTGTTGACATTCTGTCCTCGAAAAATCTTCCAAGCACCAGGCATCATGTAGGTATTGCTTATCCACCCTGTACCTTCCTGGATATCTTAAGCAGTTTATATATATAGCTCTCTTTGTTAGCCATCTGTTTGACTCAGAATCACGGATATGAGAATCTAAACCTTCAGCTTTCAGTCCAGCAATATGTGACCAAACATTATCGTCAATAGTAATGTTAATACCTTTGACCCTTGAGTGAATGACCCCATTTACAACCCTCAGGTTTGTGTAGAAAACCTCTACCAAATCTGGATAGCAATCTCCTTTCATCTGGACAAAATTAGTAAGCCCTTGATATGCAATCCATTCTTGAAAAAGGAACCCTTCTTTCTTGAACAATTGCAGGTCTAGATACTTGTGAGGAACTACATATTTTATAAATCTCCAGAATAAAAACTTTCCTCGGATCTCTTCATCACTTATCCATCCAGATGGGTTTGCGTTTCTTGTAACTCAAGCAACCTTCTCTTTTCTTCTAGATGATGATGATGAAGAAGCCATATCTGGATAGAATTCTTGGAACGTCTTTCACAATCTAGTAGTTTTTAACTTCTCAACTTTGAAGCTTAAAATATACAATGGTTACGTCGAATTTTAATAGCCTTTGACGTACTAATTGTCAGCCAGAAGACAAAGAGTTTATAAAAGACAAAGGATACATCATATTCTGCGGATATACGACGTTTTCTTCTTCATCCTTGCGCCTCTTATTTCCTTTTTAAAACCTCTCATAACCTCCCAGTACCATTATATTTTAATATAAGATTTACATTTTAAGATAACCTCCCATTAGAAATGCAACATTACAGATATTCGAGGTTTTCTTCTTCAGCCTCCCGCCCTTTTCTGTGCTTTTTTCCTTTATAAACTCGCATAACCCACCATTACCTTTATATTTTAAGATAAGATTTACAATTTTTTTTATTTTTATATTATATAAATTTGTTTAAATTTATCTTGTAATATTTACATATTATAAAATATCAGAACGATTTGTGAGTGAAATTTAAAGAGAATAAAATTTTGTTTCTTTTAAAATATTAATTTTATTTCATATGGAAAATAATAATAATAATATTTTATGAGAATTGTGTTTTAGTTATAGATCACAATAATTAAAATCATAATAAATATTTTTATATTATTAAAAGTAATTTGAAATGAATGTTTTAGGCTAAAGAGAGGTTTTATTATAATAATTTAAGTTTGAGAAAAAATTAAGTTGACTGATAAACTAAAGGTTAAGATAGAATATCCTGGACAAAAATTGAGATAGCTGAGTTAGAAAAAAAATATTTAGACAAGTTAACAACAGAGATGCATCACACCAAGTCAAAGATCGAGAAGAGACAACGTGTATGGAGAATAGTCAGACAGATCTAGACCAAAAATTAAGACAGAATGGGTTGGGTCGAAGATTGAGGCAGGTTAAGTTTGACGGTAGAGACTGGTTGACCCGAAATGAATGTTCGAAGATTAAGACTTAAGGTCCAGACAAACTAACATAAGTTGAAGGTCGAAACGGGTCGGCCTGAGCCAAAGGTAGGGATGGGCTTACCTGAGCCAAAGGTAGGATAGAGGACTATCTCCTAAATAATAATTAGTCTGGGAAATAAAATAAAATGTATTTTTCTTGTCAAAGATTAACATCTTTGTGGCAAATATTTCTTTTAGGATTTCTTAGGTGCCTTAAACATTTATACCTATATATAGGGACACCAAATACATATGTAGACATTTTGGAAGTCATAAATATGCATTTGCAACGTTGAGAGAGGATTCTTTTGGTTCTTGGTTTACAACTCTGATTCTTATCAAAGATTAAAATCTTTGTGGCAAATATTTCTTTTAGGGTTTCTTAGGTTGCCTTAAACATTTATACCTATATTGTGATGTTTCCATCTTTGTCTTATGAACCTCCAGAAAAAATTTAAAAAAGTCGAGACGGACGGGCCAGGACATGAAAGAGATGGATCTGTATATTTGAAACGGATCGATCACGACTACCACATAAGCGTTTATAAAAAACTCGAATTTAAAAAGTCGACGACGATCAAAGATCAAACGAACTCTTAGACAAACTTTTATTGGCCACATTGAAATAAATTATTTTGAAGAATTTAATAATTATAATTAGTTATTAGTATAAATGATTATGATATAAAAAAAATACTATGATTAACATTATTAGAAAAACAAATTTGCCCCTCCCATGAATTATTTCTTTGCTTTTTAGTATTTTAACAAACGTGTGATCAATATCCAGCCACGTTGTCATTAATATGACCATAAATAATCATTAAAAACTCATTTGCCTTTCTTAATTTATAACGATTTGAATCGATTCTTTATTACTTAGAATCGATTATATTAACTTAGCAAAATTGAGAGTGGAATTATATGAATATAGAGTTGCACATCAAACTTTTTAACTTCAAGCCCTCCAAATCTCCCCTTCTTCGCGGGTGATTGAAAAGTAGACAATTTCTGGGGAGCGGGACGTCATTTTGTTTTTAAATGAATCAAATGAAATTTATTATTTTTTTTTTCTGAATGATGTTTGAACGTCGACGTTCATACAAGATGGTGGAGTGTGGTAGTTACTAAGCATAATTACACGATGTACGTCATCGGTTCATCTATAAATATAGCTTGCATTTCACATAATCTCTGCCTCCTGTTTCCGTATTGAACATATTAGGATTCATGTTTTTTATATCAATGGTGTTTTCCTTTCCTTGGATATCTAAGCATTTTTGTTATTCATATTGCAATTTGATAACTTGAACTTGAAAATGGCTCATTCATTGTCATTTCATATGAAGGAGCCCTTTCAAGTTCAAGTTAACAAAATGTTTTTGTAGTACAGAAATAGTTAACATATCTTACCGAAAGGGAAGTGCTTAGGAAAAAGAAATATGGTTCACAATATGTTTAATGCTGAAACAATTTTGAGATCTAAAATAATTATATAAAAATGTTCTTCAACTTCATCATTTAAAATTGTACGATTCTTTTTTAAATTGTCCATAAGTTGCACTCTTCCGTTAGATTTCAGAGCTATCTTTTTTCTAAGGGAGGATACAACTTATGGACAATTTAAATTTGGAATCAATTTACACAGTTGACGTTGAAGGCAGTGGGACAGTGACGTGAAGGGAATTGCAGTATAATGGGAGCATTAATGGTGACCTCTTAACTTCACATTTATAGAACGTCTTATTCGATAGGGCTTCGACGTTTTTTTCTTCCGCAATAGAAAAAGGTGGCGCTCGTAGGATTCTTTTTTCTTTAAAATCAGACATGAAATTTTTTCTTTTGACTTCTTCCTTAATTGATTCAAGTTAGCAGTGTACTAAAATTTGCACTTTTAACCAGTGATCAGTTTTTTATCAATATCAGAACAACATAATCTTTTATTCTCAACTAGATTGAGGGTTATTCCACATACAATGCAATAAACATTCACAATTCACATATCCTTTACTAAAATAAATCTTCATTTCATTTCAATCTAAAACCGAAAGAAATACAGAAATCATAGGTGGCTCACTAGCCATGATTACAAAATAAACAACAAAAAACATAGAAAAGTAGGCTATAAAATAATTAGCAAGAAGATTCCATTGAATCTTCATCATCAGAATCTTGAGTATGATCTTGACCAAGAGTAGGTGGACTTCCAACAGTTTGCTCATCAATGAAGAATCATCCATTCACAGTCTTTTTCAGCCCAATAGATGACAGACTTGGTATACCAATTTCTTCTGACCTTTTGCACACAATTCTTCTTTCTTCTTCAGATACATCTACTCCTGAAGTTCCAACACCTTGTTGATAAATACTCCATATGGCAATTTGCATGCATAATCATCTCCTGCAACAATCATGTGGTGTTTTAGTACCGCAACCCAGTTGGTTGGGATTCTAGTCTTGATAGCATTCAACAGAAATACATCTTCTGTTGACATTTTGTCCTCGTTCAATCTTTCAGGCAGCAGTAGCCAAGTCAGGACATAAGCAATCATTTTCTCCTTCTTGTTTCAGTCATCATGTAGGTACTGCTTATTCACCCTGTACCTTCCTGGATATCTTAAGCAGTTTATATATATAGCTCTCTTTGTTAGCCATCTGTTTGACTCAGAATCACGGATATGAGAATCCAAACCTTCAGCTTTCAGTCCAACAATATCTAACCAAACATTATCGTCAATAGTAATGTTAACACCTTTGACCCTTGAGTGAATGACCCCATTTACAACCCTCAGGTTTGTGTAGAAAACCTCAACCAAATCTGGATAGCAATGTCCTTTCATCTGTAAAAAGTCAGTAAGCCCTTGATATGCAATGCATTCTTGAAAAAGGAACCCTTCTTTCTTAAATAATTGCAGGTCCAGATACTTGTGAGGAACTACATTTTTTAAATGTGTCCAGTATAAAAACTTTCCTCCCATGTCTGGATCACTTATCCATCTAGATGGGCTGGCGTTTCTTGTAACCTGGGCAACCTTCTCTTTTCCTTTTGATGATGACGATGGAGAAGTCATTTCTGAATAGAATTCTAGGAACGTCTTTCACAATCTCGACTTCTTAACTTCATAACTTCTCAGCTTAAAAAATACAAAGCAGACGTCGAATTACAAAGGGCATCGACGTATGAATTGTCAGCCAGAAGACAAAGAGTTAGAAAAAGACGTCAAATTTTAAGGATATTCGATGTTTTCTTCTTCATCCTCCCGCCCTCCTATTTTTCTTTTTTCCTATATAAAACCGCTCATAAGCTCCCATTACCATTATATTTCAATATAATATTTACATTTTAAGATAACCTCCCATTAGAAATGCAACGTTACTGATATTCGAGGTTTTCTTTTTCAGCCTCCCGCTCTTTTTCTGTCCTTTTGTCGGTGAAATTTAAAGAGAATAAAATTTTATTTGTTTAAAATATTAATTTAATTTCATATGGAAAATAATAATAATAATAATAATATTTTATGAGAATTCAATTTAGTTATAGATCACAATAATTAAAATCGTAATAAATATTATTATATTATTTAAAGTAATTTGAAATGAATGTTTTAGGCTAAAGATAGGTATTATTACACTAAAAGACTTTGATTGATTTTTAAATTATAATACCTTATGTTTGAGAAAAAATTAAGTTGACTGATAAACTAAAGGTGTTAAGATAGAATATTGTGGACAAAAATGAAGATAGGTCAATTAGAAAAAAATGTTGTCAAAGTATAATTATCCAAAAATATTTAGACAATTTAACAACAGAGATGCATCACACCAGGTCAAATATTGAGAAGAGACAGCATGTATGGGGAATAGTCAGATAGATCTAGACCAAAAATTAAGCAGAATGGGTTAGGTCGAAAATTAAGGCAGATTAGGTTTGACGGTGGAGACTGGTTGACCCAAAATGAATTTTCGGAGATTAAGACTAAAGGTCCAGATAAACTAACATAATGGGTTGACCCGAGCAAAAGGTAGGATAGAGGACTATCTCCTGATTAATAATTAGTATAGGAAATAAAATAAATTGTATTTTTCTTATCAAAGATTAACATCTTTGTGGCGAATCTTTCTTTTAGGGTTTCTTAGGTGCCTTAAACATTTATACCTATATATAGGGACACCAAATACATATGTAGACATTTTGGAAGTCATAAATTTGCATTTGCAATGTTGAGAGAGGATTCTTTTGGTTTTTGGTTCTCCGATACTTATCAAAGATTAACATCTTTGTGGCAAATATTTCTTTTAGGGTTTCTTAGGTGCCTTAAACATTTATACCTATACTGTGGCGTTTCCATCTTTATCTTATGAACCATAAGTAAAATTTAAAAAAGTCGAGACGGACAGGCAAGGTCATGAAAGAGATTTGTCAAATTTCTAGGAACAACAAAAATTTTCTTAGGGACCAATGATATGTTTAACAACTCTTATTGGCCACATTGAGATAAATTATTTTGTATAATTTAATAATTATAATTAGTTATTAGTATAAATGATTATGATTTAAAAAGTCGACGAAGATCAAAGATCAAACGAACTCTTAGAACAACTTTTATTGGCCACATTGAGATAAATTATTTTGAATAATTTAATAGTTATAATTAGTAATTAGTATAAATGATTATGATATAAAAAAATACTACCAATAACATTATTAGGAAAATACTATGAATAACATTATTTGCATTTCTTAATTTATAACGCTTTGAATCGATTCTTCATTACTTAGAATCGATTATATTAACTTAGCAAAATTGAGAGTGTAATTATATGAATATAGAGGGGCACATCAAACTTTTTAACTTCAAGCCCTCCAAATCTCACCTTCTTGGTAGGTGATTCAAAAGTAGACAATTTCTGGGGGGCGGGACATCAATTTGTTCTTATATGAATCAAACTCAAATTTGTTGTTTTTTTTCTGAGTGATGTTTGAACGTCGAATTCGGAGGGGCTTTGATAAAAGTTGAAAAACTGTTATTTTCATGCTTAAAATTGATACTAAAAGCAA